>WHPX01001111.1:0-405264 GCA_011057435.1 Actinia equina
CCCCGGCTGCCCCCCGGACACAGGGATTAGATAAGTCATTTTATGGTTTTTGTCTCAAGAAATTGAGAAACTGTGCATGAGGCATGTGTTGTGTGGAGGCGAACCACGTGGATGACTTTATGACTTTAAACTGATTTAACTTGCATTTCCTATTTTTAATAAACTTATATATGAGCTATGCTGACCTCAGGAACCAAAATTTTCTATTAGAAAAATTGAGAACTGTTTTAATCGCTAAATATTGAGGTTTTATTATCACCCGCTACAAATACAGAGTGCGTCTTGCCGACCCATTCGTCTTATCTTATGAAAGTCTTTTTTTCCGCAAGTAATACCATATTCTATCCAACAAAACAGCTAACTTTTGACTGCCTTCTTTTTAGGATACCAACTCCTTCAATGAAATGTTCAATAGAAGTAATGAGGTAAGTGGAGCTAATTTTCTGTTACGTTGAAGTTTTATGAATATTAAGAAATATATTTTACTCTATATAGGTCAAACGAATTATTTTAGTATTTTGTCTTCAAAAGTTGAGAAATTCTCTTAGACGTTTCTCGTGTGGAGGCAAATTTGAACTTCCACGTGAATAAAAAGAATATTTTCAAAAACCGTATTTACTCTTTAAACTTTTATTAGCCAAGGAAGCTGGAGTTAAGAACTAAAATTTGACATTAAAATGTGAAAAATAATAGCTTTTAATTGTTAAAAATTAAGGTCTTTGAGAGTCAGGTTTTTAATTTGTCTGACAAAACACCTAACGTTCTAATGTATTTCTAAGATTGCACATGTGATGCTACAAGAGAACTGTAGTAATACATTGGAGGTTTATGAATTTAAGAAAATTAATGATTTTCTTATTAATGTTATTTCACGTGTTAATGCCTGGACTCTATTTTATTTGCACACTGTAGACAACGTATATTTGCCTGGCTTAACTTCACTCCGATTTAAAATATCATTTGCGCACTGTATATATTTGCTTTATTTACCTGTTTTATCTTTACTACGATTCATGTTTTTGTTTGCGGCTATAGATATATGATTTATTTATGTAATTTATCGTAAATGAGATTCATATTATCTGAACACTATAGATATGCGGGTATATCTATGTAATTGACTCAGATTCAATTATCTGAACACTATAGATATGAGGGTATATCTATGTAATTGACTCAGATTCAAATTATCTGAACACTATAGATATGCGGGTATATCTATGTAATTGACTCAGATTCATATTATCTGAACACTATAGATATGCGGGTATATCTATGTAATTGACTCAGATTCATATTATCTGAACACTATAGATATGCGGGTATATCTATGTAATTGACTCAGATTCATATTATCTGAACACTATAGATATGCGGGTATATCTATGTAATTGACTCAGATTCATATTATTTGCACACTATAGATATGCGAGTATATCTATGTAATTGACTCAGATTCAAATTATCTGAACACTATAGATATGCGGGTATATCTATGTAATTGACTCAGATTCAAATTATCTGAACACTATAGATATGAGGGTATATCTATGTAATTGACTCAGATTCAAATTATCTGAACACTATAGATATGCGGGTATATCTATGTAATTGACTCAGATTCAAATTATCTGAACACTATAGATATGAGGGTATATCTATGTAATTGACTCAGATTCAAATTATCTGAACACTATAGATATGAGGGTATATCTATGTAATTGACTCAGATTCAAATTATCTGAACACTATAGATATGCGGGTATATCTATGTAATTGACTCAGATTCATATTATCTGAACACTATAGATATGCGGGTATATCTATGTAATTGACTCAGATTCATATTATCTGAACACTATAGATATGCGGGTATATCTATGTAATTGACTCAGATTCATATTATCTGAACACTATAGATATGCGGGTATATCTATGTAATTGACTCAGATTCATATTATTTGCACACTATAGATATGCGAGTATATCTATGTAATTGACTCAGATTCAAATTATCTGAACACTATAGATATGCGGGTATATCTATGTAATTGACTCAGATTCAAATTATCTGAACACTATAGATATGAGGGTATATCTATGTAATTGACTCAGATTCATATTATCTGAACACTATAGATATGAGGGTATATCTATGTAATTGACTCAGATTCAAATTATCTGAACACTATAGATATGAGGGTATATCTATGTAATTGACTCAGATTCATATTATCTGAACACTATAGATATGCGGGTATATCTATGTAATTGACTCAGATTCAAATTATCTGAACACTATAGATATGCGGGTATATCTATGTAATTGACTCAGATTCATATTATCTGAACACTATAGATATGAGGGTATATCTATGTAATTGACTCAGATTCAAATTATCTGAACACTATAGATATGAGGGTATATCTATGTAATTGACTCAGATTCATATTATCTGAACACTATAGCTAGATATGAGGGTATATCTATGTAATTGACTCAGATTCATATTATCTGAACACTATAGATTTATGGCGCCTCTCAAAGTCCAACCCTACGTCCTCGTCCGTGAGAGGTGGTAACGGGTTAAGCCGGCAAACAGGGCTCTGGCAATCTTGTATTTGCGTATCTTTAATAAGTAACTCCATAGTCAAATTCAACTTCTATTAATGATATATTTGCTTATTGTGGATATATGGTATATTCACTTAATTTATTTCGAATCCGCTACGTAACGAGTTATTAACGGCGAATACTTTATGCTATATATATATTTCCAATCAACATATGATTTGGGCACAATAGATATATGGTATATTCGCGTGGTATATATTCACTCCGATTTATGATATTATTTGGGCACAGTAGGTATATGGTATATTCGCGTGGTATATATTCACTCCGATCTAAGCATATTATTTGGGCACAGTAGGTATATGGTATATTCGCGTGGTATATATTCACTCCGATTTATGATATTATTTGGGCACAGTAGGTATATGGTATATTCGCGTGGTATATATTCACTCCGATCTAAGCATATTATTTGGGCACAGTAGGTATATGGTATATTCGCGTGGTATATATTCACTCCGATCTATGCATATTATTTGGGCACAGTAGATATATGGTATATTCGCGTGGTATATATTCACTCCGATCTATGCATATTATTTGGGTACAGTAGATATATGGTATATTCGCGTGGTATATATTCACTCCGATCTATGCATATTATTTGGGCACAGTAGGTATATGGTATATTCGCGTGGTATATATTCACTCCGATTTATGATATTATTTGGGCACAGTAGGTATATGGTATATTCGCGTGGTATATATTCACTCCGATCTAAGCATATTATTTGGGCACAGTAGGTATATGGTATATTCGCGTGGTATATATTCACTCCGATCTATGCATATTATTTGGGCACAGTAGATATATGGTATATTCGCGTGGTATATATTCACTCCGATCTATGCATATTATTTGGGTACAGTAGATATATGGTATATTCGCGTGGTATATATTCACTCCGATCTATGCATATTATTTGGGCACAGTAGGTATATGGTATATTCGCGTGGTATATATTCACTCCGATTTATGATATTATTTGGGCACAGTAGATATATAGTATATTCGCGTGGTATATATTCACTCCGATCTAAGCATATTATTTGGGCACAGTAGATATATGGTATATTCGCGTGGTATATATTCACTCCGATTTATGATATTATTTGGGCACAGTAGATATATGGTATATTCGCGTGGTATATATTCACTCCGATTTAAGATATTATTTGGGCACAGTAGGTATATGGTATATTCGCGTGGTATATATTCACTCCGATTTATGATATTATTTGGGTACAGTAGGTATATGGTATATTCGCGTGGTATATATTCACTCCCATACATGAAATTATTTACGCACTGTAGATATGGTATATTCGCGTGGTATATATTCACTCTGATTAATAATATTGTTTCAAAGCCATGTTAAAACACATTTTTTACTTCTGGAGAACGAATGGGATTGAAACCCATGTTAAAATACATCCTTTATTTCTGGAGAACGAATGAGATTCAAAATTCAAACCCAAAATTCAAACTCATGTTAAAACACATCTTTTATTTCTGGAGAACGAATGGGATTTCAAACCCATATAAAAATACATCTTTATTTCTAAAGAACGAATGGAATTCAAACCCATGTTAAAACACATCCTTTATTTCTGGAGAACGAATGAGATTCAAACCCATGTTAAAACACATCTTTTATTTTGGAGAAAATTGGGATTCAAACCCATTTAAAAACAAATCCTTTATTTTTGGAGAACGAATGGGATTCAAACCCATGTTAAAACAAATCTTTTATTTTTGAAGAACGAATGGGATTCAAACCCATGTTAAAACAAATCTTTTATTTCTGGTGAAAGAATGGGATTCAAACCCATGTTAAAACACATCTTTTATTTCTGGTGAAAGAATGGGATTCAAACCCATGTTAAAACACATCTTTTATTTCTGGTGTAGAATGGGATTCAAACCCATGTTAAAACACATCTTTTATTTCTGGTGAAAGAATGGGATTCAAACCCATGTTAAAACACATCTTTTATTTTGGAGAAAAATTGGGATTCAAACCCATGTTAAAACAAATCTTTTATTTCTGGTGAAAGAATGGGATTCAAACCCATGTTAAAACACATCTTTTATTTCTGGTGAAAGAATGGGATTCAAACCCATGTTAAAACACATCTTTTATTTCTGGTGAAAGAATGGGATTCAAACCCATGTTAAAACAAATCTTTTATTTCTGGTGAAAGAATGGGATTCAAACCCATGTTAAAACATCCTTTATTTCTGGAGAACGAATGGGATTCAAACCCATGTTAAAACATCCTTTATTTCTGGAGAACGAATGGGATTCAAACCCATGTTAAAACACATCCTATATTTCTGGAGAACGAATGGGATTCAAACTCATGTTAACACAAATCTTTTATTTTTGGAGAACGAATGGGATTCAAACCCATGTTAAAACATCCTTTATTTCTGGAGAACGAATGGGATTCAAACCCATGTTAAAACACATCTTTTTTTTTTTGGAGAACGAATGGGATTCAAACCCATGTTAAAACATCCTTTATTTCTGGAGAACGAATGGGATTCAAACCCATGTTAAAACACATCTTTTATTTTGGAGAAAATTGGGATTCAAACCCATGTTAAAACACATCCTTTATTTCTGAAGAACGAATGGGATTCAAACCCATGTTAAAAAATCCTATATTTCTGGAGAACGAATGGGATTCAAACTCATGTTAACACAAATCTTTTATTTTTGGAGAACGGATGGGATTCAAACCCATGTTAAAACACATCTTTTATTTCTGGAGAACGAATGGGATTCAAACCCATGTTAAAACACATCTTTTATTTCTGGTGAAAGAATGGGATTCAAACCCATGTTAAAACATCCTTTATTTCTGGAGAACGAATGGGATTCAAACCCATGTTAAAACACATCTTTTATTTTTGGAGAACGAATGGGATTCAAACCCATGTTAAAACATCCTTTATTTCTGGAGAACGAATGGGATTCAAACCCATGTTAAAACACATCTTTTATTTTTGGAGAACGAATGGGATTCAAACCCATGTTAAAACACATCTTTTATTTCTGGAGAACGAATGGGATTCAAACCCATGTTAAAACACATCTTTTATTTTTGGAGAACGAATGGGATTCAAACCCATGTTAAAACATCCTTTATTTTTGGAGAACGAATGGGATTCAAACCCATGTTAAAACATCTTTTATTTTTGGATAACGAATGGGATTCAAACCCATGTTAAAACATCCTTTATTTCTGGAGAACGAATGGGATTCAAACCCATGTTAAAACACATCCTTTATTTCTGGAGAACGAATGGGATTCAAACCAATGTTAAAACAAATCTTTTATTTTTGGAGAAAGAATGGGATTCAAACCCATGTTAAAACACATCTTTTGTTTTGGAGAAAAATTGGGATTCAAACCCATTTAAAAACAAATCCTTTATTTTTGGAGAAAGAATGGGATTCAAACCCATGTTAAAACACATCTTTTATTTTTGGAGAACGAATGGGATTCAAACCCATGTTAAAACACATCTTTTATTTTGAAGAAAAAATGGGATTCAAACCCATGTTAAAAGAAAACAGTTAATCAACTTTTTTTAAAGGAAGATATAACCGAATAACTGGGTAAACGAGGCTTGTTGCATTTAAATTAAAAATTAAACTTCCATCAAAAAGTGTTATAAATAATTATTTATTGCAATTTTTGTTAAACATTAATAAACCTAAATATTAAAAATAATTAAAACAAAACAATGACAAAACGACAACACCAAACCGATATTTGACTTTCTCATTTCACATTTATATTACATTGAATTGCATGATTATATTATGTGTGGTTCGTAAAGATTATTTAAATATTTACTGACATGACTTTTGAGTATACTTTGCAGATTGAAAGAGCCGTATGAAAAGGTTTGAAACGATTCATTAGTGTTAGGGATTCAAATCCTGATTCTAGATACAGATGCAGAAATATTCCTTGAAATAAAGAATATGATTTCCATGATAATTGGAATTTAAACCCAGCATATGAACAGCTGATATATTGACTTTGCAAGTGAATTCAAACACTAACAAGTACAACAATCAAGATGAAATATATATATATATACGTCCACTCATTTTGCTTCATTTTTCTTTACTGACTTTAGTGTGTGTTTCAGGTGCTGTTGTATCTACTTCAGTGTCATTCGAGGATATAAAGTATTCAATGTAAGTCTAGCTAAACTCATAAGTTCATAGTACTTCATTGATCATACCATCTCGATAAGTTATATTTATATTTTCAACTAAATAAATCACTAATGTTTTCTTCTTTGTTCAGGCAGAGAACACAGGACTATGGACATCTCCTGCAGAATCTGGAGTAAAATTCTTCAACATGTAAGGACATTTTAAATCTATTTTCATGTTAAGTCTTTTCTTACGTCGTTGAGTTCGAAAACTCAGTATATCCATGAAACTGTACTTTATAACTAGCACTATTTGGTAACAAATAGCTTATTCAATCATAAAATACAACCGACATTTTGTAATATCTAGTGCAAAATGAATTTGAAACTGTTTCATAGATTTGGCGTTTGGTTATATAGGTATAAACAGGCTTATAATCCAATTCATTATTTTAAATAGAGGATTATTTCATTATAGGGCCTTAGATCAGACCACGCCTTGGTATCTCTTCGTCATGGAAAAATATACTCACCTGTATGGTTCCAGATCGATCTAGTTAGAAGACCTCGTTCCTCGTTTGTCCTTGGAAAAGAAGACTGGTCATCGAGTCTGTAAGGTGATGTTGTTGGCGTTTGGTTATATAGATATAAATATCCTTATAATCCAATTCATTATTTTAAATAGAGGATCATTTCGTTATAGGGCCTTAGCTTCAGACCACGCCTTGGTATCTCTTCGTCATGGAAAAATATACTCAACTTTATGGTTCCAGATCAATATAGTTACAAGACATCGTTCTACGTTTGTCCTTGGAAAAGAAGACTGGTCATCGAGTCTGTAAGGTGATGTTGTTGTGGTCACAAAACCGTGAGTTTTTAAACTTTAATATACACTATCTTCTTATTCGGCATACATTTAAACAATTGGCTTTTTAGGAATTTTTCGGCCCGGCATTTTTTATGAGGCATGTTTTTACTTTTCACGCTATGTTTTACTTTCGATCATTTTACATCTTTTTTTTTTCTTCTCCGATACTTTCCTTTGACGTTTTATCTGGATATTTTTCTGATATCTCCATTCGATTAACACATGAGGTTTAAGATACTTTTTTCTTCGATCTTTACTTTCGATACTTTGTTTCTTCAGTAGGTCTTTTTGGTTTTATTTCGGTTTCGGCAGCATAAGTTTTTGTGGTGTAGATAGTTTAGAATGATTATAATCAGGCAGACAGTTACGAACAATGAAATGACGAAATAAAGAAACAAATAAAGCTTTGCGATTGCGCTTGCGCGTGTATGTGTGCGCCTTTGAGTGTGTGAGTCGTCGATTAGTTGTGGAGTAACCCCCTACCTTGCCGCTGTTAGTTGGTACCGCTTGTATTCAGCTAATGGTGATGATCCCCTGAAAACTTAGTATTTGGTTCTTAAGGCAGTCTATACGACCTTGCCTGAATTCTCCTAAGGCTTGTGATTTGTCGGCTTCACAACACCCCAATTGGACACCCCTCTGTTGGTTTATACAGAGTGGGAAAATCCGCTACGATGAACGGTAGCCTCCACGTGGCGTAGCGGGGAAGTAATTGCCATGGAAACCAGCATGACTGATTCCGGTTAACATTCTTCCACTCGGTAAAAAGTATTGGGAAGTATCCATTCAGGAAACTGGTTTCTGATGGCGATTATTACGAATAACCGTTCGGCCAAAAGCCAACAACTCAGTATAGTGTGTAGTTATTATAATATCGGGTTCGCACTAACTTGATGATTCCTATTATTATTATTCCATAAGGGATTTTCTCTTTGGATAGTTTACATGTGGGCTCTGTTTATATTTATTATTTCTTGTCTTATTTCTTGGGGTAGCCTTGTTGAGAAATCCGCAATACGCTGCTGCTAAAATACTATAAATATTTGGACAGAATATTAATAATAGTTTTCAAACAGTGTAGTTTTCAATGAAAACTCTTGCTTTTTTTGTGCTCGAACATTTGAATGACCAGGTCTTTAAGTTTCTTAAATTTTAATATTAATAATTTTTTTCGATACGGCATTTGTATCTCTTGCAGCCCAAAGCAACTCAGTGGTGTATTAATGCACACAAACTACACATTTTCTTTTAGAGATTCAAAAGATGTCAGTAGTTTTGAGGACTGGGTGTAAATCCCAGCTGAGTTGGCTGTAAAAGAACTTACAAAACCACGCCGTTTGTTTAATATTAGCTCTTCGTACTTTTAGGTTGTTGTCGATCTTCACAGATTTATGGTCTTCAAAAAATTGTCGAGATATTGACACTAAAAAGTTTATTGTAATTAGGGGTCTTTATATCATAGAGTGGGTAGTTATTAGTTGAAGCAACATCTTACAAACACTTACCACATTCCCCGTATCTCATGATGGACGAGAATAAAATTAAAGTTTCAACGTATCCGACGTTACCATAGTAATGATAAACAAATATTTCCTGAAATGGATTTTCCAATGTTTCACAAACGTGAGACTTATACGATCAAGTACAATCAAGTTATTCTACACAATATGACATCAGAATATGAAGTAGTTAGGCCATTCAAAGGTTTGCTTTTAGTAAACGAATGACATATTTTAGTTAAACCCTGGTATTGAAAAAAGGATTTGTAATAATAGCGAAATTTCTGGAAAAATTAAAGACTGCATTAAATAAAATGGTTGTGAATTACTACCTAAAGTTTTCTTTCCCTTAAACAATGAATTCCCTGCTACCAAAGGTTCAGATACCTTCTTTACGATTACTTTGAAAAATGTACTTGGTGCTTAGGAGTTGTTTTTTGGAGCGTTTTTGCGTCATTTTTAACATAACTGGAAAATTCGTTCAATTCTTCTTATTTTATCCTTGATCATAGTTGGTCAAGCGCAATCATTTGCGCACACACTTAGGATTTATTTTACCCCTGTACAGATGATGTGCTTAAGTTTATCTGATAATAAGACTGAAGTGGTTTTGTTGTCGTATTTTCTTAAGTCTTTAAGAGGACCTTACCTGCAGACGCAATGTTATGGCAGCGTCAAGCATTCATATTGATGGTTTTCAATCATTCCCGAGAGAATGTAATTACAAAAGACACGGCGGCCATGTTGGAGGATACAACAAAAGACTGAGACTAATGACGAATCTTTAGTTAAATTCCTCCATCATGGCGGCCGTGAAAACCATCAATAGGTAGGATATTTTGCCGCAGGGCTTTTACTTTCCATGCGTGTGATCAGGAATTAATCACAAAAAGTTCTGTCAAGGAGACCGTTTCTTTGAGATTATTCTTATCGATTGATTAACCAGGACCATAATTCCAGACATCGAATACTGAACCGTCGTATAGACTTACGGCTACGCTGAAGATTTCGACCCCAACACCGCTATCTCGGGAGGAATTACAGACTGATGAGGAGGCTCGGCCGAAGCCTAAGGGAAAGGTTAGCCGGCCTATAGACCGTAGATGATTAACCCCTTGCCATGACCAGCATGCTCAAATCTTGATTGTTTCGTTGGTACCTTTACAATCCATACTCACCTCCCTTACGAGTGGGATGGGTCAGTGAAAAACTAGTCGCTATGTGGGGATCAAAACCACAATTGGATTAATATTATCGTATATCTTTAAGAAAGAACTTTGATAGGAAACATTCAAAAGGACAACCATATGAAAACTACCAATGCGCATGCGCTAGTGGACGAATATAAGAACAATTGTTCTCTTTTCCAGTTTAAGATTTTTAAATGCAGAGAATGTTTCAAAATACTGAGGAATAGGAAAGAATCAAAAATCTTGTTATTTCTGTTTATCCTTTAATGGTGTTGTATAATTGATATCATTAGTATTGTGTCCCACATGGAAAAGCAATATTTAATCACTTAAGTTAACTTTAATTTTTGAATATTGTTATTATTACATTCATATGGATATTTCGTGTGCATAACATATAATTTATATAACATTTATTTTATGTTTTATTTTATCAGCTAAATAAAATAAGAATGTTCTGAATAGTGGAGGTTATTGTTTTCCACTAAACTAAATGTGAGATTTCAATGAAAATGAATTTTAAATTTTGATAATACAGGTTACTAACATAATGTGTTCAATATTTAAAATAATTATAAGAAATTTATTCATAATTGATAAATTTTATTTAAGAAAAAACATCCCACATTGAAAGGTTGATTATGAACCTCTATAAGCAATCATAGGATTTGAATTAGGAGAAAATTGATCATAAAATGCAGTTCAAATCACGAACTGAAGAGAGAAAAGGATGCGCAAATGCGCATTTTCTAGAATGAATTTCTTCAACATTTAGAAGAGAAATACATATAAGATTGATACAGAAAATGAACTATTTTCTTAAAAAGAAGTTTGAATAATATCTTTTTGATTCTGAATATTTTTCCATAATCTCCAAATGTGCATTAGTTGCTTTTATGAAGAAAAGAAGGGATAGAATTCAAGTAGGTGATACGCCGTTGCTACGCAAAGCCTTTCAAGATTATTCAAGTACTATATTCCCTTTTAAAACTGGATTTTTTTCCTTTTAGAACAGGATTTTTTCCCGCGCGGAGAAGTACATTAGCTTAATCGGGCATTTTAACTAATAAGAAACGCAAAATAAAATATGACGTGTCCCACATGGAAAAACCTGAACTACGTTTTGTGAGGCATCGCGTTTTTATTCCCAAGGGAATTGACGTATTCTTGAATTAATTTATAATTTCTTACGGCTGCATTTTCCATTTGTTCGAGCAAGAAAGGAAACTTGTACAAAGATTGTACATCCCACATGGACCACAGTTCTGGTATTACCTAGGTAGTTGCATTTTGATGGGAAGGGGAGGTTGGATGGGGATGAGGAGGATCCTATATGATTTTTCATCCACTTTTTCAAGGATCTTCTAATGTTGAGATCCTTCCCTGCTGGATACACAGATTTATGGCTTCCATGATAACTCCCCGTACAGAATAGTACGATAAAGGGCTAAGATAAAGATACTTGCGCGAACCGCAGAAATCATTAGAAATTGTACATTTGTTAACACACTTAACATCCCACATGGACAGTTGTGTCTAAAAGATAGAGAAGGAAGGCAACTGCATGGGGAGGAGTAGGGGGTCGTTGGAGGCGAAAATGATGAAACGAAACATAGACATTCTAGACCAAGACATTCTAGAGTGTCTCTATAAAACTTGAACACTTAGTAAATATCTAAGATTCTTAATTAGTCTTCAAGGGTCGGATCAAAAGTACCCCCTTTAAAGAATCAAAAAAAAATTTGTTTGGTATAAAAAATTTAGGGTTTAAAAATCAAAATAGAAAATATAAAAAATCAAAAAGAAGAAAAAGAAGAAAAAGAAGGAAAAAATATGATGTTAGGGTTAGGGGTAGGGTTAGGGTTAGGGTTAGGGTAAAATCGTTAGGGTTAGGGTTAGTGTTAACCCTAACGATTTTTACCCTAACCCTAACCCTAACGATTTTTACCCTAACCCTAACCCTAACACAAACTCTAGTCAGCTAGGGTTACTGCTAGGGCTTAACCCTAAGATTTTTACTTTTGATTAGGGTTAGGGTTAGGGTTGGGGTTAACGTTAACCCTATCCCTAGCACAAACCCTTATGAGCTAAAGTTTCTGCAATCGCTCTAACCCTATCATTGTTACTTTTTATTAATTGATTGATTTTGACCCATTAATTAATTAATTGACTTTGACCTTTTAGACCCATTTTGAGAGTCAATGCATAATTTAATCTACTTCATCCGATTCAAGGTAAACCTGGATAGCTAACGGGAAATGAACAATCGTAACCACCTTTAAAATTTATATCGAGGCAACCACCTTTATCTTTGCAACCTAGTCGTCCATGTGGGATGTACATATTTTTATGCAAGAGTCCTTTTTTAAGCGTTAAAAATGAACAAATGAATAAATTCCCTTGGGAATTAGCATGCAGTGCATATGAAAATACATTCAAGGCTTTTCCATGTGGGACGCATGAATTTTTGTATTCCATAATGTTTGCCTGGGTTCTAAAGCGCGCACTGTTACCATATTGTTTATAACGTCAGACTCTGTGTTAATCCTTTAATGCCAAACTTATTCCATGCTACAGCCGCGCTTTCTTTCTAATTCCTTCCTTTTCTATCAGCTGTTTATTTCACAGCATTCTATGTAAAAGGACAGTGTACATAGTCTTTTTGTTTTGGCCATCTCACCAGTGATTGACCCGGGTAGTGCAATGGGTCAAGTATGGTGGTCATCAGCTAGGAGGGGTCCTACTAGGACGCCGACCGCACGCCGGGGTTGTGAGCCCCGCCCTCCTCCACACCAGAAGACAAGAAAAATGTAGAAATCTAGCACCTATTCTATTGCTCCATTCTCGTACCTAGGCTTTTTTACGAAAAATCGAAGGCTCTGGTAACATACAAATTGTTAATTTGATTGGCTTAAAGTTTTTTTATAATCATCCGTTTCCGGTTTGCTCATTTTACAGTTAACGGTTAAAATTTGAATATTTAGCGTAGACAACTAGGATCTATTACTCACAGACAAATAAACTGTTCCCCAAACAAATATAAATAAGCTTGATTGATTTTCTTTTGAAGAAAAAAAGACAGTACGAATTGATACCGGAAGTCAGAATTTGTACATGGAGCATGCGCATATCTGACGACTTAGGTCTTCCGGTTTGTGTGTTACCAGCAGAGCCTTCGATTTTTTTGATGAAAAGAGTCTGGGTACGAGGATGGCTATTGCTAATTAAAATATGGTTCCACCAGTGATCTCACCAGCGATTGGACCAAGGAAGTGCTGGGTCAGCGTGGTGGTGATCAGCTAGGGAGCTATCCTATTAGGATGCTGCCCACACACCAGGATTGCGAGCCCACCTCCACTTCACCAACATACCAGAAAAATGTAGACATCCAAGCATTTTTGCTATTACTCACTCTTCAATTATCAAACAGGGTTATTTAAATTAATATGGTTCTCCTAATTACAATTCATGAGTTATAACCCTCACACAATTATGTTCTGAACCATATATTGTTAGGAAAGTACAATATATGACCCTCTACTATTCTCTGACATTTGTTTAACCCTTGATCAAACCTTGTGCATGCACAGATCATATTTTCAATAACATCTAGAAATCACATCCAGATGCAAGTGTAATGGTCATTAATATCAATTAATATTTCAATGGAATTTCTTAAATATATTTCTAGATTTTCTGTTATATAATGAATAATGATAAAAATGCCCTACACCTTAAAATCATTTTGAAGGCATACACTTATAGCCAGGTATCATCAATAATAATTATTATCATTAATAAGGTAACTGCTTTTCCTGTGTAAACAATGACCATTTGAGACAAGTGTGTTATGGACAGTTCCATGTAAGGGGTATTCTCCGGTGTGACCCACCCCTTTGCAGCACATTACAGTAAACCGATAAGCACCTGTATTTAGCCGGTCATGGTGATTAGAAAAACTACTGATAACTGTTGATGGACTTGAGATCTTCTACCAGTTACAAGTTAACCTCCTCTGAGCATCCTCAACTGCTTCAGTTTGTGACAAAAGCTTTACTTGTTGGATATAAAACATTCCCCCCATGCTTCTCAGCGATCACAGCTTTCTAGATTTTTGGTGACTAACTTTATTGATATAGGTATATAATCTATAGTTTTAATTAATAAAGTCATAAAATAAATGAAAACCAAACAAAACAAAATAAATGTAAGAAGTAAACTAATCAATTATTATAATTCTTCATTCTCTAAATAAAATTTAGCCACATGGTAATAAAAATAATTCATTAATTTAATTTATCTATTAAATTCATTACTTATTTTTGATTTATCTATTTAATTCATTTATTTTTTAAATTTATCTATTACATTCATTTATTTATTTTTAATTTATCCATTACATTCATTAATTTATTTTTAATTTACTTATTAAATTCATTAATTCATTATCGTAGAATTATAAGTTGAACACTGTAGTGAAAATGGAAACTGACGTTTCGGACGTTAGTCCTTAGTCGGAGTCAATGGATTTGATTGACTCCAACGAAGGACTAACGGCCGAAACGTCAGTTTCCATTTTCACTACAGTGTTCAACTTATAATTCTACGATAACTTGTTTCATTAGAAACACCAACACAGTCCATGCTAGTGTTCACTAGCCATCATCTACTCATTAATTCATTATTAATTTATCTATTGAATTCATGAATTATTTAAAATTTATCTTTTCAATTCATTAATTTTTAAAAATATATCTATATCTATATAATTATCTATAAAAATGATCAAATGCGATTTACAAAATTCAAATTATATAAATATAGATATATTTATTACCTCACCCTCCCCAAAATAAATTATTTAATCTTAATTCCTAAGAAAGAATAACATACTAATTGCTATGGAAATGTAAAAAAGAAAATTAATAAATTACATTTTTAAAAAGAAGCCAAGATCAAAATTCCTATAATAAATTCTAAAATAATACTTGAATAACTATAAACAAAATGCTAGTAACTGAAAGAAATATCTTTTTAAAAGATGCTTAACATTTTTAAAAGCATTAATTAAGCTCTCCTAATATCTGTACTGCAAAAGATATTACATTTACCCTAAAAAGGTAAAAAAAAAATGGAAATATTAAAAAATAGGAAAAGGAAAAAATTTCTGTTAAAAAATCATCTGTAAAACGTACTTTATGAAGCTATGACAAAAGAGTCAAAAGGAAGAGTATATGAATTCTAGTAAGTTCAAATAGTCCATAACATCGAGAACTATTAAAAACCATGCATAAATGAAATTATAATTTAAAATAATTAGTATTGAAAGATTCTGAAATCTCTTGGCATATAAAATTTTTTTAAGCATGAAAATTCTAATTTGGACCTAAATTATATTGATTTTTTGTTTGGTTTGGTCTTATCATCACATCAAATTCATCATTTAATAATGATAAAAATAATTTACATCGCACATTTTGCAATGTGCCCAAATGCACCTGTCAGATTATTGAATGGACTCTCTCCAATTAGCACCACATATCATTCCCGCATACCTACAGGAGCATGGGCCACCATGGAGAAACACCAAGGAGTTTAATATTTAAGCTCCTTACTCCTAAAAGGAACATATTTTTCCACTTCCATCTGACGAATCAGTAGACGGACTTCCCCTCCACTAACACCACGTCCAGCATTAGTAAGAGGACACCGAGGGCCTTGTTTTCCCCAGACCCCAGGAAGGATTTTGTTTGTTTGTTTGGTTTTATCATCACGTCAAAAAATGATCATCTGTATGGACTCTCTCCAATCAGCACCATATATCATTCCCGCATACCTGCAGGAGCATGGGCAGCCATGGAGAAACACCAAGGAGTTGAATATTTAAGCTCAACTCCCAAAAGGAACATACATATCTTTTGGGGTTAAAAAGCAAAAAGTATGTATTAATTCAATCGGAAAATATTTCTGAAAAAAAAAATTACCAAACTTTTCTTGACATTTGAAAGAAAAATGTGAAAATTTAAGGTTCTAAAAACAATTATGAACTTATTCTACAGGTTTCTTATAATAACTGTCATGGTAAATTATTTGGCACACAAAAAAGTGTTTTAGCCTGAAAATTATATTTTTGACTTACATAGATTTTCTCTTCAAAGGTTCTGGAAGTGTTTAAAATAAAGATTATACTAGCTAAAATTTAAAACTAAACAAGCAACACATCTTGAAATAATGAACTCAGAACAAAGACATCCTCTTAAAAGTCCATGTGTCATCATCATTCATTAAATGCATGCATGAGCTTCTTCCTGAAACAGTAAGAAACCAAGGGCCTTCCTTCCATCAGACCTAAGAGGTTAGTTTTATTTATTTGGTTTGATTTAATCATCACGTAAAAAAAACGATCATCTGAATGGACTCTCTCCAATCAGCACCATTTATCATTCCCGCATACCTGCAGGAGCATGGGCCGCCATGGAGAAACACCAAGGAGTTGAATATTTAAGTTCCTTACTCTCAAAAGGAACATATTTTTCCACTTCCATCTGACGAATCAGTAGACGGACTTCCTCCACTAACACCACGTCCAGCATTAGTAAGAGGACACCGAGGGCCTTGTTTTCCCCAGACCCCAGGAAGGATTTTGTTTGTTTGTTTGGTTTTATCATCACGCCAAAAAACGATCATCTGAATGGACTCTCTCCACTCACGTGCAATGTGCCCATATCGATTCCTACCAGAAAAGACGATAGCAACATCATGGAGAAACACCAAGGAGTTGAATATTTAAGCTCCTTACTCCCAAAAGGAACGTATTTTTCCACTTCCATCTGATGAATCAGTAGACGGACTTCCCCTCCACTAACACCACGTCCAGCATTAGTAAGAGGACACCGAGGGCCTTGTTTTCCCCAGACCCCAGGAAGGATTTTTTTTTTGGTTTGGTTTTATCATCACGTCAAAAAACGATCATCTGAATGGACTCTCTCCAATCAGCACCATATATCATTCCCGCATACCTGCAGGAGCATGGGCCACCATGGAGAAACACCAAGGAGTTGAATATTTAAGCTCCTTACTCCCAAAAGGAACATATTTTTCCACTTCCATCTGACGAATTAGTAGACGGACTTCCCCTCCACTAACACCACGTCCAGCATTAGTAAGAGGACACCGAGGGCCTTGTTTTCCCCAGACCCCAGGAAGGATTTTTTTTTTTGGTTTGGTTTTATCATCACGTCAAAAAACGATCATCTGAATGGACTGACTCTCCAATCAGCACCATATATCATTCCCGCATACCTGCAGGAGCATGGGCAGCCATGGAGAAACACCAAGGAGTTGAATATTTAAGCTCCTTACTCCCAAAAGGAACATACATATCTTTTGGGGTTAAAAAACAAAAAGTATGTATTAATTCAATCGGAAAATATTTCTGAAAAAAAAAATTACCAAACTTTTCTTGACATTTGAAAGAAAAATGTGAAAATTTAAGGTTCTAAAAACAATTATGAACTTATTCTACAGGTTTCTTATAATAACTGTCATGGTAAATTATTTGGCACACAAAAAAGTGTTTTAGCCTGAAAATTATATTTTTGACTTACATAGATTTTCTCTTCAAAGGTTCTAGAAGTGTTTAAAATAAAGATTATACTAGCTAAAATTTAAAACTAAACAAGCAACACATCTTGAAATAATGAACTCAGAACAAAGACATCCTCTTAAAAGTCCATGTGTCATCATCATTCATTAAATGAGCTTCTTCCTGAAACAGTAAGAAACCAAGGGCCTTCCTTCCATCAGACCTAAGAGGTTAGTTTTATTTATTTGGTTTGATTTAATCATCACGTAAAAAAAAAGATCATCTGAATGGACTCTCTCCAATCAGCACCATTTATCATTCCCGCATACCTGCAGGAGCATGGGCCGCCATGGAGAAACACCAAGGAGTTGAATATTTAAGCTCCTTACTCCCAAAAGGAACATATTTTTCCACTTCCATCTGACGAATCAGTAGACGGACTTCCTCCACTAACACCACATCCAGCATTAGTAAGAGGACACCGAGGGCCTTGTTTTCCCCAGACCCCAGGAAGGATTTTTTTTTTTGGTTTGGTTTTATCATCACGTCAAAAAACGATCATCTGAATGGACTCTCTCCAATCAGCACCATATATCATTCCCGCATACCTGCAGGAGCATGGGCCGCCATGGAGAAACACCAAGGAGTTGAATATTTAAGCTCCTTACTCCCAAAAGGAACATATTTTTCCACTTCCATCTGATGAATCAGTAGACGGACTTCCCCTCCACTAACACCACGTCCAGCATTAGTAAGAGGACACCGAGGGCCTTGTTTTCCCCAGACCCCAGGAAGGATTTTTTTTTTGGTTTGGTTTTATCATCACGTCAAAAAACGATCATCTGAATGGACTCTCTCCAATCAGCACCATATATCATTCCCGCATACCTGCAGGAGCATGGGCCGCCATGGAGAAACACCAAGGAGTTGAATATTTAAGCTCCTTACTCTCAAAAGGAACATATTTTTCCACTTCCATCTGACGAATCAGTAGACGGACTTCCCCTCCACTAACACCACGTCCAGCATTAGTAAGAGGACACCGAGGGCCTTGTTTTCCCCAGACCCCAGGAAGGATTTTGTTTGTTTGTTTGGTTTTATCATCACGTCCAAAAAACGATCATCTGAATGGACTCTCTCCACTCACGTGCAATGTGCCCATATCGATTCCTACCAGAAAAGACGATAGCAACATCATGGAGAAACACCAAGGAGTTGAATATTTAAGCTCCTTACTCCCAAAAGGAACGTATTTTTCCACTTCCATCTGACGAATCAGTAGACGGACTTCCCTCCACTAACACCACGTCCAGCATTAGTAAGAGGACACCGAGGGCCTTGTTTTCCCCAGACCCCAGGAAGGATTTTTTTTTTTGGTTTGGTTTTATCATCACGTCAAAAAAACGATCATCTGAATGGACTCTCTCCAATCAGCACCATATATCATTCCCGCATACCTAGCAGGAGCATGGGCCGCCATGGAGAAACACCAAGGAGTTGAATATTTAAGCTCCTTACTCCCAAAAGGAACATATTTTTCCACTTCCATCTGAAGAATCAGTAGACGGACTTCCTCCACTAACACCACGTCCAGCATTAGTAAGAGGACCTGCCCAGACCCCAATAGCTGCACTTCAGTAGAGGGACTTCCTCCACTATCACCACGTCCAGCATTAGTGAGAGGACCTCCCCAGACCTCAAAAGGCACATATCAGTAGAAGGACTTCCTCCACTTACACCAGGTCAAGCATTAGTAAGACGACTTTCCTAAACCCTTACAGGCCCACATCAGTAGATGGTCTCCCTCCACTAACACTACATCCAGCGTTTAAGTGAGAGGACCTCCCCAGAACGCAACAGGCACACTCTCACAATGCTGCATTCCTTATCCTTCTATTGTCCTGTGTTTGTAGCTTTCAAACCCGAAGTGTTTAATGATTTGGTTTATTAATTGCTTGATTGATGAGTATCTTTTTACTTTATAATTTAATTATATTCTAAATTTATTGTTAAGTTTTTAGATGTTTCAAGTTAACATTTTAAAGTTTATATTTAAATATATTTAATATCTGTTTAGTAATCTTGTCAGGTGTTCAGTAGACGTGCATGTGCCATGTTCATGTTTCCATCTAGTACATACAGTTCTATTTTAACATGTTACCTTGTAAAAGTTTCCAATGATTTACACCATGCTTGCTTGTAACTTTGCTTGTGTAGTCAGTGAAGTAAGTTCAAACATCTCAGTGAATCCCCATGAAGTATTCTCTAGAAGAAAAAAACATTTGAATATTTCCTGTGCCTAATGCTATTTTTTCGGTGCATTTTCCAAGATAATAGTTGCATGACACAGAGCTTTCTCATTCTTACCATGCATGCTCAATTTAAATGCTTAGGAGACACAGAAATAGATGAATGAATGAATGAATAGATGAATGAAGGGCAGAATCAATAGATGAATGAATGAAATACAGAAATGAATAACATAATGCATGAGTAATCAAACAAACAATTAAAGAAACGACTGAACAAAGTAACAAATGGATGAGGAGATGAAATGGAAGAATGAACGAAAGAATAAAAAATGAACAAATGAATAAACAATTAACAGAATGATCAAATAAACAAATGACAGAACAAAATGAATAAAGGAAAAAAAGGCAGATAATTTAACAACATTTTATATGTTGAATCATTATACAGTGGAATGCTCACAACTATAACCCTAGGTAAAGTAATTCAAAGTTCACGCTAACTCTGAGCTTTTTATGTTTTTAAATTTGAACATTGATAACTCAAACCCTATTCATAAGATATAATGTCAAAAAGAACATACTCCTGAATAGTGAAATTATTTTGAAGCATTTATTGTTTTCACACATTAATGCTCTTTTGTAAGGATGACTTTTGTAGCAAGTTTAACTCGTAAAAGTTTTATTCAAGACATTACCCTCAAAGAACAGGAGAGAACCAACAAGCAACTTTACTGTCATCTTATTATCTAGCCTAGCAGGACTTGAATCGGTGATGCAGTGATAAGAACAAACAGAATGCTTAAAATTGAGGTAAACCTAATGCATCACATGGCATACTTACTAGTGTATTAAGATGCAGGGTTAAAATCTATCAGTTTTCTCTGTAATCACAGTCATGGGACAATCACGAACGGAACCCTCACAACCATGCTAGGTGAAAGCCCAAGATCGAATTGGAATTTAGAAGTTGGTTTTTGTGGAGGGAGGAAAACCAGAGAACACGGAGAACCCTCGAAGCACAGGAGAGAACCAACAAACAACTCAACTCACATACAACACCGAGCTCGTCGGGACTCGAACCCGGGTCGCATTGGTGAGAGTTGAGTGCTATCACCACTACTCCACCAATGCTTCCCTTCTGACTAAATGCATAGATTTATATTATTTATCATTCAAAAATATAACAAATATAAGAATAATACCTTCTAGTTTCAAATGTTCTTCTAAGTGAGCTCGTTATTCATCCAGTTAGGATCATTGTTTGATCATTTATCTGGTCAATGGAGACTGTGCTATCTTCTCAGTTTATTCCAAGAAGCTTTGTTCATGTAAATAGAAAAAAATACTGTTTTTACTTTATAATTCTACCAGGTAAGAAATAAAACATTTAAGCAAGATTCACCTATTCTCTTCAAAATTCCTTTTATTATGACAAAATTAGTAACATTACAGAAAGGTTGACATAGAATAATAAAAATACAGGTTTGTATATTTCAATGTGCACTGACTCATGGTGAAATACAGGCAGAATATATAATAGCTCAAACAAAAGTGACATCTTAATGGAAAATCTATAATAAGTGATTCTTTTTGTCATTCAAAATATTTTATTAAAGAAGGCATTCAAAAAAATGTGACCTTCCTTTAACCAAGTTTTAAAAAATGTGACCAACCCCCAAACATGAATTCAAAAAATATGACCCTTCCCATCAATTCTAGTGCCTGCCCCGCATCCCATGATAAATAATGATAACTCCCTTATATAAACACAGGTTATAATATGCCCTGCTCCTCCCTAAAAATCTAGGTTATATCGACATTTTAGAAAAGTCTAAATCAGGAACACATGAAAAAATGGATTTTTGTAGGGATTTTTGTTCGACTTTATGAAATTTTTTAAGAGCACCGAAACTACAAAATATGACAAATCAATGTGTTTTTTTGTCTTTTTGTTAAAAAAATCCATGTATTATTGTAGAAGGATTGACTAGCCTTCGTTCGTGCAATCATATAGTCTGCAAATAACTACTATCTTATTAATCTTAAATTTTTGTAATCACTTCCAGTGGCGCAACTTTTACTCCAAAAGCTCATGCGTAGGCTTCCATTAAGTGCTGATTATCATCGAAAACGAGCTCGGGACACCCTATTTTTCTTTTCGGATTTGGAATCAGCATTAAATTTCAATTCGCAAAATCGAAGTTTAAAAAAAACCTTGAAATAAATTTTCAAAAGTAGGCAGTCACCTAAATGCTAGAACAGCCTACATGAAAATCACTATAATTTTAGTGAATTTTACAGAATTTTGTAGTGTTTCAGTGTGTGTAGTAGGTGAAGCCAGCTACTCTGTGGAAATTTCACTTTTAAACCCTATTTATATTCATTTCGTTGTATTATAATCATTTATTTGTATGGGCTATCAAGCTAATCCTTCCATTCACTGCATCCCCAATAAAATTACAATGCTAGTTTTTTGTTGTTGTTGTTTTGTTTGTTTGGTATTTCTCGGCCCAAATAAAATGCAAATTTTTGAATTCGAAAAAACGTGGCTACGCCCCTATGTGGGAGGAAGCTAGCCTAAAGCAAGTACATTGTTCAGGGTTAAAGTGGAACCAGCGGCTTAAAATTGTACGGCGTGGGGTTATTATTTGTTTTTCGTCATGATGAAAGTCAAATTAGGGCTCGGGTTCCTGACATATATATAGTTTAAGCAATTCGATAAAAACAACAAAATACGCGGATACCCCAAGTTATACCATAGAAAAAACATCTAATATTCATCGAATTCAATTAAACTGTATGCAGAAGGGCCACAAAACCCAACTAGAAGTAGAAGTAAATGACTATCCATATATATGTCATTCCTGTGAAACTTTCCCCTTCCCCTCCCACGCTCAACTTTTTAAAAAAAACTAGTTGCATTCTAAGAAAAGCATTTGTTTTGAAGTCTTCTTTGTCTTCTGACAAATTACTGGGCTACACTCGAAAATATTTCCACCCTTACTGCACCCCATAATGTCTTCTAAGATGTAAGCTAATTCTCAATTAGAAAATAAACAGAAGGAACTGAGATTTTCCGAGAAGAAGCTAAACTGGTAGGCGGCCATATTGAAAGGCAACGTGTGACTTCATACAGGGATGCTTCAAACTCGGAAAGTGTAAACTATTATGCATATCATTCGTGGTTGAACAATAAAACAAGCATAAATACCTTCTAGTTTCAAATGTGCTTCCATATTGAGCTCGTAATTCATCTCTACAATGATAATATTTCGCTTTTTTTAGCTTCGAACCACAAGCCTCTTTATTCACTAGCTTTAACACCAGCGAACTGCGCGCTCTGAGTGGAAGGTTTGCGCATGCATACAAGCGTGCAGCTTTGCAACATGGTTTGCACGTTGGAATGCTGCATGACGAAGGTGGGAGTCTTTAAATTGAGAGCGAGGGGGAGGGGGGAGGGGGGAGATGAAAAAAAGAAAGGAAAGGAAAGGAAAAAATAACAAAAGTGATATAAGTAAAATAACGACAGTCGACATTGGTGGTTACCCGTAACGCAATCCAATATCATCTTTAAAGCAGCTATTTACACAAATTTGAAAATTTGTTCGATTTCTTAACGACAACGACTGCTTATAGATTCAAAATATTATAGTTTTGTAGATTAACTTCAAGCGACTCTCCTCTGCTTGATGGATTTCAGTTTCATTTATTTGTCTTTTCTTTGCATAGAATAAATCATCCTATTTTAATTAAGGTTTAGGAAAATTTAAATTCACATTAATGATCGGAATACCACTGAATATCACACAGGCAGACCAAACGAGGTTCCTGTGTATGGTGTAAGTTTTGAGCCAAATTGTTGAGTAAAACATTTTATCTTCATACTTTATCATGACTCCCATATATTCCCTTATAAACCATACACAGGAACCCTGTTTGGGCTGCCTGTGAATATCATGACAACTTTAGCAAGTGTGAGTGTTTATTATGTCATAACACACATTAACGATCGAAGAACTCTCTATAATAAAGACAGTCCCTGAAAATAAATAGAGACGAAGACGCACCAACCATCCTCTAAGAAACTCTACATTATAAATAGGTAACTGCAGTATATTGACTTCAACAATAGGCGTAATTGTTCGTGTTTTTTTTGTTAATCTTTTTTTGTTTTTGTTTTGTTTTTTTCTTTTCTTTTTCTTTTCGTCGTTATATTTTTCTTTGTGCGAAATTCGCTGGCGCATGCTGATAGCTAGAATTACCCATAGGTTCTCGACCAATGAGAATTCAGATAGTGAGCACAATGCATAATAATTGTTAAATATTGGAAAATTGCGATATAAGAAGTCCAACAGCGTAAAGTTTTTCTTTCATTCCATTTTTCTTGCATACTTTACTTCTTCCGGGTAATGTAGAAGTTAGTGTCCTTTATGTTTTTTCAGTCCCAAAATCGGTATTTATTCAGTAAACTGAAGTCTATCTATCCTGCACTGTGCACCTCTGAACACAGGAGGATACTCTAAAGCAAGTTTGTAATACTTTAATGCTTTATCCACGTCTCCATCTGTTTCATAACAAACCCCAAGGAATGTCAAAGCAGTTGAATAATAGTGCGATAAAATAAACATCTTGTTTTTGACAGCGTCTTCCAGTTTGGCAAGTGCGTCGATTTTTTTGTGAGCGTCGTGTAGTCTATTATGACAAAGGTATTCCACACTGTACAATAGAACGGTTGCTGGAATCATACATAGCGGTCTATGTGACAGAACTTCAGGAAGGAATTCTTCTGGAATTAGCGAAGAATTTTCTAGCATAATTAGTACATTGACTGTAGCATTTTTCATTTTGTACGACAAGGTTAAGCCTTTACCACACATGGAATCATGATACGACTGGTACTCCTCTTGAGAATAGATCTCCTTTCGTAGAACTATCAAATTTGGGGTCAATTTGTTCTCAGCTTCACCTAGAGAGTCCAGCGCCTGGGTATAGTGACCTAGATTGTAATAAAAGCAGGCAAGCAAGAGAGGCCCGCTTAACGCATCTGATTCTCCTCCCATTAAGATATGGTCACGGTGCTTTTCGAATGCCTGCTGAGCGTGACCACTTCCATCTTTTGAGCCCTCTAAGATATACTCAAGTGGTAGCATTTGGGCGATTTCTTGATGAGCAGAGGACCGAAGTTTATTGATGACACCAAGGACAAACCCGTCAGTTTCAGTCTTGTACATTTTCTCTAAATCTCTAGCTGCTGCGTATGCCAACTCAATTTCATCATAAGGGTAAAGATGTAAGACCCTAAAACAGAACAAATCTAAGTTGGCTTCCCTTTGAGCGTCGGTGAACACCTCTGTCTGAAAGCGAAACGATTCGCAACGGAGTAGCGTCAAGCAGCCTTCAGCCTTGTACTTTCTTAACAACGACAGGAGAACATCTTTATTTTCTTTGCCTATTCTTCCACTGAACATACTATTTCCAGGAATGAAATAATTAGGACAGTTGCCATTGGTGACCCATAGAATAAGCCTTTCCAGTCATAGCTCGTAGCAGTCAAGAACATTGTCTACATTCCACACTTGATCGTCATCGTCTGTCTCATCAATCAGCCAAAAAAGACACGTTTTTAAAAAGTAGGAGCAAAGTAGATCTTTTACAGAGTTGTCTTGCTCTAGCCCTTCCTTTAAGAAAATTTTCAGCAATGCATAGCAAAGGATTTGAGCATGATTCATCTTTAAGATCATTTTTCTTTCAACCAAGATAAACGATATTCTCCATAAGATACCCCGTTTTTCAGAAAGCCGGGGTCCAATAGGAACGAGAAGACATCCCTCATCAAACATATTCCTTTGGAACTCTTCCTCCAGCCATTTTGATTTACGATTTTCAAATCTTTCAGTAACCATGTCTGGTAAGAACGGGCATCGGATACATATAGCGATATCCAATTGACCATTATTACAGCACGGACCATGTGTCTCTTGACCACTCCCTAGAAACTGATTTCGAAAGCATAAGGATGACAAAACACTTGCGTTCTGGACATAGGCACTGACTGTAGCATCAAGAAGTGGATAAATCCTAGCAAATCCTGGGTAATCCTGATCAAAGTCGACCAAAACTACTGTTTCTTCCTCGTTTCCAACATACGACGCATAGGAAGGCACAGCCACAACGTGTTTTAGAATAAGTGTGATGTCTTCATCACTACCCTTCATGTTAAGACCTTCTGAGAGACTCCCACTCGAGATAGATACCGAATCAATATCACCATATCCATTGACTATATTCATGATACGAAACATCTCCTGTCTGCGTTTGATGTCCTCGGATGTGCCAACAATTTGAATTAACTTTTCAGTCATTTCCTTTCGAGAAATGTTACGGCTTGCATCCGGCGACCGATTCTCTGAAGTCACGGTATTTCCTGTTGCCATTTTCTTCTTCTTTTTGATATTTGGTTCCATCTATAATTTGTTATGAGTAAAAACTGAATGAGAAACTACCACTGTGGCACATACTATTATATTAGGAGGGAGAAAGGTAAAAGAAAGGAAGGAAGGAAAGATGGAAGGATGGAGGAAAGGAATGAGCGATGGAAGGAAGGAACAAACGATTACAAGAATGGAGAAAGAGTGGAAGGAAGGAAGAAGGAAGGAAGGAAGAAGGAAGGAAGGAAGGAAGGAAGGAAGGAAGGAAGGAAGGAAAGATAACGGGAAGGAAGAACAGCTTGCCGTTAAAAAATAAGCGGAAACAATGAGCTGTAATTAAAATTTCCTTTATGAAGTGTAGAAAAAATGACTATAGTTTCAAAATAAAGCGGGTTCCTAAGAATTTAATCGAATCAAGTTCATGTGGTTTCGTAGAGTGTAATAAGTAGAGTGGAAATTATTTGCGCCAGCAACACGTAGGAACACGTATAGCTGATTGAAGTGACATGTTGATATTGTCACGGTACACAACCTCTGAAGATTCTCGGAAGCGATCGAAATGAAATATAATATATGCGCATTAAAGAGCATATATTTGCTAATGAAATTGGTTCATATTTATCGTAAATTTCTAAATATTCCATAGATTTATATTTCGATTTTCTTAATCGTATCAGAAATATTTAGAACTATGGGATCAGAGGTTCTGATTTTCGCCGGCTAAGCCTATTAAAGTTCAATACACGGCTAATGTGGACGATATTCAATAGCGTTTGTTGCGTCATTGTATGTGTATCTAATGGATGTATAACACGAAGAATCATTTACAGAATTTATGTTAGAAATATTCACAAACCTACCGTTTCTGACATCTCAGTTGACGACGATATAAAGGACAACCTCAGTTGACGAAGCTTTCGTCGCCGAAAGACCTCTCACTGGGAGGAATCTCGAATGTCACACAATACGATAAGCCTTTTCATAGTTTAAGAGTCGATTCCACTGCGCATGCGATTTTATCCCGAATTTCTCACCTTCTTTTCTTTAATTAAGAACAAAAGAAGGTTTAGACAAATAAAGGTGAGAAATTTAAGATTAAAGTCGCATGCGCCGTGGAATCGATTCCAAACTATGAAAAGGCTTATACAGAAACCTTCCTTTTGTCTTGCCTTGCGTTGTCATGACAATAAACCACAGGCAAACCAAAATTCGATTCTAACAAAAAAACTGAACTGACATAATACTAAAATACTAATTAAAAATATAATGGACGAAAATGCCTTAAGAGTTGAGTAGGAGCTTCAAAGATCATTTCACTGGATGTGACATGATGTGACACATAGTCTTAACATGTTGGCCCCTCACATGGCTACTCAGGAGTGTCGAAATGTCCAACATCAGTTTTAGTACACTTGAATCATCTCTCACAACCGCTTCAACATGTTTTTAGGTCCCACATACGGCTAATAAAAATAAAGGGAGCAGGATGTGTTTGGCACCCCTGTTTTAAAAAAAAACCCGCGATGCTGTTGGTGTTGTCAGGGAAAATAATAATAATAATAATAATAATAATAATCATTATTATTATTATTATTACTATTAATAAATCACGATGGCTCTCAAAGGAGGAGGGGGAGGGGTGGGGGTTGCAACTTCCAAAACCCACCCCTAGATCCGCCACTGCCAAACCATGCATTACCATGAACCAAACCATGCTATCATCAATTAAGAAATACCAAACGATTGTGTTATTGAAACTGTATAGAATATATACTTAAATTATCAATAAAAAATGTCTGCAAATTTCCTCTCAAACTTGTTGTTTTTCGCTGCGTCCATGATAATTGTATTGGTTAGCTATAAATCCATCATCATCAGCCACGGTTTCGTGTGCAACCATGATACAACCATCTGCAAGAATAAAGAATAATAGGATTAGCATGGGAAGGAATGGTGTGTTTTGAAAAAAGACTACATCCCGGGCGTAGAGTGCATCTCACAGCCATCTCACAGCCCAAATTACATACATTATTTTATGTGGTCCCTCATCGCCCGAGATGTAGCCTTTACCGCCACCTTGAATGCCTCACATTTAAAACAATTTTGAAGCTTTTTTTTCGCTTTCTTCCACTTAAAGGGCACATAAAGCATAAAGAGTAGATCCTGTATGAGTGTTAAAACAGTCAAGGTACAGACCAATCCAGTAGTGGACATCCTTTTTATCTGATACAACACTGAGGTTGCACATTTCTTCTTTCCTGGCTCGACTTTTCAGCTTGTCTAAACAGAAAAAAAGTAAGTCTGGATAGATACAGACGTACCGTTTACTGTTCTATATAATGTGTAAGGACGATAGTCTGGGTTAACGGGATAACAAGTAACAAATTATTATTACGATTGATTCATATACCATAAATAGAAACCGTATTTAGATAATCTTTATCATCTTATCGATACTCCTACGAATCAAAATCACAGCGCGAATAAAACAGAGATCGCATTGGTCTGCTTTTGAGGAGAAAGGGTACCCTTTCAATCTGGATTGTAAGCTAGCGCTCAAAATTTGGTTCATGATCCACAAAAGGCCAATTGTAGTATCTTAGTACCTTGGGGAGGTGGATGTGTGGTATAGGCGTTCATTACAAGTGGCCGATTCGCGTCGATACTTTTGATGCTCGTAAAACCATTTCCTTTGCGACCAAAACAAAACAAATTACATCATTGACACCTATTTGACTTGCCTTTTTAGAATTCGTTACTTTTTGCCTCAAAATCCAAAATTGTGGAAAATTCAGTATGTGGATTCTCTGCTTGGATCGGACTTTTCCTAGGGGAAGCGTCGGAACAAGCCAAAATTTTACTTTAGTATTTCGACTTAGAATTATAGTAAAAAGTCTAATATTACTATAAAAACCACTTTGAAGCAGTTATTCTTAAGATTCATGAAACATTATGGCTTATATAAGAAGAATACTTTAAGGAGTACTCGGTGAGAATCTGATTTTATTGCACTTATATTTTCTCATTTCTTTTCTTTTTTATCAAACAAAGAATCGAAAAAGACGTTCGAAAACTCCTCACTTGTGTTTCAACCAGATAACAAGCTAAAACAGATAAAAGAAACGGCGTAAAGTTAACATAGATACCGCAAAGGGTGAAAAGAAAGTAATTGTTCCTAAAGGGAATGGAGATTCTGTACCTTATCCCCGTATCGATCAAAGCTGATCAAATGAGAACAGAATACGTGAGTAGTGATTTTTTATGTGTGTTCAAAAAATATTTATTTATAGCGTGCGCGTTTATTGTTTACTTTTTAATGTATGGACTGTTTGTGAGGCGACGAAGGTAGAGATACCACAGCAAGCCCAATCCCTTTTTACCAATTTTCTGATCATATTAGAAAGCAAATTGTAACTTTCCAATGTTGAACTTACCTCGTTACCCTCTGCCAACTCAAGGATACGTTATTTTGATAACTATTTTTTGAAGCAACTCAGTCCTAAAGCAACTGAATTTTTTCGTCCATCAATAAGGTCCTTTTTGTTTAAATAGAGAACAAAAGGAAATATTTTATAAACATCAAACTTTTCTTTTTCTGAATCCAAATATAATGTTTAGGTCAACGCAGACCAAAAGATTAGATAAGATAGTTCAAAAAGAACCTAACGGAAGAATATAGTTCAATAGCTGATAAGATAATTCAATGGCCCTTTCACTGAATGTGAACTAAGCATGAGACCACGAGGTTGAGACACGATTTTTACATCCATTGAAATTACCTCTATAGAAAAGCTGCATATTTTAGTCAACTCTAAACATGACCAATATTTATGCAGAAATAAAGCAGATCAAAAGAAAATGAATGCAATTAATATGCAAGAATTAATGGTTTTCACGTCGGCCATGTTGGAGAAACTCTATCTTTTTTTCATTACGAAAATTGTCTTCTTGTTGAAGATTCAATCGTAATGAAAAATGGATTAAAAAAAAGAAGAAATATGCGGATAAGATTCGAACCCATCAAAAGAAATTTAAAAAATTCGATTTATTGTGCCATACCTCCGAGACATCCGCAGAGCTGAGGCGGCGTATGGACTTCGGACCCGACGGCAATTAAATCCTTCTGCCCTTGGGTGTACGAATTATATGCAAGAAATTGTTCTAGCCGAAGTATCAGGGGAGAGACATTCATTGACAATTCTTTTGTTAAGTTCCTCCAACATGGCCGCCGTGAGAACCATCAATATATTCAGTTTTCTTTTGTTATGCGCAGATTCAAACATTTATATAGCTTTCCTATCTTTCCTGGCAAAGTTCGCTGACAAGAACATTTACTTCACTTGGATCTCTGTATCATATTGCCACAAAGGACTAAGGGGTGATGCCGTGAAAACTTCTGGATACTATTGCGCAATTTCTGTACTTGGCTTTGTGCATTATACAGGCAACCCAGTGAACGCCTATAGGGCGTCTTGTTCGAGAAAAACTAATCAGTCTAGTAAAGATGACTTCAAATATTCATTTATTCAAGGCTGTGGGTTCTTTTATCGAAAGGTCATCTTGACCGCATTCTGGCTTTAATTGTTCGTCCGCTTACCTTTTTTACGCCTGAACGCGTAAAAAGGCATTTTAAAAAAAACCTTAGCATATTTTAATAGTGTCTTGATGCGCACGGAACCACAAAGAACACATAGAAGAGCTTTTGAGCCACGATATTACAAATCTTCTGCACGTCAGGATTCATTTGTGGATCGCAGATTGGGGGATTCTTACTAATGACAAGGTTAATTGATAAACAAAATGTTGTTTTAATTCGTTAGTATTTAGTATTTAGAGAGTCGATGTTTGAAGAGCGTGCGTGTCTATTGCCTTCGAATGGTCGAATAATAGAGATCGACAACTTTTGTAGCATTTGGTACAAGATTTTTGGCTCGAAAATTTTCTTCTGAAGGGTGTAAAATGCTTTTTTACAGATATATGACATTTGAGCAGATAAAAATGCTTTCGCTTTGGGCGAACGGTCGACTCCATTGTTCAATAAGATTGTTGATTTAATTTAGATCTTTTAAAGGTTTCGTTCTTTGGAATGTCATTTATTTAGTTTGGAATCAAGTGACTAAAAACGTAGTAATTTCCTCGGTTGGGTTTCATTCTCGATGTCTTTCTAAATCTCCGGAACATTTCGACTCCTCTATAATTGTTTATTAAGAAACTGAGTCTTTCGAATATCTTAAAAATAGGCTTCACTGAAGCATAAAAATCTACTCGTTGGAAAATTTGCTTAAGTTGATTACGTAAAACACTTTTCCTTTTTCCTTAATGTCGTTATTTTTCGTATCAGAAAAAACATTAATGAATTTGTATTTGATTTTTGTTTTTGTTTAGTTCATTTTAGGATTCAATCATAAAAGCAAGACATGCAATGTCACTAGAACAGCTTGAAGGAAGGACTCTTAATATTATTGATCATAGTTTGCTGTGTCCTAACTTTTGGTTTCGCTTGTCTGATGTCTAAGATGATGGAGAAAGATATTCTAGAGGAAAGGGCACTCAAAGATAAAATGATTGACAAGTATGGTCTTGCAGCAATGGATTACCGAGAATTTTATCCTACATAACATAACAGAACATTCATTCAAGAGAAAATATATAAGTTAGATCTAATTTTCATTACAAGAGCAAAAATGCCACCTGAAAATTACATTTCCAATTTGTTTGGAAATGTTGGACATGACGTCCTGGGTTATTAAAAATACAACCATACATCACTGCCACCAACACCACCACCCACAACTGACTGGAATACTGAAAATGAAATCACACCAATAAGATAAAATACAGACATGGACCACAATAATAATCTAACGATTTGCTCAGCTCCAAATCTATATGAAGTCTGAGATGGAAATGTAACATGTATAATATTATATAGTTATATGTATGCGTAACATCCAAAAGAAACAACCCCAAAAATGAGAAGAGGAAAGAACTAAAAGATTTAGATATCGAATCTTAACATGGATGCAAAAATTCAAAATGACCAAGGGGTTTCATTAAGCTTTGACAGGTAGCTAAGCTGTTGTTGTGTCCCTGCTCTCACAGGGAAAAAAAACATGATTTAATAAATAGACTAGGCAAATACAGAAAGATAAAAAGACACCTCTGCTAGTAAGGTACACATGTAATCAACAGTGGTCACAGAAAGTTTATTGATAAAATGTGAATAAATTCCTTAGATTTGTTAGGCTTATCAATCAATCAATCTTTATTGTGCTCAATAGTTTACATATAATAATAATAAAAAAAAAATTGTAATAGTTGAGATTGCAGTTGATAAGAGCACAGCCAATTAGAAATAGCAATAGCTAGTCGAGCTAAGTGGCTGGGCCATGCGGAGAAAATGTATTTGTTGCTGATTGACTAAAGCAATGGATTAAGACAAGACAAAAAAAAAAAAAAAAAAAAAAAAAAAGACGACAAGACAAAATAGGTCTTATCACAGTTACCAACCTTTTGATATTATATCCTTCTACTCAAAGTACTTTTTGTATCCCACACTTGCTTCTTTGTTTTGTATGTTTGTTTGCCTACTTTAAAAAAAATCCTTCAAACATTGTCAGTACATGTACCATAAAACAACCTCTAGGCTGATCAACTCTTTCATTCTCTTTAATTAGCCATACTTTGATCCGCCCACTGGTTGTATCAGGATGTTAATAAAACATAATTTTTTAAAATCTCCTTTTATGTCATACATTAACCACCTATACAATAAGTTACCGAATTAAGTACAATTTAACTGTTGTCGTACATCAACGCTTTTTAGATCTCCGAACAACTTCCCATCCTTCTTCATCTTTAAGGCTATCTTCAGCTTTCGTGAATGCTTTCCTCTGAATCTAAAAAATGTCCATTTTTTGAAAATATAAGTCAGATATTACACAATATTAATTTACTTGAGAACAAAAAAATGTTTCTGGCTTTCACAAAGTCCTTATCTTCCTAATAGTTAATGCCCACTGAATAAAGCACAGGAAGCCCAAACAGGATCACACTAAATTGCTGGATGAAGGACTTTTCTAACTTGTTTTCCACCAATTTTAGCAACCTAATAATGAGTCTCTGAATGCTCATGCTCTTTATCAACATATGAAAATTTACTGTGCTACAAAAATAACTGCCATTTTGGCAAGAAATGCAATAAAAATTTTGAGAGAGAAAAAAGTCGACCTCTCATGCTCTCTATGTTTGCTTTTTTTTACTGGACCTCAGAGAGGTCGATTTGGAGCAAAGCTATGTCCATTTAAAATGACAGATAACGACACTCTTTGTCTTACTTGTATTGATACTAAGGTTTTCTAGGTCTTCTTGGACTGAATTACAATGATGAAAAGTTGAATTTGAACTCTGACAAGTACAAAAACCATTCATTTGCTGCTCTTCTGATGTAGATTCCTCAAGCTAAAAAAAAATCAAAATAATTTCAATGTTACTTCTCACTCTTAATAATTTTACTGCTTCTTCTCTTTGTATGGGTAACACTGGTACAAAGTAGCGAAAGAGAGCTCAGCCAGAGAGAACCAGGTTTGATTCCTCTCTCATCACATTGCTTTTGTTCATGTCAATTTTAATTAACACATAATTGTTGTTATGTTACTTATACATCAATGTTAAATTCCACAGATATCATTGTTATCATTATCATCTTCAAATAATAAAACCAACAACCAAATGGCAGTGAAAAACAAACTACCTCATCCATCTCTTCACTATTATTGTCTTCTTCATTATCTTTTTTCTTTTCAGTCAACTTTACTGGTTCTACAGCTTGGACTTCCTTCATTATAGCCTCTGTGTTACCTTCTCTCCATAATTTTTGGAACTGACATAATTTTTGAGAAATCTGAAAAACAGACATGAAAGAAACTGTCTTTTCCAACACGTTTTAAAAGCTTACTAGTATTTTGTAGCAGGTAGACGTCATGTTATACCAACCTTTACTAAGCTCCCGTCTTCTACGATAGTATTAAATTCATTATAAAGTATTTCATTTATATAGTCTTCTAATTCATCATATTCAACTTTATCTAAAACACAATTATTAAGAAGCTGATTAGACCATTTTTGGTGACGTACAAAAAACTATTAACACGTGGGTGAACTTGTTTCACAAAACAACTCACGATTGTCGTTTAATACTTGTACTATAACATCCTTGAGCCATTCTGCTTTTTCACGGCTATCTATACCACCAAACCCATGCTGTATAGCGAGCTGTAATACTGTCCAGTTGTCAAAAACAAACCCGACTGCTTTTGGTAAAATGTTACTCATTCCTTCCGCCATCTTGAATTTCGAAAAATACTAAATCCACAGGAACCCCATGAGTAGTTTATTGACAGCAAATAGTATTTTGTAAGTAATACAAAGGATTAGCAAATAATTGATAAAGTTTTTGAATTTGAAATAATTGGAATTTTGAGGGGGTGATGAAGGTAAAGAAGCACCTTATATATATTTAAACTATACATGTATACATTATGTTTCATTCCAGACCAAGTGTTATTTCTCAATTCTTATTGTATGGCACAGATGTATGGAGGATGACTTAGAAGATACAAAAGAAAATATAGACGTGTATCAACAGCTGCCTTAAAAGAATCTTCTGGCTATGTTGGCAAGATAAAATGTTTAATGAGGAGCTTTGGATGCAAAAGGAGAATAACCAGTGGCTTTGCAGATAAGAAGAAGGAAATGGAGTTGGTTTGGTCACGTTACTAAAGTCTACAAACAACATTAAATGTTAGGCTTTGGCCTTGAATCCTAAAGGGAGGAGGAAGCTAGGGCAGCCTAGAAACAGCTGGTGGAGAGATAAGGAAAAGAAGCTGATGAAGGTGAATGTTCTGAGTTGAATTGTTCAGATATTTGTCAAAGGAACCAAAAATGTGTGCACTGTTGAATAACCATTGATGGCCAACAGCCTGTATGCTCTCTTCAGGGGACCAAAGGCCTAGGTAAAGTTTGAGTAAATTATGCTTGACAAGATACTTTAATGAAGTTTAAATATTATTCCCAAAATGTGTTAGGAATAACATCACCAAGCAAAAAACATCTATTTTTTTTAATGTTATAAAAACTAGAGAACATTGATCAACAAATGAGGCTTTTTACTAAAATTCTAATTCTTACATTTCATACATAGGATTTTTATTAAAATTCTAATTCTTACATTTCATACATATACAGGGAAAGAGCAATGCATACCATATCTAGAACTTTAAAGGAATATTGGGCCAAAACTTTGGCTGCCTGGTATCATAATGTCTGTCATAGTTTAGTTGCAAGGATGCCTCTAGTGACATAATGTATTGTGCTTTGCCTCCATATAAGGACTTTCATTGCCTCTCTTCTTTTGACTCCTTGCTGCTCTTGTGGAGGCAACGTACTTGGATTTATGTATGATTTACCAGCTATGAAACCAAAATAAACAAATACTTAAAAAAGTAATATAACTGAATTGCATCCTTTCTCCCTCTTCAAACTCCCCTTAAAATCTGAGAATAACATATAACCTCATTACAGAATTGAAATTCTGCTTTATAATCCAAGTGAAATGTCAATTGATCTCCTGCAATTGCTAATCTTTTCAAATTTAGAGCAGTGTCATTGAGCAGCTTTTAAAAACTATATCCTTACCTTCAATATATTCATGCAGTTTAGCATTGGTTCTTTTTTCTATAAGCAACAAATAAAGCTATTAGTTTACTTCTTTCAAACTGTGATACAGCATCTGATGCTTTTAGTTCTTATTTAGGTATTATATTTGTTTCCTTGTAACCTACCTTTCTCTCTTTCCTGTCTGTGTTTTTCTGATTGTCTAAGAAATTGGCAAAACCTTTCATCCAATTCAAAATTGTGCTTATCATCATCGTCATCATCATAATCATAATCATGAACACCATCTCTTTCTTCCTCAACGTCCATGTCATAGCTTTCTTCATGAAAGCGTGTTCGAGTTTCATTATGTTTTAAAGGTCGATTAAACTGAGAATATCCTTCCTCAGGGCAATGCAGATATCTTGAACTACATGTAGACAATGCCATTGGGTAACCCGCACTGTCTCCTTGTCCTTCATAATCATAACATTCGCAATAAGAACTATTATACCCTTGATCAAAATGTGAATTATAAAGATTCCAGTAATACACATAGGCCTGATAATGATAATAAGCATTGTTGTAAGCATTATGGGGGTCTTTGTCCCAAGAGTTCCAAGTATTCTGAGCCGATGTAGATGGTGGAGGGCAACCATTAGTAGCCACACGACTGCAACATTCCATGATTATTAAAACTATTTTAACCTCAGACTTCCTTTATAATTCTTATTGTGCTTGTATTTAACAGTCAAGAGGTTTTTAGACACGGAATTTGCATATACCAATAGTTGAGCACGGATTTACCACCAGAGAATATTATGTCATCAATCAGTCAGGCGTTCCTTCTTTAGGTCGGAAAAAGCACAGGAAACCCAAACTTTAAGAAAATATTAAATTAATAAACTTTCAAGTTTTTCTCAAAATTACTCAAACTTAAGTATTTAAGTTGCGAATAAAGTATATTTTCAAACAAAATTAACTTAGAATTAACTTCTTTTTTCTAAAATAAGATTGCATAAATTCTTTTTAAAGTGATCCATGTGGGTTCCTGTGGTAGAGGAGGTCTGGGAATGACCGGTTAGTTATTTGTTGTCAAACAAACATGGCGGGTCAAGAAAATATCTGTGATTTTAAGAGTTGTGGCAAAAAATTTAGGGAAGCTTCAACGACTAATCGAGCACAAGAGGACCCACACAGGAGAGGTAATTTGGAATCTGGTAATCTGGTAATATGGTCCTGATTGGAGCTTGTCTTCTTTTTCGGAACTTGGAATGTTTTAAGGTTGTACACGTGGAGTTAGGGGCTTGTCTGAACTAGCCTATTGTTTTTATTATTCTAGACAAAGTCTATTCATTCTCCTTTACATTGCATTGAACATCACTCCATAAACTACTAAAGTATTAACCTTGATTAATGTTGGTATCAGATAACGGTGTGTGAGTTTATAGCCAGATCTAAACCAATTACCTTTCGAACCGATCTCAGTTTGATGCGCTTGTATGTGAACATCGATATCAATCGATATCAAGTTATCGATTGATATTGATAATCGATGATCAATCAATATCTGAAATCTTTATGACCTTCATCGATTGCTATCCATATTGATATTAAAATCGATTGATTTGCAGAACAGCTTCTATTCTTGCGTGTACATTAATTCCTCTGCCAGGACTCCATCCTCCCCTTGGATCATTAATTGGGTTTTCTTTACAAAGCTAAGAATAAAAACCAAAGGCACTAAATAGATATCAGGTGTTCCCTGGCTTAATTGCCAGCTAGCTCAATTGATAGATTGTGCAGGGCTCTAAGCACAAAATTTAACAAACTACTGTTGTAATCTTACTCTTCAATATTGCTGCTTTGAAGCGACCAAAGTGGAACGACTAACTCACCCTAGCCTGTAAGTGCCCAAGCTTGTCCCCAGCCGTTCAGGTCCAAAACTCTGAGTGCATTACCTCGGTCACCCTTTTTCTTTCTTGTAATGTACTTCTCGCCCACGTTAACATCGAAAGAACATTCATGGTAACCTTTAACGACTACATCGTAGATAGTTAACTTAAACACGTGATCAGACATGTTAACAAACCTGCTTCGTTTGACAGCCTACATGTATATCTACGAGGTCCAGTAGTTATGCAAATGAAGAGATGATTGATAGATCGATAGCAATAGATATCAATTATCTAATTGTATTTATTGATATCGACTGATTGATTGGTGTTCCGATGATCGATTTCCATCGATTGGATACTCTGGAATGTAAAACAGATATGCTAAATTATGCGTGAAATTTCTTAACGTTGTAGTTCCCTTTAGGCTATAAGGAAGACAAGATGTTAATGCAATAACATGATGGCTTAATTTTTGACCCAGATACTGGACGAAATAAATTAGGGAATATTTAAATTCCATAGCATCACTCATTTGTCAACATTATCATCAACAACAATAGCAACCACCAAGCTCATTGCTTTTTTACCTTTAATGAACAAAATATGTTTCAACTTCTTCCTTCAAGTTGTCTTGATACTCATCTAAGCCTTGGATTTACACTAAAAAATGTAAGGACAGCATTCCAGCCAGAGGAGGTTGGAATGGGGTGGTGAAGGAATTCATCTCTTGGGCCATTAACACTAATGATACAACCTTGTGAAAATTAGAGAAAATCCAAAGGTCTTTCACTTATAAAATATAATGTAATAGGGAAGGGGGTACTCCAATTAGAAAAGGGCAGAATACTCATCATAACTTTTATCAGGAATAACACTAGGCTTATTCCTGATCTGCAAATTTTTGTGGTACATCTTAGGTTGTCACAAATTTAAAATTACCACCAGAGACTAAGCCTGTACCTAGTCCTCTTAGGTGGTTTTTCAGTTAATAAGATACCTGAGATTATATTAATGGCAGTTGTAATTTAGGATATTTATTTTCAGTTCATTACCAGACTTTGATCATATTTAGATCATACACATGCACTGTAGATATATAATTAGTACCTTATAGGGATAAAAATTATAACTTGTGGCAGACCTCATCTTATGTAGCTACTTTTTCTTCTTAACAGAGGCCCTGCTTGTGCCCAAAATGTGACAAGACCTTTGTTAGGGAGATGCATCTAAAAAGGCACATGCTTAGCCATAATGGCACGAAATCATTCAGGTAATATACTTGTTTTATTCTACAAATTTAATGAGCCTGTTGCTATAGAAACATTTATATTGACATTGACCAAAATGTTATTACTGCTTACAATAATCTTTTAAATTCTAAATTCCATTTTGATGTATAATTTAGTCATTCGGTCATACCAGAGGTAATATTTATTTAGAGTAACAATAAAATTGAAGGGATTTCTAAGCCTTTTGTAGTCAAAAATGTTTGATTATTGTTTTTGTGATATTTCTGTTATAGCTGTATGTTTCCCCATTGTAAACTTATGTTCACAACCAAACATTACTTAAAACGACATATAGACAGAGCACACAACAGGCCTTTTAAGGTGAGCATCTCTTATGTTGATTGTCCATCATAGATTCTTTGTTTTGAGAGAAGATATTTAAAACTGCGGTTATTACTGTATGCATTTCATCTTAACATTTCCATTTGTGTTTGGTTTGTTATTAGTGCCCTTATAAGGGCTGCAAGAAAGTGTTCAAAAGATGCAACCTGCTCAAACACATGGTTACACTCACACGAATGAAAGGCCATTCAGGTTTGTGATAGAATGCATGTGCGTGCAGCCTCAGGTCCTGTTATACTTGTCACAAAATTTCAAAAAATGCCTAAAAGATACTGGTCTTTCAAAAATGGCATGGCTTTACAATTTTTAACCCCTCAGAGATATCAAGTTGCTGATTTTTACCTGCTAAGAGATACAACAAGTGCATCACCTAAAGTGCCCTCTCAGACATGTAGCAAGCCAAAAGCTTATCTAGAACATCCCCTGACATTGAATGAGAGCTGAGCTGACTGAACAAATGTCTGCTCAGAATATTGATTCAGAAGTTTGAAAATCATGTAATTTTATTTTATCGGAAGTCTTATATATTTCATGTGGCATGCCATAAAAATAAATGGCAGGTCAAATTTTTTTCAGCAGTCAAAAAAAAAACCAGCATTTGTAACAGGCCAATTTTTTTTCTAATTTTGAGCCCTAGCTATAGCCCCCCTACTTTTCCCCTTTGCATACTACAGTAGGCTCTTTTTTATTTTCTTATCTTAGCCTGCACCCCCCCTGCTTACTTTTTAGGGCACTATACAGTCCCTCGAGCAGAGTTGAAATTGTCATATTGTAAACTCAACTTGCATATTCATATGCATACTATATACTTTGATTTTCTGCAGGTGCAAAGAACGTGGATGTCATAGTGCATTCAACACTCCAGGCAAACTTGAAAGCCACAAAAAGCTACATAATTTGGGTAAGAAATTGATATTTACTTTGTCTTATGAACCAGTTTGTTCTGTATGTATTTGATAATGTAATTTATAGAATTTTTATTGTTCAAATCCAATCTAATTCAAGTTTTTTTTGCAATATTTTCCTCCAAGGGTTTCATAATTATTTCCCTCGAGTCAGAAATGACAAATTTGCACACAGGTGGTTGGAAAGGCATGTCAAATCACACAACTGCCCAATATTCTGCCAATGTTAGAGACATACCTGGTCCTGTTTGGGTGAAAGTCAGTAGGAGACAAAAAATACATTCTGAATTCTTCCAACTTTAGACTTGTTATCTGGATCCTTGTACATAGATGTTTAGGGCAAATCAAAAATGGTACATGTGGTACAACCTTTTTTATGCAACACTTTGCTACACATATAGTTAATTCTATACTTTATTATCTTTAAATTCATTTTTGTATTTAGGTAAAAAAAACTTAGATTAATAGCTATAACTATTTACTCCGACGAAGGACTAGCGTCCAAAACGTCAGTAAGTTTTTTCATCTTTTTCACGGTGTATAATTTACCTTTTCATCATTACTGTTTCATTAGAAACACCGGCGCAGCTCACACTAGTTTTTAGCTAGTTATATCCTCCTATAACAAAAGGGAATTAAGTGATCATTTTTTGACCCTGTTCACTTCAGAAATCTTTGTCAATCATATATCATTACTAAGCCAGAAAAAGAAGTTTTCTTTAGTGAGGTATATATTAGACTAAAATACCAGAAGAGTGGGTCTGAATCAAGGCATGAACATGCTTAATCTTAAGAATCGCTTCTTAACCACAACCTTGTAGGGCTTGGGCGATTGTACGACCCCAAAGGTGCCCTTCATGTCTGGAGGCGGGACATCCGGTGGATTCTCAAACTTAAATTCATACAGCAATCGAGACAGGAACAAAAATAACTCTGTCTTGGCCAAGGACTCGCCCAGACACGCGCGTGGACCCAAACTGAACGGCATGTAACTCAGTGTTGATACGTTGAGTAGCTTTCCTCGCTCATCCAGAAATCTAGTTGGCTCAAAATCGTGAGGGTTTTTCCAATGACGAGGGTCATGATGGATCTGCCACAGATTGAATATGACCATTGTATCCTTGGGTATATTGTAACCTTTAAGCGTGGTATCAGTAGTAGTCTTGTGCGGGGCTTTACTACGAAGGGCGTAGCATGGCGGATGGTCTCCTTGATGGTCGCCTCAAAGTATGGAAGACTCCCGCGGTCACTCAAACTGGGCAGGCGTTCCCTTCCTATGACGTAATCAAACTCTTTCTGGACGCGTGCTTGGACCTCTGGATAAGATATCATGTATGCTAGAACCCAAAGAATAGTAGTAGCAGTGGTTTCCGCTCCGGCTAAAAACACATCCATCATAGTTCCAACTAGGTGATCATCAGTCAGGTACTCTTTAGTCGTGCATTCCTGGTCAGTGTTTGCCTCTTTCGCTGCTTTTAGAAGCTCGTACGTTAGATCTCGCACCGGTTCAGCGTCCTGAAATTGATCTCTGTGTTCAGCCAACTTGCGCTCAAAAAATCTGTCTCGGAATTCCACCGCTTCTTTGATGTCGCGCATTATTTGCACGGGAAGATATTTAAGCAACGGGAAAATGTCCAAAATCTGACCTTTAGCAAAGATCCTAGTGAGTGAAGAGTGGAAACGTTCCATCTCGTAGAATTCGGGATCGTTAAGACTGTAGCGCTCTCCAAATAATATTGCACATATGATGTTTAGGACCGCATTAACGATGTTAGGTCTAGGATTGAATGGATTTCCAAGATTGGTTTGAAATGTCTCGACTATAGCTTCGGCTTCTACTGAAATCTTATTCTCGAGGATTGACAGTCCAACCCCATAGGTCTTCAAAGCTGACAAGACGATCTTACGGTGCATCCTCCAGCCGGGTCCAAAGTCCCCAAGAACCACATCTTTGCCGTCTCTTGTTATCTGTTTTGCAACTTCTAATGAAGGCCGGCCAGCAAACTGAAAACCTTTCTGAACCAAAGCCTCCCTGGCTGTTTCAAAACTACTGACTACTACCATCAATTGTCGTCCAATCCTCATGCATGAAACGTCTCCATACTTCCCTGCGGATAGCCCAGCATTTATTAACCTCTTGTGCGGTGACACATTGGTGGGAAACGTTACCAAGCTTATCAAACTTGGAACGCGAAACCCCGGCGGAAGATTTCTTGGTTCAGTCAGGATGAGGTAGATTTCCCACAGAACGATTGCAGCGAATACTAAAACACCAACTTCAACAAACATTGTTTCGATAGTTCAGACAACAGCGACAGTAGTGATCAGTGGTCACTTAATTAGTGCTTGGTTGGTCCTGTAGTAAGTCGGCGCACTTCGTTTCTTTAACAACTATAGAAAAAAATATAGTTATAAATTCATGTATATCTATGTCCTTACACTCTTAACATGCCCTTAGTATCTTTTTCCTGTTGTGTCTCACTAAGATAGGGTTATAGTCAGTGTCAGGAGTGATTCGATCGAATGAAAGTTTACCCTGGATATTTAGGTTGTTCTCGCTTGGCGTTTCCTGTTTTGATTCGGGCAAGTATGGACAGATGCTCGTCCGTCATAATCAGTTAGCCTAACGCTTTGTTCTCTGGTGAAACTCAAGTGTTAACCTGAGTCATCTAGAAATTAAATCCGTTCTGTAGGCGTAGAATAACCTGGAGCTCCCTTAACTTTTGACATTGAAATCAACCCTAACAAAAGTTAACCATCAATAAATCATAATAATAGTAGCAGTCATGCCGGATAACATTTATAAGTTGTTGCGATTTTGAGCCGCCAATACGGGCTTATATTGAAGGCTAGTTGGGAGCAACATACCGGCATATTGGCGGCTCTCTCCCGATCAAACCCTGGAGGGCCGGATCAAACTTTTAGAAGAACCACGAGGGGCGGGACCAACATTAATTAGTATAGGTAATCGTATGGGGCCGAGTAAAATTAAGGATTAATTTCACGTGTGTTTTCAAAGTTTTGAAATTGCCCGAGTCGCGAAGCGACAATTTCAAGCGACATTAATTTAATTATTATTCATAAACGTGGTAATCCGAACCAAGCAAGCAATGTGAATAACTATTGTTTTTATCCCCGTTCATAGTTGTATGGAACATTGTTACAATATGTATCACTGTAAGAAATATCTTAATATTGAAAGGTAATCTTTAATATCGCGTTGCAGAAATTTATAGTGCACAATATATATATTTTTTGTAACAATTCCTGCACGCTAGGATCGCCAACGAGGGAGACTGCTAGAAGGGGATGCGATTGTTTTGCGTTTGTACAAATTTTTAATGGGTTGTCTTCTCCTTCTCGCAAAATGTGCACTCTTGCGCAAGAGTACCCATATATGGATTTGAATGACGTGTTCCTAGATTCTGGGCTTATTGATTGGCTTTACAGCTGAGAGTGTAATGCCGATCTCTAGAAGTAATATACTTGAGCAGTAAAAGAAAAATTCTAGGATTGTAATTCACATATTTATTAGTATTAATACACAGGCAGCCCTGAAACAAGGTTCCTGTGAATGTTTTATAAGGAAATGTATGGGTTATGATAAAGTTACGAGGAAAAAAAATGTTTCACTCAACAATTTGCTTCAAAACTTCTTGCAGTTTTTGCTTTTACTTTGTTCAGTCTTCTTGTGACGTTTAATCGCGATTTGAGGCCGTTTAGTGAGTTTTTTCAAAATCAGCTATTTTGAAGAAAAAAATACACTAAACGGCCTCAACATTGTTTACATCTTGTTACCTATGGACCAGGGAAAGATTAATGTCAGACAGCCGGATGAACAGCCATGCAGTCTTTCGTGGTCTATTTACTAGTGATATCAAGACCTTTTTGAAGCTGCTCTTGTACGTTGAGCAGCGTCGTCAGTGTAAACGGACCGCAGCATACGCATACCAGATTAGTCTACTCTATTTCTTCGCAAAGGCGTTACATAAAGGTGACAAAAGCGAATTGCACACTCTCTACTGAAGTCTTCTTTAGATCTGGCGGAAATGTCTTTCCCTTCTGCTTTGAAATGACGGCTAAATTTGTTTTATACTCTTGTGCGTTGATTAGAATCGCTTCTTAACCACAACCTTGTAGTAAATCCTTTTAGCATTGTTATTATGTCAACCTGTTCACTTACTGCATGATAGCCATAATGTTACACGAGCAGAAGCGTACAAAAACGAATACTGATCACGTTTTTTATTTATTTATTTTCGTTTTATATTTGAAATTACATCTTTATCTCCATGCCGGTTACATCATGTCGTCCAAAATCACTTACTTTCTAAATTACAAATGTTCTATTCTTGTATGACAACCTTCTTGCAAGTAGGTGCATATTGAATGTATTGATTGTACTTATTGAAATCTTCATGAAAATATCACTATTATTATAAATAATTTTTAGAAAATATAAATCATTTTAATCATTTAACAACAAGTTCATTGATTACAGATTCATCACAAAAAATAGTAATTCAACACTAAAAAAAATTGCCCAGTTTTGTTAAAAATATGTAGAGAAAATGCTATGTAGCTTTGGTCCAGGTTAACTTGAGGAGAATATTATCTTTGGATGAAAACTGTTATCTTTTGTTTGACCAATTACCAAAGGTCACAGGAATTCTCCTCTATCCAATCTGTAAATAGTAAAACACCTTTTCCATGTTATGTGTCATTTTTAGAAATAAATTTAAACGATAAAAATATGATTTTAAAAATCGATTAATAATGTTTTTTTTTTTTTTTTTTTTTGTCTTTTTTATCTAAAACACTAAAAACGCAGGGAAATATGCAAGATTGTGGTCTGATGCAACTTAATGCATGAAAATAACCACTCTTGTGCGTTGATTAGAATCGCTTCTTAACCACAACCTGGTAGGGCTTGGGCGATTGTACGACCCCAAAGGTGCCCTCCATGTCTGGAGGCGGGACATCCGGTGGATTCTCAAACTTAAATTCATACAGCAATCGAGACAGGAACAAAAATAACTCTGTCTTGGCCAAGGACTCGCCCAGACACGCGCGTGGACCCAAACTGAACGGCATGTAACTCAGTGTTGATACGTTGAGTAGCTTTCCTCGCTCATCCAGAAACCTAGTTGGCTCAAAATCGTGAGGGTTTTTCCAATGACGAGGGTCATGATGGATCTGCCACAGATTGAATATAACCATTGTATCCTTGGGTATATTGTAACCTTTAAGCGTGGTATCAGTAGTAGTCTTGTGCGGGGCTCCTACTACGAAGGGCGTAGCATGGCGGATGGTCTCCTTGATGGTCGCCTCAAAGTATGGAAGATTCCCGCGGTCACTGAAACTGGGCAGGCGTTCCTTTCCTATGACGTCATCAAACTCTTTCTGGACGCGTGCTTGGACCTCTGGATAAGATATCATGTATGCTAGAACCCAAAGAATAGTAGTAGCAGTGGTTTCCGCTCCGGCTAAAAACACATCCATCATAGTTCCAACTAGGTGATCATCGGTCAGGTACTCTTTAGTCGTGCATTCCTGGTCAGTGTTTGCCTCTTTCGCTGCTTTTAGAAGCTCGTACGTTAGATCTCGCACCGGTTCAGCGTCCTGAAATTGATCTCTGTGTTCAGCCAACTTGCGCTCAAAAAATCTGTCTCGGAATTTCACCGCTTCTTTGATGTCGCGCATTATTTGCACGGGAAGATATTTAAGCAACGGGAAAATGTCCAAAATCTGACCTTTAGCAAAGATCCTAGTGAGTGAAGAGTGGAAACGTTCTATCTCGTAGAATTCGGGATCGTTAAGACTGTAGCGCTCTCCAAATAATATTGCACATATGATGTTTAGGACCGCATTAACGATGTTAGGTCTAGGATTGAATGGATTTCCAAGATTGGTTTGAAATGTCTCGACTATAGCTTCAGCTTCTACAGAAATCTTATTCTCGAGGATTGACAGTCCAACCCCATAGGTCTTCAAAGCTGACAAGACGATCTTACGGTGCATCCTCCAGCCGGGTCCAAAGTCCCCAAGAACCACATCTTTGCCGTCTCTTGTTATCTGTTTTGCAACTTCTAATGAAGGCCGGCCAGCAAACTGAAAACCTTTCTGAACCAAAGCCTCCCTGGCTGTTTCAAAACTACTGACTACTACCATCAATTGTCGTCCAATCCTCATGCATGAAACGTCTCCATACTTCCCTGCGGATAGCCCAGCATTTATTAACCTCTTGTGCGGTGACACATTGGTGGGAAACGTTACCAAGCTTATCAAACTTGGAACGCGAAACCCCGGCGGAAGATTTCTTGGCTCAGTCAGGATGAGGTAGATTTCCCACAGAACGATTGCAGCGAATACTAAAACACCAACTTCAACAAACATTGTTTTGATAGTTCAGACAACAGCGACAGTAGTGATTTGGTCACTTAATTAGTGCTTGGTTGGTCCTGTAGTAAGTCGGCGCACTTCGTTTCTTTAACAACTATAGAAAAAAGTTATATTATAATATAATATTAAATTATAAATTCATGTATATCTATGTCCTTACACTCTTAACATACCCTTAGTATCTTTTTTCTGTTGTGTCTCGCTCAAATAGTGTTATAGTCAGTGTCAGGAGTGACAGGTTTCAATCGAATGAAAGCCTTACCTTAGAAATTAAATCCGCTATGTGGGCATAGAATAACCTAAAGCTCCCTTAACTTTTGACATTGAAATCAACCCTTGCAGGGTTTTTTTCCAATGCTACCGTGCATCAAGGTCAGCGTGAAAAAAAGTTAACCATCAATAAATCATAATAATAGTAGCTGTCGTGCCGGATAACATTTATAAGTATTTGCGATTTTGAGCCGCCAATACGGGCTTATATTGAAGGCTAGTTAGGAGCAACATACCGGCATATTGGCGGCTCTCTCCCGATCAAACCCTGGAGGGCCCGGATCAAACTTTAAGAAGAACCACGAGGGGCGGGACCGCCATTAATTAACGTGGTAATCCGAACCAAGCAAACAATGTGAATAACTATTGTTTTTATCCCCGTTCATAGTTATATGGAACATTGTTACAGTATGTATCACTGTAAGAAATATCTTAATATTGAAAGGTAATCTTTAATATCGCGTTGCAGGGTTGCAGGAATTAATGGTGCACAATATATATATATTTGTAACAATTCCTGCACGCTAGGATCGCCAACGAGGGAGACTGCTAGAAGGGGATGCGATTTTTTTTGAGTTTGCTCAAATTTTTAATGGGTTGCCTGTGGCAGCCCAGTCGTAAAATGTCTTTTTTTGTATTCTCCTTCTCGCGAAATGTGCACTCTTGCGCAAGAGTACCCATATATGGATTTGAATGATGTGTTCATAGATTCTGGGCTTATAGATTGGCTTTACAGCTGAGGATGTAATTTCGATCTTTAGAAGTAATATTGTTGAGCAGTAAAAGAAGAATTCTAGGATTGTAATTCACATATTTATTAGTATTAATACAGCTACTCAGTGGGCAGTATTCTGGTTTCAATCGCGTGGGTTAGTATAGCCTAAAGACAAATACGGCTTTCAGTCTTTAGTTAATAAGGCATATACATGTATATATAGTTAAATACTACGCGGTAATAGAGCTTGTAACTTTGGCCGTAAATACTTTTCGCTAAGTATTGAATCCTTTTACTAACCGAGTTTAACAGTTCCACTTCACTGGTTTGGATATCTAAAAAGACAATATTTGAAGAATACAATCGATAATGGAGAGATTGTGAACTTCAGAACGGTTAGAGAAAAGTGTTTACCCTGGGGCCCAGAGGTTATTGCATTCTCGCTCCGGCATTTACTGTGTTGACGAGTAAGTCGCCTTCGGCGCTCTCTCGTTCAATGTTCCGGGAAAAGCGAATAGAACCTCTGGAGCCCAGGGTAGGCCTTGTTAAATTAGCTCCAGCATACCAGCAGCATATTGGGCAACCCAGTGCACGCTCCAAGAGCGTCTTGCTCATTACTGAAAGGAGAGGCTGCACGATATTTATTCTTAGGTGAAGTGCTTAATCAAATTTTTTTTTCGATTTACGCAATCCCGTTATCAATTATCCAATGATCCGTCCCTTTGACCCTTAATCTAAGTAAACAACAGAGTAGCTTTAAAAGGCCGCATTTGAACCAAATTTATATTTCCTACGATGCTACTGAAAAGCAACCGGCTTTATAACCGTACCTAAATGTATTTATATATGCTTCGTCAGGAAAAAAATACAAATAAAAGATAAAATATATCACTAATGAATAAACAAAATATCAACTTTTTAATAATTTCTTGAAACATTGAAGTTTTCATTATTGTATGATTCCAAAATGGATAACGACAGATATCGGCCTTTCCTATCCGTTTTTGTAATATGTATATTATGTATAATATATGAGAAAGAGTTTCTAGTGTTGTAATATGAGAAACCTTAAAAGTTTCCAGTTTTTCAATTTAATATTGAGGGTTTATGCAGCTTTGCCTGATGAATTAACAGCACCAGTTCAAGTACTAATCAATCGGGTAACATCCAATCTATCAAGTTTGCGAAAAAGCATTTTTCGAGATCTTGATTCGACAGTTCATCAAGAAGAAGTCGGGCAAATCCTTTCTGTAATTGGATGGCTGAGTTCGACCCAATTACATTAGGTAATCATTCCATTACAGACCGGTTAAAAGGCTTGATCGAATCCTGTATCCTGATTTTTCTTAATATAAGAAAATAAAAAGCTTAGCACAAGCCTTTTTAGTATTTTTTCGCATGTTTTCGATATGAACCGACCAAGTAAGGTTAGCGACATTGTCTACACCTTGTTACCTATGGACCAGGGAAAGATTAATGTCAGATTAAACAGCGGGATGAACAGCCACGCAAGACCAGTTTTCCGTGGTCCATTTACTAGTGATATCAAGACCTTTTTGAAGCTGCTCTTGTACGTTGAGCAGCGTCATCAGCGTAAACGGACCGCAGCATTCGTATACCAGATTAGTCTACTCTATTTCTTTGCAAAGGCGTTACATGAAGGTGACAAAAGCGAATTGCACACTCTCTACTGAAGTCTTCCCATTTATACAACCGATTACGTAACTATAAATTAAGGTGATGGGCATTTATTTTTGATCTGGCGGAAATGTCTTTCCCTTTCGCTTTGAAATGACGGCTAAATTTGTTTTATTATTACGTATTTATTAGCTTAATATGGAATTTGAAAAAGATGCGGTTCAGAAGTAACAGCCTTCTTGAGTACAATTTTTTATAAACTAAGCTTGAAGATCAGTACCGGTTAAAAGTTACAGTAATGCGCTTGGTTTACGTAATTTGATATTTTGAGAACCAATACTTTCACGTACACGTCAGAATTTGACAAAGCAAAACTTAAAACAAAACAAACTTACCGCGAACCTTCAATTTGCAGTTGTGCGTTGGACGGCCAGCCTTTTTGAGCACGAGTTTCTATGACGAACGTCGAAGATTACAGCGCAAAAGTTACATGAAGAATTACGCAATTTGATATTTAGAGAACCAACTAGAATACTTTTCTTGAAACGTCCGAATTTGACTTTTTGACCGCAGCATATTACAAGCCAAGGCAGGACTCCAGAATGTGATTGGCAAATATGTGCACAGGAATGTTTACAAAAGATATCGTATTAACATTCTTCCACAGGCTTAGGGCCCGTTCGAACTAGGCTAAATTTATGTTTAATTGTGTTGCAAAAACATCTGTCAATATCAGCCGTTTCCTAGTGCGAACGCAATTATTACCAAATTTTGTCTTGCTTTACCAAACTTCAAAGACGCCGTCGGCCTGCATAGAAGTAGGACAAACTCTAGACTCTTCAACAGTCTCTCGCTCGTCCGTTCCGTCTCCACGCTTAGAGACTGTAACGGTACAATGACCGAAAGGACTTATGGGTCCCGAAAACTTGGACCCAGCGTGCTTTGGGAACCAAAATACTCGTCCACAGTCTCTCTCGTTTTCGCCGCCATCTTGAAAATATTGATACGAGAGAGACTGTGGACCTGAGTATTTTACATTACCGTTACAGTCTCTAAGCGTGGAGACGGAACAGACGAGCGAGAGACTGTGGAAGAGTCTAGACCAGAGTGTAGATAGACAAACTTTTGTCAAACGTCGAAACTGTCAGAATTCTCAAGATGACGTGGTGGTAAAACGGCTTGCCTCTGCCTCTCACCTTTGTGGTCCGGGGTTCGAATCCCAATCGGCCTCATGTAAACTGAGTTTGTTGGTTCTCTTTCTGACTCCGATGTGCAATATAATATACGTAAGCTGGGAAGTTTGGATGATCCAGATTCATTAGTTGGTTATCGGTCAGTTTAATATATGTTATAATAGTTCAGGGTATAATTGTACAAGAGCTCATGAAAGAAAATAGGCCCCGAAGGAGTTGAGCAAAGAAAAAGTCACAAACTTAGAAGACAAGAGTATTGTTGCCCAGGACCCAATGGTGCCTGGCACGCTGATGGATACGATAAATTAAAGCTCTATGGCTTCCCCTATTCATTGGCTGTGTTGACGGCTTTACCAAACAAAGCTAAAGGGGATAAAACTTGACTGAATTTTGATCACGTGGTGTTAAAAACATGTCCACGTGGTACAACATTGGCACTGACGTGGACGATTTGAAATGTACTTGCGGTAACAGACGCTACGAAGGCGATTAAAAAAGTCACACCTGCCTTGGTCTACTGGAAAGAGTAGTATTCTGTCGTGACTTCACTCCATCCTGCCGTGAAGTTGAGTTCTTCTGCCGTGACCCTTGTAGGCCACCGCATTTCTCCGGTCCTCCGGTTTTTCCTCCCTCCTCAACCCTAACTAATTATATCTGGTTAGAGCTGTGCTCCGGGGTCGTACATGTACTGTCTAGCGGCTGCCAGAGGCGCCATCAAATGCTTTCAGTTCAAATCCAGAGTGGAAGCCCAATATTGGTCACGATAATAACTACCAACCGCCACAGACTATAGGCAAATGTTGTATTTTTCTGGTAGTTATGATTATGACTATTACGGATCGCAAATGGATCCATTTCAACTCGTTCATGGCCAAGGTAATAGAATACGAAAAATGACGATCGATTTGCTCGAAAGTTTTTATTTTTTAAAATTTCGTTAACTTTTGTCTTTCATATGCTAGTGGTACTTCTTGCAATTTTTGATTGGAAAAGCCAAAATTTTGAGACAAATCGAAATCGTTGATGCCCCTTTTGTCCTTGTAACCCTGTGGTGGGGAGACTCTGGGAAAAAAGTACCGGGGATGCTTGTCATATCTCTTAGGGGTAAAAATTCGCAATTTGGTATCTTTTAGGGTGTTAAATGGGAATTTTTGAAAATCAGCATTTTCTGGGTATCTCTTAGGGTGTCAGAAAAGGAGGGAAGCGTGCATCGATATGGCTTATCCTACCCACTTTTTATAAAAAAAATTAATATTATTTGTTGTGGTATCTCTTAGGGGCTAAAAATCTTTCAGCCACGCCCTTTTTAAAGACTTCCGTTATCTTTTATCCCCGGTACTTTTTCCCCCGAAGTCTCCCCCCCCAGATAATTTGACCAGGGACGGCGGAACCGGGGGGGGGGGGGGGGAGCTTGGAGGGGCTTTAGCCCTCCCACTTTTTGTGAAATTTTTACCTTGCCATACAATGTCACTATTGAGCCCTCCCCAATCAAAAATCTGCTCCGCCGTCCCTGTTGACAAGTGATGACAAAATGGAAGGCTCAAGGTGTTTTGACCAACACCATCGTGGCTCCCTGCAGCTTCCGGCTTCAAACAAAGAAATGCATTTATATCGTGTTGTGACATTCCTCCACAGGCACAAAACTTCAACCCCAGCGGACACATCGGTTTACGCTTCCTCCCCTCCCTTGTTGTAAGTTGTCGTAACTACTACCCAGTCCTTGTCGATGATTCATCATAACAATATGGAGGACAAGAAGAGGATCGAGTGTGATGTATGTGGGAAGACTTTTAACAAAAACTGGAGGCTAATAGAGCACAAAAGATCTCACACAGGAGAAGTAAGGAATTGGTTTTTTGTTTTTTTGTTTGACTGTATGGCATGAAATTCAGGTATTAGTTGGATATGAAGTGAATATTCCCGTATTTTCTAGCTGCACGTGGTGGACGATTCAACGTCGTTCAAAATTTGTAAAATATCCAAAATTTGATGCAATAGGACTAGTAGAACCTCAGACCAAGGTTAAAGATCGTAGTTTGTATGAGGTATTCTGTTGTTAACTCTTGGCAGATCATCATTAATATTTAAGCTTAGTACAATTTTGATAGGACTGTCCATTTTGATCATCATCAATCGGTACAAAAAGTATTGAATCTTGGTTAATTCCAACGATTTTTCATTCCTAGGAATAGGAATATGAGGTTAATAATCGTTTAGTTATAAAACATTAGTCGGTTGGGGAACCCAAATTGTTTTGTTGTCATATATATTCACAATATTTTATGGCTGGTTTTCAATCATTCCCAAGAGAACAATAACGAAAAACGCGGCAGCCATGTTGGATGATATAACAAAAGAGACTAATGATGAAGCTTTTGTTAAACTTATTTAATGTGGCAGCTGTAAAAACCATCGATAGCAAAAAAAATGCACAGTGTTAGCATTAGATACAACAAACAGATCTTGAATTGAATTGTGTAGGCAATAAAAATTGGATAAAAGTCTGATTGATCATACAGTCAAATGAAATATATATATATTGTTATGTATCTACAAATTCTGGGGCTAAAAGTACAGTATGCATAATGGCTACTCATTGGCCAGACATGATGACTAGTCAATGTGAATGATACTGGTCAACATAGCCTGAGTAGTGGCGTTTTCAGGAGGGGAGGAGGAATGGAAGTAAGACTGAGGAGGTACTCCTACTCTTCATCTTCCCCTTTCCTCAAAGCGCTGCTACATAGGCAATGGTTAACAGCACCAGACTGTTTGGCAAGAAAGGTGCCAATGGTGGCTGGACAGTTCAACACAGCCAATATATTTAGCCTTGACAGTGCAGTTTGCAAATTTATTAGAGGCATTATCGACCTGTTGATATATTTGTCAGGCACATTTTTTCTGTTTAAATAATGTTTAACTTCATGTACAAATCATGATAGATACTTGTGGTTACCTATGTATTATTTACCAGCTCATAGATTGATACTTAGAAAATATTTGTCTTTGATAATAACTATTGTGTTGTGCATTTTAGCGCCCATTCCAGTGTAATCATGAAGGTTGTAACAAGACATTTGTAAGACCATACCACCTCAAAAGACATCAACTGACATCTCACTCAGAAGAAAGACCATTCAAGTAAGCTCTAATAAAACTTATATTTAAGGCTTAGGACAAGCTACATTATGGGGACCTGACCCCACCCCCACCCCCACCCCACACGAGCTCTTTGAAATAATGATTATTGAAGGGTGTGGGGCCAGAGTTAGGAATTTTTATTTTTCTGTATTCTAGCTTTGGTAACTATAGATATTTTTGTGCTATATTCTTGTCTTGTTAGGTGTTCATATCCAGGATGTTCCTTGGCATTTTCTATCAAGCATAACTTAAAAAGACACGAGAAAAGAGCTCATGATAAACCATTTAAGGTATCCAACTATGTGGATAAATACATTTTTTAATGAATAAAGGAAATTATATATTTCTGCCATTAATAATGAATAGATATGTAGCATTCCACATGTGAAATGTTTTATGGAATAATTTGTTGTACATCATGCATATTTTGTGTAATATTTATAGTAAAGTAAAATTCATTCATGTCTGTTTATAAACAGTGTAAATTTGAAGGATGCTGCAAGACATTTAGTAAAGGAACTCAGCTACGAAGGCATGAATGTGCACATGAAAATAAACTGCCATACAGGTAAATTATAACCAGATACTGTAAGTAATGTGGTTGATACTTCATCACTGCACTAATTATAATTAAAAGCTCTTCTCTGTTTCTTATTTGATTTTTTTTAACTTATATTTTTGATCTTCGGAAGCTGTGAAAGAGATGGTTGTGATGAACGTTTTGCTACAGCACAAAAGTTGAAAATACATATTATTAGGAAACATGAGCAAGGTAAGGAAAAATCTCACATTTCTTTCTGAATGGACCTTTATCACTTAGCACTATGCACAAGGCTACACATATTTATGACTGTTATCAATTTGTTTTAACAGGTCAAGTTTATTTTTGTTCCCATGAAAACTGTGGAGAAAGTTTTTCTAGGTTTCATGATCTTAATAAGCATGTTACTAGCCATGGTAAGTGACAAACATTATGAACATTAAAATTCATTTTTTATTGCTTTTTTATTTATCAGTAATGATAATGTTAGGATCACTTCATTTTTTCAGTTTCTTTATATTGTTTTTGTACTTTATTCATGTCTAGTCACATATCACAAGAATTCAGGGGTGTTTCTCAGTTCTTTGGCTTCCTCCCTCCACAAAACTCAACACACTACCTGAATTAATATTAGTATTAAGGGTTATAGCTGAGTGCCCTGACTTTGATCAGCCCATCCCATAGGATGGTTCATCAGGGATTGATGAAATCGAAGGATATATGTTATTTATTTATCTACAATTACATTATTTATGCAACATTGATGTTTCCTGATGTTTTTCCCCATAAGGTTACAAGTGTTCAAAGTGTGGTAAAGTGTTCAAAGAAAAATATGAGGTAACTTTGCATAGCTAACATGAAAAATGTGGTTTATGATTGGTATCTCCTTCAGTTTGAATTCAATCAGATTAATTTGAATTTAATGTGTGGCCAAGAAAAAGTTATTTCTATAACAAAACTGACTGGTTCTTCCTTTTGCTTTACCCAGGTTAAAAGGCATGCCGTCATTCATGATGATGAAAGAAAAGTTTTTAAATGCCCAGTAGAAGAATGTGATAAGTTTTACACAAAGGTATGTTTGTTATTCAACTAAATTGACCACCTTACCTTGGCTGTAATGTATTCTCCGTTTCAGACCACTTGTCATTCTCTTGTGAATAAGACTCTTTGTTTGAGATGCATCCATATTCATGTGTCTTCTCATGTGCAACCATGAAACGAACGAATGATACTCTAGAGAATGACATTTGGACTGAAATGGAAAACCATTACATCCAAGGTAAAGAGGTCTCATCCCAAGCAAGTGAATCAGTATTAGAATAAAACTTTGGATTTTGTTAACAAATGTTCATGTTTTTTGTTTCCTTTAAAGGCTTACAACCTTAAAATACATGTGCAGTGCTATCATGAAGGCATGAAGTCTTTTACTTGTGATGTTGAAAACTGTGACAAACAGTTCGCTTACAGGGTAAGAAAGGACACATTCTTTGATTACACACAACATTGCTCGTCCTGCTGTGCTGGGTTAATCAAACAAACAATTTTCATTGGTTTCATTTTTTATGTCGACCAACATGACAGTCATGTCTTTTCTAATTTAATTCTCTTTTGCATTATTGCAAACTACCCACGAAAGCAATAGTTCCCTTCACAGTTTCATGCACCGTCTTTGAAGGTAACCGAGAACAGCAGTGACCTTGTAATAATAGAGACATGTGCATAATTGTCCAGAGTGTCACAAAAAGTCTCCTTCATTGCAAGGTTTTTTTTCCTCGCTTTTATATAGAGGCATGGTAACCTTACAAGAGGGTGCACACTGTGAAGGGGACTATTGTTTCATTGAAGGTCCATAGAGACATATTTTCTATAGTTAGTCTAAGATAAAACAGTTATCATAGATTGATAAGTTTTACACCGTAGTGAAAATAAGAACTGACGTTTCGGACATTAGTCCTTCTTCCGAGTCAATCAAAGAGTCAATCAAACAGTCTAAGGTGATTTAGTTTTGAATATTACGATTTTAAAACAAGTATGGACTGCACAATCAGTCACCTCAACGTGTGAATGAAGTTCTTAAAAAATAAGGTTAACAATACACTACAGGGTATTGTACGAGTCAAGTATCTTATTTTATCATCAGTATAAAGTAGCTCTAAAACTTTTTTCTTTTAACGTTTAAGAGATCACTTGAGAAACACATGGAGTTAGCTCACGCAAAGGTTGGTCACTTGTATCGTATTTTTTAGCGTTAGTACGTACGAGTGTCATGGACGCGTTGCTGATTTCTGAGTCGGTACACACGGTGTGACGATTGCACCCAATCTTGCAAGCAACTATACTGTTGCACCGCATGTTCATCCCTGCATCTGCCACCGCGTGTCCAGTTGAGAGTTGCTATTTATTATTATTTATTATTATTTTTTGCACAACTTTTCTAATGATTAGAAAAAGCCAGCCCAAAAGAGAAAAAAGAGCCACAAAACAAGCAACAAAAAACCTAGAGTTGAAGATAAAGAAGAAACAAATGTCACATCTGTAGATCAAGCAACAGGTGGTAGAGATGATGACAGGAGCTCTAAACAGTTGAAGGAGGCAGAAGAAAAGGAAGTGATGACGGTAACTGGAGAGAAGAGAGTCAATTCTTGTGCAGAAAAGAATAACTCCAAGTTAAATGATGTTGATAATGGTGATGATGGTAATGAAGGCAGCTGTGCCAATGATGATGAGGAGGATGATGCGAATGAAAATGATGTGGATGATGATGATAAGGTCGATGATGATAAGGTCGATAAAGTTCATCGCAATAAGAGTGATAACAAGAATGAAAGTTGTGATAAAAATCAAAATGAAAAAAAGATTGAAGATGAAGAAATTGATGCAGGAACGTCCCAAGAGAAAGGAGATTTGTTTATGACAAAAGAACACCGCGTTCCTAGTGCAATAAAAGAGCAACCAATCCCTGTAGCTACGTAATTGTAAACAGACTTTTATAGATTTACAAACACAGAAAATTTCATTATTTATTCAAAATATCGTTTATCTTCTTTCGTTGTCAATTCTAATCGTAAAAAAAGCATTTCTATGTTTTACCGATAAATAATTCAAGATTATAATCATATTTTGTTGACTTACAAGTTTCCCTAGAAAACCGACTTAAATTTGTAGTGTGCCATTTACTGAAAATCATTATATTAAATAATGTCTATTTTGTTTAATGATTTTAGTGATATACTGTGAGATGTGCTATTTTGACGATATATTAAAATTGGTGATCAAATAAGGGAAAAAAATTTACCATAGAAAAATGTTGAATTCAAGGTCACTTCAATGTTTATAGTGAATGTTGTGTTTGTACTCCCTAGAGTGCAGTGCTCTTGTGTAGAGTTGTCTACCCTCAGCATCGATAAAAGTAAGCAGCATGGAGCTTGGTGAAGCTTGAATGGTTGCAAATCCACCATAACTGTAAGGGTTGGCCCAATAGAATTGTAGACTCAATGCAGGGATGTCATCCTTGTGATCGGTATTATTAACCACATAAGCACCAGAACCACTAACAAAATACTCGACACTGGACTTGGGGTCCTTGATGTGCTGCAAGAGAATGGAGAATACGAGCGTGTGCATCAGTTATTTATACACTTACTGCGCATGTTCGGACTATTCGGCACTACGGATAGAAAGTTAGTCAATCACGATGAGTGAAATCTGGAGCCAATCAGGAAAGAGAAGAAACATTAGCATAATTTATTTTTATAAGTTGGAATGCCTTGCTTTCATCCAACATTCTAACTGATTTATTAATGTCGTAACTTTGTGTCCTCTGCCCGTGTCCATACCTGAAGATTGTGGTCATGCCCCGATAAGTACGCTGTTACATTGTACTTCTCCAGTAAAGGCTTCAGCCTTTCCACAAGGCATTGAGTAGGGCCATGCTCAGCTATGGACCATACTGGGAAATGCCCTCCAACAAACAAGTACAGAGCTTTAGATGACTTCAATGTCTTCTCTAACCAGGACCACTGAACTTCGGCATCGTCGATGGAATCTGGACCTATAACAGAATGGATTGCTATCAATATAGATGTCAGTGTCGCTAGCTGTTCGGTATGCTACGCAATGTTCCTGCAACATCTTTTTTCTCGCGCAAACCGCTTGGTGAAAACGAATCATATCAGTGTATGACGTTATGATCATGTACACCTTACCTTCATGGAAACGGGACCCCTTTGGTATTTCGAATATTTCTGTACACCGCCCTTACATTCACGTCCCTTGTCTACGTTGTCGCTTACCTTGAGCATTGTTTCCACCAAAGAAATCATGAACTGTGTTACCACATAACAAGACAGTGTCAATCATCACCAACTGCAGTTTCTTGTCTGTTCCTAACCAACGAAAAACATCCTCTTGTTAGGTGTAACACGATAAAACTGATTGGCAACATACTTTTTTTTTGAAAGAAGATATATTCCAACACCCAACACCATATCTATGATAGTTCTATGAAACTCTTTCAACCAAAAGTAAACATTTTGAGGAATTGGCCCCAGTAGACCCACACAGTTGAGCAGCCAAATCCGATGGTCCTCACCTCCAACAAGCTTGCTGAAATCTTCACACCTCCAAAGCTGCCACAGCTCTAATTCCCAATGTCTACACCTTTTTGACAACCTTTCCCCTTACTTTAAATTCATTGTCTATCATAGCGTTTCCTTTACCTGGAATGGTCCAGTCTTTAGTATAGTAATAATATGGAAAATTCCATCTGTTAGATTTCTGGCTGTACGCGATTTGTGCAGAAGCGTTACCATAGTGATCGTGATTTCCGGCACAGAAATACCAGGGAATCTGGAGAGACTTTGATGAAAAAACATTCTCAAACGTTTCCTCAAATCTTTTGTCGTCGACATTCTTTACGCCATTAAAGTAAAAATTGTCTCCTGAATATCAAGGAAAAGGGAAAAGTTTGGTTTTCACAAGTATTGTTTTGCGTGACATTTTCAACCGTGACAAGTCTGATCTGCGCAAATAATGCGCCACTTCGCATATCTTTTGTATGCAGTCACTTAAAACGTTTGACTAATCGTTTTTATTGAGAATAATTATGGAAGCAAAATCCAATCTCCAAACGAACAAGATGACTCACTTATATTACCAAAAAGTTGTAACATTATCATCTTTTGGAATGACAAATATATTTCTTCGATTCGAATTGTCAAAGCCTAAAGCATAGGAATGACTTAGGAAACAGGCCACTGATCCCGAAGGCCTGATACTCATCCTAACTGGACAGCTTCTTTCATTTTTCTATTACACGTATTTCCATGTTGGTGCCATTTAACAAAAATTACTCGTTAGCATATTGTTAACGGCACCACACTCTCTTGGCAGCCAATCGTTCCCTGCTTCGATGATATACTAGCTAGGCCTGGCTGTTTAATGATGATTGTAAGACAAAACAAACCCTCGAGTGGGCTAAGAAGAAAGAGATAATAAAGGAAACTGGTCCGCATGAGTCAAACTTACCCAAAGCTACGATAAACTGTGCTCCAAGTTGTTCAGATGTCTTGCTCATCTGCTTAGCAACAGCCGATTCTACTGGAGTTTTGTACGGAAAGAAATTCAATCCTCCCCAGTCACCAAGGACTATAAAATTCAGCTGGTCTCTTTTGACCGAGGTAGAGAAGCCATAAACTAGGGCAATAATACCCCAAAACCAAAAGAACATAGTACTCTTCATCGTCGACATTTTTATGTTAGCAACTCATGTGACCTCGAGAGATTGAATTTCATTATCTTCAAAAACAGTTTCACTAAATATTTACTTGTGTAATATTTCACTAATAACGATCGATATTGCCACATGGAGGTCACTCATCGGTCGGCAACTTCTCTCCGGTGCCATTCAACAAAAGATTTCTTAATAGCATCCATTGTTAGCATGTTTTTGTCTTATAACCCTCTTGGGAATCCTTGTAACTCGAACGTCGGCAATAAGCCATATACATCCCAAGGGCCGCAGGCTCGAGGGATGTATAGGCTTATTGCCGACGTTCGAGGTAATTAAGTATTTTATTTGATAGCTACCCATCAATAGGTAAGGTTCGATATCTTAAAATTCGAATCCGAGGCCTCATAGGTCGCATGGTATTTCTATGGTAACACAGCCGAATATACATTTATTGTGGGATCAATCCCTGTATTTTCCTTTCGTACCTCACTTCCCACACCCCTCCCCAGAGGATATTAGCACTGCTCGCAGTCTGTACCAATATATATCTGACACTACTTTTGGAGTCCATGACATGCAAGCAACGCTTATTTTGGATTTTTTTTATCTATAAGAACTAAAGTTCACATTATCAGTTTTATTTCAAAAATCCTTTTTCTACAAATTCGATGGCCTCGCCATCAAACGCTCACTACGGTATTACGCTTAGCTTTTTATAGTGCTTTTTCTTTCTTGAGTAACCATTCTTCACCGACTTTCTTTGCCGCTTCAGCATAGGAACTGACCCATTCACGATAAATTGTCCTCTCTTCGTTAGGTTTCACCTCATCTTCTGTCATCATTTTAGTCCATACATTAAAGTTAGCAGCTTGCGAGTACTCTTCCATAGATACTGCGTAGAAGATTGCTTCAAGCCTAAAACATGCACGATCGTATTACAAGTCGGTGTTATAGAGTGGTCACATGCATAGCTTATAGTTGAAGCCCTTTTCCCTTATTAAAGGCGCACCCACCCAGCTGTACCTTCCTCTATGACCCTATACTGTACTTCATACCTTGCCCAGTAGATGGCAGCCATACACATCCTACAAGGATAGCAACTGGTATAGATGTGACAGCCTGTCAGGTCTATTGTCTTCAGTTCTTTACAAGCCTTGCGTATCGCAGATACCTCTGCATGGGCGGTTGGGTCATAGTCGATTAGAGATCGATTTGCACTCTCGGCTGTTCAAATTAAAAAAAAATACATAAAAAACAAACTTGTGATTTGACAAACTGATTTTAAGCTAAATGGCTAGGAGGGCGCCGAAAATGGGCAAAAACATTACTGACTTGGGAACTCGGTCTGTCCGAAGACAATGATGAGATGTTTACAAGACAGTCCCAGTCATTGTCTTAATCGACGAGTAAATCAAAATGATACGAATTCTTAGCTGCTGGAATATTAACTTTTAAAATGGACACTCTACAAGTCTTCATTTTCTTTTTGCTTTAGCACGGATTACCAGTATTAGGTAAGGACACCATTACCATAGAGATGCATGGAACTTACCAATAACTTTGCCATCTTTAACAATTACAGCCCCAAATGGTTCTCCAAGCCCAGAGGATGCGCCTTCCTCACTTATTTCCACCGCTTTTCGCATAAACCGTTCTTTTTCTTCTTGACTGGCTGACTTGAACATGATTTATTTTTAAGGTACGTGCACTCCTCTAGTTTTGGCTGTAAGAGTATATTTGGTTTGTGAAGAGTAAAATGCTGGTATATACTCCATGGCTGAATACCATAGATGCATCTGGATAACTACGTGTCGATGTCTACCACATGGATGCACCAGGATCTATTCTATACTTTCAATTTATGCTTTGCTATGTTTGGTTATGCTTACCTATGCTTACCTATGATTAGCTATGATTAGCTATGCTTCCCTATGCTTACCTATGCTTGGGCATGCTTACCTATGATTACCTATGAATACGTATGCTTCCCTATGCTTACCTATGCTTGGGCATGCTTACCTATGATTACCTATGAATACGTATGCTTACCTATGATTACCTATGCTTACCTATGATTACCTATGATTACCTATGCTTATCTATGCTTACCTATGATTACCTATGCTTACCTATGCTTAGATATGATTACCTATGCTTACCTATTTAAAAACATAGATTCATCAGGTATTAAAAACCCGACAAACACTATGTTTGACACAGGTATTCGGACTCAAGCAAGGGGGAAGTGGTGGGGAGGGGGGGGGGGGGGCACGTATGCGAAAAACGACTGAAGAAAAATGATGAAAAAGATATAAATAAATAGCATAAAATATAAATAAATATTAAGGCAGTGGGTGATTGGAACAGTTGAGCGTACGAGACGTATATGAGAGTATTATGGATATGTATCATAGATAGGAAGCAATGATACAGTAAACGATAAAGTACATCTTACAATGTATATTGAGTTAAGAATAAACGTGTTTCGAGTGAAGGCAACGTTACGAAACATGAGCTCATGCGTCGCGGCAGTGTGCTTAGTAATGGATCCATCTGAAGGTATTCAAATCTGGAGAATTGATAGGGTAGGGACATGACTTCACAACGAAAAAAAGCGCGCGAAAAAGACGTCATTCACTTTGTAACATTTGATGTGATTGGTTTATTTTTGACCAATTAGATTTTCGCTTATATTACAATAGCCTGCTTGCGAGAATAGTTTATGAGGAATGTTTTGATTTTGTTAACGATGTAAAATAGCAAAAACAACACCAAAAAAATTGGAATTTTATGGCTGTGAAAGTCGAGTCTCACGAGAAATGGTCAGCTTAGGCGAATAACCGGGAGATTTGAGACTCTAATCTGGAGACCGGGAGATACAGTCCAAAATCTGGAGACTCCCGGCTTATCCGGGAGAGTTGACAGCCCTGAATTATTGTATTGTCGAGGGCTGGGTGTAAGTATTAATATCATGGTTTGACGTCACAGTGATTTTGCATTAATTACTGCAAAGGCAGATCCAGCCAAAATCCGGGGGGGGGGGGATTTTTTGATTTTAGGGGGCTAATTGAGTTTCTTTGTCAACACAACGGAAAACAAGGAAAAAAGCATCTAATTCTTCAGTTTTTTTCAGTGTTTTTCTGCTGACGGGGGGCTTCAGCCCCCCTATATATACCTCCACCCCCTGGATCCACCCTCGTACCCAGGCTGGCTTAAAATGACAATTGAAGCCTATTTTATTTTAATTTTAATTTTATTTTACTTAGAGCCAACTCTTATGTTTTCAATAGCTAGTGGGTTAAAGAAAAGAGACTACAAAATGTGTCGCTGAATAATAAGAGATCAAATAAGAGAGGCTTGGAATCTACTACAGGTTTTCCCTAATTACAGTAGATCCTATCAACTAAACGGCATGAATAAATGATTTAAACTAAACTGACCTAAATCGGTCCTTAGAACCTAACCTAATAATTCTCCAAGCTAACTAAATGGATCCTTGTGACTAAACTTTGATTTACGTTTTGTGAAAAGAAGAAGTCGTTGAGTATTTCGTAGAATTCGGATTCAGCTTGGGTAGAAGTAGAAGCATCTTCATGACTCCATTTGATGCCAGGGACGTTGCGGGAACGGTGAATTGAAGATTCAGCGGGGCTTGGAATGGGCCAATCCATGTGTTTGGAGAGTCAGGCGGTCTGTAGATGGAAGCAGACAGCATTTTACCTCCTTTTTGAAGATCACTTTCGACTGCGCAGACTTCGAAGTTACAGGTTAGCTCGACGTTTTCTTTCAGTCTTTGCACAGCAGTTATTTTTTGTAGCGATGAAGACTCCACCAGGATTCCGTCCACGTCGATCAGATCTAAAGATGCTGTGTGCGCACACCTTTCCCCTTTTGCTAAAGAAGCAGGAGATTAATTATCATCAAGAGAATTCGAAAATGAACCAAGACAAGATACTTTTGTTATTCACGCATGTAACTCATCATAAGCACTGCGTGCTGCTATTTTTAAAAACACATTTGCCATAGTTTGTTTTTGTGCAGGCACATGCTGCGCGCGCTCTACGTTGTCACTTACTTTTTTTTAAGAAACGAAAGAAAACATGAGCAAACAACGGGAAAACATTAATTTTTTTTATGTAAAGAAAGTTATTATTCTTCGTTGATCTATCTAGCGCGCAATCCATCATGTGACAGGCGTTCCTCGTAGTGTTTTGGTTTCGGCCGATCCGAATGGCTTACGGATCGTGTGAGGAAGGGGGTCGGTGTCCACTCAGGTAGGACGAAGCTTGGGATTGGATAAAATAACAAAAAACAAAGAAAGCATGGATTATGGTGAACAATGTGTATTGTTCTACGTGTGAGATGCGTTCTTTGTGTCATCCACTCCCAGGCTTCGTTCTGCTTGTTGTGTGTTACCCGAGGAAGGGAATGACGAGGGTAATAGAAGGGGAGTGAAACGGTGGATATTTTATCGTCCTGTGCTCCGCAAGATATTCGTCGGTTTTCGGAGTAATTTCGCTAGCCCGACTAAAGCAAGAACCACCTGCCATAAAGTGTAGCGCGCGCACGTACGTAAACAAGCACTACAAGGAACGCCTGAAATATCTTAGAATACGTGCACTATAAAAATCGCAGATGAATCAACACAATCAAACTTTTAACGTGCTCCCTTGGAGGAAACAGGGTAGATTGTGCGAGCAGTATGCGCGTGCAGAAAAACAAATGATCAAATCCATAATTCTAAAAATAGCATCAAATATTCTAAAAATATCATCAAAGTATGCAAATGAAGGGGCGCGGGGAATCCTTCTCTTAGTTCATATTCTCTTGTTACTTGCATGCAGCGCTCCTCTTGCCTATATGAGCTGTGCGAGTAGTTGCTTTATAGTTCTGAATTCTCAAAAGGCAAACCAAGCCCTCGGGATCCACCATGATCGAAGTGAATGCAATTAGCGAAAGGTGACAACAAAATAAAATTTAAAAAATCAACAAAATATGCAACAAAACCTTCACCACCTTTTTTTGAAATAGTTTTATTTGCAAAAGCTTGATTGAATTTGTCTGTCTGTCCAAGAATTATCCATGATGCTTTTCACGATTCAAATTTCCCATAATTCCTTACGCACCTTGAAGGTTTGATAGCAAAAATATAAACCGGCGCCAAAGAATAGGTATTTTACAGGATTTCTTTTAAATAATATATTATTATAAAGGAGAGTCATAATAAACGGATAATCCCTGGTATATCTTTCATACACGATGTGCTAACGTTTTTAAAAAATCGAGCCAGTTTTCAGAATGCCGTCCGGCGACTCGAGGAAGGACTTTATTTTACAAACAACTGCAAATTATTTCGGTATTGCTGCCTCCGACGCTGCTCTAGAGAAGATATTTGACTCCAAGGAAATAAATGCCTTCTTAGACGATGGAAACAGCCCTGTTCTAGCTGCTAGATACGATACACATCAAGGAAACAAGTCTATCGAAGTATTCAATCATGTTGAACCGAGTGATTCAGCCGAGAAAGTCCTCGTATTCTTCAAACTTCAACCAGAAGTCATAACGCCAGACACAGTTCACCAGAATGTTTTCGTTTCTTCCATGCTTGACTCCCCAATTAATACTCTATACCATTCAGTCCAGAAGATTTATGCACCTTTACTCTTGAAAGACGAAAAATGGAGTCAAAATTTTGACCCGAAGTTGCAGAGTTTGTTGAGTGAGCTCGAGGCAGGGTTGGGTAGTGTGGTCAGGAAACAGGATAAAAACGTGCCTAAATCTAGTCAAAGTGGTGACCAAGATAGTCTAGGAGGAATACTAACACCACAAGATGAGATTCAATACTGGGCTGATGCTTCTATATCGGGGTATGATTTGTCAGAACGAGAGCGAGCAGCGTTTTTTCAAGAATGTTTTCAGAAAGGCAAGTACAAGGTTCAAATTGTGTACATTGGTAGTCCATAGCAACGACTGAATAAAATTCAATTTATCACTATCGAATAACAATAAATTGTAAAAATATAATTCTGAACTCTAGAAATGATAGAATGTGAAGTTTTTTGTTGGATTTTCTGTTGTTATCATTTAACTCATTTTTCTCACTTTGTTTTCCTCTTTTTTTCTTCTTGTTTCAGGTAATGTTTCCCAAGACTTTTCCAATCTCAATGGACTGGACCTGGACGAGGTTTTGGAGCTTATAGAATCAACACAAGATGCATTGGATGAGATATGGAAGCAAGAAGACCACAAACCTTATCCAGAATCCAGAATGAAGCATTTACTGGAGGTTATTGCTGGTGCATTTGGTCGCTACATTCAGCACAAACTTGGCACCCTTGATATTTGGCAGGGCTCTTTCCAGCATGTCAAGGATGCTATGAAAAAAGGTGTATCTGTAGGCGAGAGATGGGTTTCTACTTGTGAGACACTGACAGCACAGTACTGGAAGCGATTTCCTTCTCACCCATGGAGAGATGAAAAATTTGTGCCAGAACGCCTTTCCTTATTGGCAGTGAGACTTGAAGAGGTATAGAGACTTGAATTTAAAAAATGCTGTTGATTGATAAGAATATTTTAAAATGTTTTTTAAAATATAGGATGATGTCATATAAACAAAAGTTCTATTAAGGAAGAGCGATAGGATGCCCTCTGCCCTAAAATGTAATATTTTGTGTATAAGCAGGAGGCAAACAGCTTTCTTATTTTTCACAACATACTCACTACATTTCTCCCCAGGTTCTGACATTGAGGACTGTCCATGAGCAACTAGTACGCTTACTGTCCCAGGCAGAAAGGCAACAACTCCGCACATCTGATGCTTTCAAGCCATTTACTGGACTTAATCCCCTTCATCAGAACCCTTATACTGAACCATTATGGAGGGCAGCAGTAGGACAGTATGAGAGAGGCATGGGACCTGCTGAACAGAAAATTGCTGGTAAACTAAGACAACAATTCCGAGACTTATCGGCACAATCTCATCAGGTAATTCTTACCAAAAGTTTGTAGTTTAACCAGCACCATAATGTGTTGTTGTATATAATATGACTAAGTTTAAACTTTCTCTAATCAAAAATCAACTTCTAAATTTCAATTGGAATTCAGTAGAAGAAAAGTCGCTGTGTGGAACACTGTTAAATTTCTATTTTTGTATTTTATTTATTTATTTTCTGTTCTGTTGTATCTTGAGTGAGAAAGAAATCTTTTTAATTTCAATATTAAATTTTTTTCATCTAGTTGTTAAGAGAGTTTCAGAGGTACAAAGAATTGGTGAAGAGGCCAAGCATAAGCAAAGAATTAGCCCCAGAAAGGTAACATTTATTTTGTTTAAAATACAAATGCTAGTGTCTGGTAGTTACTGTGGTACATGTAAGTTCAGTTGAGCATAATTTTCCTTTTTTATAAGAGGTACATATGTAGTGGGCTCAAATTCACGTAAGGCCTAGGATAACTGGGATAGGCTGCCCATTGGCATATTCGTATTCATATATCATATTATAGGAGATTAGAACTTCATGTGTTTTAGATAACAAAATAAAATCCATTCATCCTCCTTTGTATCAAATGAATATGAATTCTTTTGATTGGTAAGTTATTTCTGACAGGGATTTTTATTTAATATATTGTCCTCCTGTGATTTCTCTTGTTACCCCTTTACTTTCAAATCTGACCCCAAAACATTAAGTATAGGTATATGTACCTGAATACCAATCCATTTATTACAGGGAAACATTACTTGGCCAGCTGACAGTATATGTTAAAGGAATCAGAGATGATTTTGTGTCAAAAACACAGCAGTCATATTCTGGTAGAAAGGAAGGTGGTCCACCAAAAGGAAAGAACATGCCTGAGATTGTCAACAATATTGTGTGGGTTAGACAGTTAGAAGCTAAGGTAAATTAGGTATTTTGATTTTTAGTACTGGATAGAATTATGAATGAATGGTTGGTAGATGGATGGATGGATAGGTGGATTGTTAGATGGATAGGTGGATGAATGAATGATTGGTGGATAGATGGATGGATGAATGATTGGTGGATGGATTGATAAATGGATGGGTGGACTCATACAGGAGCAGATGAATGGACAAAAGAATGAATGGGTGGACAAATGAGTGGATTGACATTGGAGCAGATAAATGGATGAATGAATGGATGAATGGATTGATAGTTTGATGGAGGGATTGATGGATGGAAACAGGAGCAGATGAATAGATACTGTAGATGAATGGGTTGATAGATGAATGGAGAGATGGATGAACAAAGGGGCATATAATTGAATGGATGGGTAGGGGAGTGGATGAGTAATTGCGTGACCACATTCTTATTCACTAAAAATGCTAATAAAAGGTATTAATAAGAATTTTGGCCCATTTTCAGGTAAAGGACACTCTTAGCACTGCAGAAAACTTGCTGGGTGATCTGTCTGGTTTTCGTGGGTTTAGAAGAGAAGCTGTTGATATTCTAGAAGAACTGGAAACATACACTAGAGACCAGTTTGAGAGCTGGTCGTCTGAGATGTTATCACTCATAGATGACCCAAAAGAACCTCTCAGGTACTGTACAATGTTACTTTCAGCACTAAAGTCCACTCTCTCGTTGGTATACCAATTGTTTTCCTTTAAATTGACAGTAAGTTATTGCCTGTAAATTATAAATTACAGTGTAATTTCTTTTCTTTGAATTCTGTTCTGGTTAGTTTGCAAACAAGTGGTCGTCTCATGGAGTTGGGTCACAAAGACGGTAAACTGAGGGTTCATTATGGTGATAGACTAGTCACCCTAATGCGTGAAGTTAGACAGCTCAGTGCTTTGGGTTTTGTAGTTCCGGCTAAGATCCAACACACCTCAAACATTGCCAGCAAGTTCTACAGACATGGGATGGTTTTGAAACAGGTACATTAATTTTGTCTCCAGTTTACAGTAGGTTTGTAAGATGATGCTTAATGCACACAGAACCTTTGAGATTAAAAACTTGATTACTATACAGAAATCTTGCCCTTTAAAGCTAAGTAGGACAGAAAATGTATTTTCACAATTTCAATTTATCCCAAAATGTACTTTGTATTTGTTGTGAAGGGCTCCTTAAATATTGACTAACACCTACGACAAGCAATTATGTGGATTTTAGGGTCTTGATGAAATGCCATAATGCCACTCAGCCTGGTCTATTGTTAAAAACACTTGTCATCTTAAGTCACCAATGGAAAGTACAGCAGTCACACAGTTCAATGGGTTTGAACTGAAATCATAGTCTCTCATTAGGGACACTGATTCCTTACAATTAATTTTCCAATTAGGTTGCACATTTTTACAACACTATTGACCAGCAGATGATTCCAAGCCAACAGTCCATGATGTTAGATTCTGCTCTGGCATTTGAAAAGCTCATCAAGAATCCTAAACATGGCTCTAAAGATTCCTCTGGGAAGGTTCAGGTCACTTGGGACAACCCCTCTGAATTAGAGGCCTATATTGATAAACTCCAAGCTGCAGCAGACCGCTTGACATCAGAAAACAGAAGGCTAAGAAAATGTCATTACAATATAAGTGATAAGGTAAAGGAAAGGTTTGCCTTGATGCTGAGCAATATTTCTCTGAGAAATATTTCCATTCATTCTATTCTATTCTATTTCATCCTATTTGTTCAATACCACTGACAATCTAATATATCAGTGGAGTACATGAACGTACATGGGAACCTACTTTACGGATATGATTGATTGACATTGATTGACTCCGATGAAGGACTAACGTCTGAAACGTTAGTTTCTATTTTCACTACAGGGTGTATAACTCATAAATCTACGATAACTGTTTCATTAGAAATACCGACGCAGTCCACGCTAGTGTTCACTAGCCATCATCTACATCTTGATTGACATTTAGTCTGTTGCTGATTTTCTTGTTACGACGTTTGTATTGATCAGCACATATTAATAAACAGTGGTAAATTTCAAATGTATTTTTAAGATGCCCCAATAAAGCTTTATAAAAATATCAAAATTTTCAGTTTTTTGATGAACCTCAGAACAGCTAATAATGAGAAGTAATGTAGAAAGGAACCAAGAAGAAATCTGAGTTCAAAATGGAATTTGAATAATATGATACGTTTTTTTAATGTATACATTAAAATTGTCATTATTTTATCTATATTAGGTAGTGCAGTTGATGAGTATTGACCTGTTAAGGCAACAGCCACGCTGGAAGGAATACCTGGTTGAGTTCCGTGATATTATGGCATCTCTTGTGCAACATGGATTCAAGGCAGGCAATATGACGACATGGAAGATGCATTGGGATCGACAGCTGTACAAAGCATTGGAACATCAGTATCAAATGGGATTAGAAGCACTGAATGAAAATCTTCCAGAAATAAAAGTAGAACTTGTATTTAGGTAATATATTAAAGAAATAGAAAATGTGTGTGCATGCTGTGTGCAATTATGAAGCACTCGGGGGTTTGCAGATGCATAGTGGAGTACTTCTCGTGCCAATCCCCAAGTGCTTTATAACTCCACACAGTACAGCAAGCAATTTTTATATTTCTTTTACAAAATACAAATTAATGAATGATGAAACTGAAAGTGTGCAGCGTGCTGCGTACTCTCATAAAGCACGCTCTCCCAACGCTAGACTTAGAACAGTTATTTTATTTAAAAATATATATATATATATATCTTTATAAGTTGTGTTTCACTTTGTAATGATTTTAGGATCATATTGATCATGTTGAACACAATCTTTCCGAAGGGTGTAATGCTGCTTAAGTTCTGCCCTAGGGTATCCTTTTTTTTCAACAGTTGCACATGAGAAGACACGTGAATATGGATATAACTCAAACAAAGAATCTTATTTTCAAGAGCACGAGTCTGAAATGGGAAAAAATTTAAATCCAAGCTAAATTGGTCTATTCCTATACATTTAAAATATTTATTTCTTATCCACAGACAACAAAAACTTCAGTTCCGCCCCCCACTAGAAGAGATTCGTGCCAAGTACTACCGTGAAATGCGTAAATTCATCTCGACCCCCCATCACTTCCGTGGTGTTGGTGAAGACACATCAGTCTTTCCCTTGATGATCAATCACAATGCTTCTGGCTTTAACACGGTCTACTCTAAAGCTGAAGACCTCTTCCAAAGGCTAGTAGCAGTACAAGACCAATTCCAAGATTGGGTGGTGCTTGGTACAATAGACTTGGAACAGCTAGTTGAAAAGAATCTTCAGGTTGTACCTGACTGGGAAAGGAACTTTAGAGCTTTGAAGGCCAGGGGAAGAGAAGCAGAAAAACTACCAATGTACGTTCTTAAAGTAGATGTTGTAAACCTTTTGCAGTAATGACTGAAGAAAGGAAGAATATGCTGATGACACATGGACCGCGGGATGCTATAGTTCCCTGCACTTTTTTCACTAAATTCTCGGCCCGTTTACTTTTAATTTTATTTATACTAGTCCACTCTATTTCCCAATCTAAATCCCTCCTGGTCCCTCCTGGTCCCTCCCTCCCCCCACTCATACTTTAAGAGTGCTCTGCTGATGGTCCTTGGTAATGATGATTGATGCTGCTCCTGATAATGATGATAATGATAATAACATTATTGGTGACAATGCAGTTGGTAATGATGATTTCAATGATGGTGTAGATCTAATGTTTTAAATGATACTAAGGCTACTGTGTTCAATCCACAATCCAAGTTTAATGGTCGATAAATGTCCGTTCTCGTTCGTACTTGTTGATACCGTACGCTGAGGGTTGATCACAATGCCCTAGTGACAGTGATTATATTTAAAGCATAACATTCCATTTTTAGGACAGTAAAGGTGGATTGCATTACTGTGTCTACATCACCAGTCAAGTCAACCATTGATGATCACATTCAGCAGTTATTTGACGCACTACTCAACTCACTGCGTCGCTCAATCATCAACAATGTTCAAACTATCGACACTTTCCTTACATCTGGTATGGAATCCCTGTCTACTAGACCACAGACTGTAGAAGAGATCGGTGACGCTAATCTGAAACATTCTGAATTGTCGCAGCAGAAACCCCAGGTAGGTGTTTGCACTCTGCAGTGATTATTTACAGGTGAGAGGTGTGTGAACAACTTCTATGATATATGCCGTCCATGTATCTTATCAAACCACAATCCTCCAATGAAGCATGTGTTTTTGTTGAATGCCACAGATTCAACCTCTGTTTGAGAAAGTAGAGTCCAAGAACAAATTACTTCGGTCTGTAGCTGGTGGAGGCGTGGAGCAAATAGGCCCACTACAGGCACGATGGGACAAGTTTGAGTTGATGATGGAGAGCCATGAACTAATGGTCAAGGAGCAGGTTTGTACATATTTGTATAGTGAGCTACATTCTTAGTTTCTTTGAACACTTTCGATCAGCAGTTTAATTGTCATGTGCTTGTGTGTGTGGTTTTTTTATTTGAGGGGTGGGGGTGGGGGAGGAGATTTGTTGAGGTTAGTGATACAGCCTCTTTTGTGAAATCTCAGATACGGTAATGCGTAGTATCTCGCTTTCTGGTGATGATGTTATGGGGTGTTGTTCACAGTTGTGCCATTGCTGTATGTTATTGTATATTGTACATGTGTTCCACAATCAATTAATGATATGCTTACTTCACCTTATCAAAGACCAGTACTTACTTACATATTTCTTACTTATTCGAACTAGGTTGAAGTGATGAAGAGCAACGTAGAGTCCCGCGTGCAGGCCTTCCAGCAGGAACTAGAAAAGTTCAGCGCCAGGTGGCATCAACTTAAACCAAAAGACATGGATATCGATAGTGATGCACATGCATGTAAGGCTGCAGTCAGCTCTGTTAAAGACAGAAAAGCTGAGTTTGTTGAATTAGAGGATACAATGAACAAACTGATGTAAGTATGGATACTGGCTCTTGATGAAAAGGATCATTATTCAGTTATCTTTAATATTGATTGATATATCCATCCACAGTTTCGAGTGCAGTCATTTTGGTGTCCCTGAGCCCAGTTTTCCTGTAGCAGAAGAGTTAAAGCAGGATATTGCTGTGAATGAGACAATGTGGCAGATATATGAAGATTTCAGCAACGGCCTTGAAGAACTTGCTAAGGAGGACTGGATTTCATTTAGGTAGGTCAAACAGCAATTTTATTAACACTCTGGAACATTCTCTGGGCTGATCAAGGTTACGGCTCAGCTAATTGACTGATCAAAAATGAATCTAACATGTTGGGTTTTGCACGAGGAAGGAAAATCGGAACGCAGAGAAAAGCGCTCGAATCCAGAGAGAGGCTTAATAACTCTGATAGCAAGTCCAGGAATCCTAATCTAGACCCCCTGATAGGTGAAAGGCAAGTGTACTAACGCTTTCATTTTATTATAGGTCCCGTGCCTTCCAGTTTGACGAATTCCTAACAGTTTGGTCTGAAACACTGCGAACGAAAGAACCTACAGTAATGACAGTACGCCTGCAGAAAGATGTGGAAAAGTACAAGGTATAGATAGAAGTATCTAAAAAATACAAATATTTTGAAATATTTTGAGAAAAGAAATTAGATTTATATCAATGGGAAAATGGAGGTATGAGATCGGGCAGGAATAATTAAAAATAATAAATGTTGATTTTTCTTTATTAGAATGTGGTTCCACTTTTAAAGTATGTTCGTGGCGAAGCACTATCCCAGGATCATTGGTTGGAACTGTTTAGGCTTCTCAAGATGCCAAAAGGTACCACCCTAGAGAAGTTGACGTTTGGAAATGTGCTTGAGGCCGCTGACCTTATTGTGACGCATGCTGAAGCACTCAAGGTATTTATGTTTGACCTTTGACCTTTTATTCTCAATGTGACCGCCCCTCGCCTCGCCTCGGTGCTCTTGCTTTAGGAGTATTGTTTTATAATAATTATTTTATAATGTACTTGTCAATCGTAGGAGTTAAATAGCCGTGCTCAAGGTGAAGTGTCGATCCGTGAGGCGTTACGTGAGCTAGAGTTATGGGGAGCTGGGGCTGTCTTTGCTTTGACGTCCTACGTTGATTCATCAGAGAAAGAACTCTCTATTATCAAGGATTGGAAGGACTTAGTTAACCAAGTAAGTCGGGAAGGGATTCCCTCCTTTTAAAACAGCTTGTTATGCAGTTTGATCTGAGAGAAAAGCGGAAGAAAGTAAGAAAGAAAGGAAGGAAGGAAGGAAGGAAGGAAGGAAGGAAGGAAGGAAGGAAGGAAGGAAGGAAGGAAGGAAGGAAGGAAGGAAGGAAGGAAGGAAGGAAGGAAGGAAGGAAGGAAGGAAGGAAGGAAGGAAGGAAGGAAGGAAGGAAGGAAGGAAGGTAAGAAATAACAGAAAATCGTGGCAAAAAAGGAACCCTTACGCCACTATCTATGCTACTTACTTATGTAATAAGTAAATAAAACTTTTGGCATTGTTTATTTGATCCCAAGGTGGGTGACAATCAGTGCCTGCTGCAGTCCCTCAAAGACTCACCCTACTACAAAGGATTCGAAGACAAGGCGTCCATCTGGGAGACCCGTTTGGCAGATCTTGATGAATATCTGCACAACCTCAATCAGATACAGAGGAAATGGGTGTACTTGGAACCTATATTTGGGCGAGGTGCTCTACCTCGAGAGCAGGGACGATTCCAGAGGGTGAATGACGATTTCAGGTAATACTGGCTAGTAATGTTGCGTTTATTCCTTAGAATATACGAGGCTTGAGTCTCTTTCTACCTATTTATTACGTGCAACGATCTTTTTCGATGAAGGGTGGGTAAGGTGTTGCAGGGTTTTTTATTTCAATAGTGAGTTTATCTAGAATGTATACCCTTTCTTTAATTTCAATAATTATGCGACCCACCCAACTGGAGGTAGTCTGGGACTATTGCCAATTGTTTGGATGGTCAGTAGATTTTGATACTGATGTAGTTACAAGGTTTAACGGTCATTAATATTTCTTCTGGATTCTTGTAGATCAATAATGGCAGATATCGTCAATGACAACCGTGTTGTATCATTGGTTGGTCGTTCAGGCATCAGGAATGTCCTGGTTACTTTGCTAGATCAGTTACAGCGTTGTCAAAAATCACTGAATGAGTTCTTGGAGGTATTACGATAATTAATAACTGCATTCATCGAGTGAATTTTAAGACTTACAGTCAAAAAAGAAGCTTATCTAAAAAGTTAAAAATAACGAATAAATAAGATGAATAAAAGGAAAGAGAGGAAGGATGGATGGAAGAAAAGAAGAAAGAAAGAAAGAAAGGAAGAGAACTGAGATAAAAAAGAAAGGAAAAAATTGAAAGAAAAGAAGGAATGAATAAATAAAAATCAAAAACAAGACACCAGCATTTTTTGAAGAGAAAATTAAGACTATTATGGTGGCATTTCTAATCGCACTTTACTCACACACGTTATGACAGGAAAAAAGATCCATGTTTCCACGGTTCTATTTCATTGGTGATGATGATCTACTAGAAATCCTCGGCCAGGCCACCAACCCAACAGTCATCCAGTCTCACCTCAAGAAACTGTTTGCTGGTATTCATAATGTAACCTTTGATGAGGGCAACAAGGTCATCATAGCTATGATGTCTATTGAAGGTGAACTTGTACCTTTGAAGAGGCCTGTTACTATCACTCCTGAAGTAGAGGTATGTTAAAACATACTGAGACTATTTACCCTTCAGGACTTTTATTTAATACTTGAATTTGGGTCAGGATGCACTCCATCGACAAGCGACCGAAGTTACGTAATATTATTAGTAGAAATACCAATTGAATATCCCGACCCCTCCCCCCATAATATACCATAATAAATAAGATATTACTAAAGACAATGTTAACATTGGTGTGATCCCTTGTCGCTTTGAATCTTATTTTAGCATGATATTTGTATTGCTTCGTAGGTGTGGCTAGATCTCTTGGCAAAGGAGATGAAAGACACGCTAAGCGAACTTCTTGAGGAATGTCTACAGATTGGTAAGAAAGGAGGTAGTGCTGGAGTCAATCCTGCTAACTTCCCTTCACAGGTATGCACACCTTAAAACACCTTATAAATCTCGCGTTCTGATTGGTTGTACGTGTATGCTTTATGAAAGCACACAGCACCCCTTCGCGTTTTCTAATTCTTTAGTGATAAACAACTGAATATTTTATTTTGCGCACTCAGATTCTATGCCTGGCCGAACAGATCCAGTTCACTGAACGATGCGAAGCAGCAATCAAAAGCAACAGCCTCCAAGAGTTCCAGATCGAAATGGAATCTCAACTGGAGTCATACACGAGTGCAGAGATTGGATCGGGTGACGCTGGAGACACTGAGGCTCATGTCTTAGAACTAAAGCTAAAGGCGCTGATATTGGATGCTATACATGCTATTGATGTAGTGCAACAGCTGATCAAGAGCTCGGTCAAGACACTGGATGACTGGGTGTGGCAGAAACAACTACGATTTTACATGCATAAACGTAAGAAATATGAACCGCTTATAAAATGAACGTTACCTCTAAACAACCTAATGTTAATGTCGTGAGTTCACTCTCCCATTTCTGAGCCGGGCTCGCTGTGGTAAAATAAAATCAAACTAACTTGACTATCGTACCTACCCCTTACCTCCCCTCCCCTAATTTAATATTTGTATTGTTGTCTTCAGAATCATGCCTGATTCGTATGTGCGATGCTGAGTTTCACTACACTTACGAGTACCAAGGCAACGCACCTAAGCTAGTGCACACCCCCCTGACTGATAAGTGTTACCTTACTCTTACACAAGGAATGCACATGGGTCTGGGGGGGAACCCTTATGGTCCTGCAGGTACTGGCAAAACAGAATCAGTTAAAGCTCTTGGAGGTCTGTTTGGGAGACAGGTTCTTGTGTTTAACTGCGACGAGGTATGTTTGTATGGTTAGCAAAAAGTTAGAAATTTTTCATGTTTTAAAATGTCTTTTCTCTTGAAATGGGTTCATTTCCTCTTTTATTTCCATTGCATTCAATTTTGTTCTCTTTTTCAAATGTTCCCGTGCTCTCTTCTTGTAGTAACCGCCCCAGTACCAAGATTACTGAGGTTCCCCTCTCCTCAGCAGAACACAAACACAGAACACCATCCATGTAAAGAGAGTTCATTTTTTACATTTTCATCTCCTAATTGTTCTAATAATTCCACCAGGGTATTGATGTCAAATCTATGGGTCGTATATTCATCGGTCTGGTCAAGTGTGGTGCCTGGGGATGCTTCGATGAGTTTAATCGTCTAGAGGAAGCAGTCCTGTCAGCCGTCTCTATGCAGATACAAACCATTCAAGCTGCACTTAAATCCAAACTCAAAAGTACTGAGCTTCTAGGGAGAACGGTAAGTCTTGATAGATCAACCGTGAGGTAAAAACCACTTGGCAAAGAGAGTCCTTGTTCAATGATCGTGTGAGATATCTTATCCTGTACGCACGCTATATCGGTTCCCACGCCGGCATACGAAAACCGCTTTATCCGGTGTGAGTGCTAATGCCTTTCAATAATTCTTCATTTCTTTGCCTATCTGCAGGTTGACATCGACTTCAATTCTGGTATCTTTATCACCCTCAACCCAGCAGGAAAGGGTTATGGTGGCCGTCAAAAGCTGCCTGATAATTTAAAGCAGTTGTTTCGACCCGTTGCCATGTCCCGTCCTGATAATGAGCTCATCGCTGAAGTCATTATGTTCTCAGAGGGTTTTAAAGAAGCCAAGAGTCTTGGTAGAAAACTAGTGGCAATTTTCAACTTGTCAAAGTATGTCTATTGAGATTCATTGTATTGTCGTTTGCCTGGGTATTCGGGAAATAGGAAGGCGAGAGGACCGGCACGGATGAAAATCGAATGGTTGAGTATAGCGAATAACCCGGGTCAAAATCGAAAAGATTCAATTAACGAATAACCCGGGTCAAAATCGAATACATTCAATTAGGGAATAACACGGGTCAAAATCGAATACATTCAATTAGAGAATAACCCGGGTCAAAATGGAATAGATTCAATTATCGAATAACACGGGTCAAAATCGAATACATTAAATTAGGGAATAACACGGGTCAAAATCGAATAGATTCAATTATCGAATAACACGGGTCAAAATCGAATAGATTCAATCAGCGAATAACACGGGTCAAAATGGAATGAATTCAATTAGCGAATAACACGGGTCAAAATGGAATGAATTCAATTAGCGAATAACACGGGTCAAAATGGAATGAATTCAATTAGCGAATAACACGGGTCAAAATGGAATGAATTCAATTAGCGAATAACACGGGTCAAAATAGAATGAATTCAATTAGCGAATAACACGGGTCAAAATGGCATGAATTCAATTAGCGAATAACACGGGTTAAAATCGAATAGATTCAATTAGCGAATAACACGGGTTAAAATGGAATGGATCAAGAGAATGGTTGAGAATAGCGAATAGTATTGAGTACGTTTATGTATGGTTGCGTTCACGAAAACTATGATCCTATGACTCTGCGATTTAAAAACACGTACAATTTCTGTAATTTTTAGTTTTCACGTATTCATTTTTTTTACTTTCTAAAGTTGTACTATAATAATGTTTTCAACCACAGGGAGCTTCTTTCACGTCAGCAGCACTATGACTGGGGTCTGCGTGCTTTGAAGACTGTGTTACGAGGCTGTGGTAATCTATTACAAGCTCAGAAACAGGCCGGTAATAAAGGTAACCCTTATAGGAAGCACTGAGTAGTTGTATACCTTTTCATATCTTCGGCTTACATTTATCATTAACGTTATCATGCACATTTTTCTTGCAGTGGACATTACTGTTGAGACCAGTGTCGTAGTACAAGCACTTCGGGTAAATACTCTCTCTAAGCTCACTTTTGCCGACTCCAAGAGATTTGATGCCTTGGTACTTGACGTCTTCCCAGGGGTAGAGGTCAAGGGTGTGGAATATGAACAGCTAGCAGAAGCATTAAGAGCTGCCGCTCAAGAGAGTAATTTGGTTGTCATGGAAGCACAAGTCAAGAAAGCACTTGAACTGTATGAGCAGTTAAAACAACGGATGGGCGTGGTTATTATTGGACCTTCAGGGTCTGGTAAGAGTACCATCTGGAAGATCTTAAGAATTGCACTTGGAAAGATTGGACAGACGGTCAAGCAATACACAATGAATCCTAAAGCCATGCCCAGGACACAGGTAAATATTTTACCCTCCTAAACCCTATGCCCTTCTTTCGAGAATATGATTCGAAACTAATACCATTGTAATTAATTATTTTGTTAGCTGCTTGGTCAAATTGACATGGACACTCGTGAATGGTCTGACGGAGTTCTAACCAATGCTGCCAGGCAAGTAGTTCGGGAACCAATCGATATCCAGTCGTGGATAATCTGTGATGGCGACATCGATCCCGAGTGGATAGAATCTCTCAACTCGGTCCTGGATGACAACAGACTCCTTACCATGCCTTCTGGGGAGCGTATTCAGTTTGGGCCAAACGTGAACTTCTTGTTTGAGTCTCATGACTTAAGCTGTGCGTCTCCTGCTACTATATCTAGGATGGGAATGATCTTCTTGAGGTAAGTGCAGCAGCGGTATCTTCTTTTGTTTTGTTTTCTCTAATTCTGAAGTAATCTGTACATATGGATCGACATGAAATGTGGTGAAACACATAAATTAGCTCTACCTGATTCAGGGTCCCTCCTGAAAATCGACCTTGGGCGCGTTTACTGTGTTTACTGAGTCCAGAACTTTTTATTATTTCTTATCGTTCAATATATATTAATGTATTCTAGTGAGGAGGACACGGACATCAAGGCACTGGTCAGATCCTGGCTTCAAAACCAATCTGAAGAAGTAAGGCGTGTCCTGGAGCCGTGGTTAGAAGATTACTTCTACAAGGCTCTAGACTGGGTGTATAAGCAGAACGACCTGGTGGTAGAGACAACGAGGGTTGGTTTGGTGATGAATGGGTTATCTCACATGCATTGTGTACGAGTTAAGCAACAGTTCGTTTGTAGTCTTATTAGAGGATTAGGTGCTAATCTGTCAGCCAATAGTCAGACAACCTTTGCTAAAGAGGTAAGCACACATTTCATTCAGTATTTAATCCTTTTTGATATTATTGTCGCTATTGCTGGTTTTACTGTTGTATTTGTTTAGACGTTACTTCAGTATATTTAACCTAACGATATATAAATCTTCAGGTTTTCCACTGGACACACGAGATGCCACCAGACTCCAAACGACCTCTAGATACCTACTATGACCCAGACAAAGGGCGTTTGATGTCCTATGAACTGGAGGTAAGGATACTATAGCCACGATGACTAGAGTACGAATGTGACGACATAAAATGAACCAATCAGAGCACTTCAAGTCACAGCAGTCATGCCTTAGGATCTGCAGTGTTGGCAGACAGTTTTCCAGCTACAGATCTGATTAGGGTCAAAGACAGTGTCTAGTTCGAGACACGAGTTCGAGTATTATATTTTTAAATATCATGTGATGATGTTAAACAAGTCATCTTTTCCAGGTACCTGATTCCCTGTCTGTGGAGGACTTGACAGGTCAGAACAGTAGTCCTGTCATCAGGACGGCTGATATCAAGCGAGGTCTGGACCTATTTTCTCCATGGCTGCAGAATGATAATCGACAGTCTTTCCTCCTCGTGGGACCCGAGGGATGTGGCAAAGAGTAAGTTAGATTACTTACTACACTAGCAATTGGAGTAGGACAGGGGCACGTGCCTCCCCCCCTCCCCCCCCCCCCCCCATTTGTTTCTCTCGGCACCAAAATTTAATTTATTCATGCGGGATTCCTGTGCACTTGGCGGAAAAATGGTACATTGCCCCCTACCCCCTCTAATCGAGACCTCATAATTACGCCCCTGACCTACTACTAACAGAAATACTCTATTCCAGTTAGTATTATAAGGATTATTATTTGAGGAATTTTCAATGTTAATACACTCATAACGGGTATGGATATAGATTACCAAGCAATTCATTGTCTTACTTTCTTCTAGGTTACTACTGCGATCTTGTTTCGAGCAGCTCCGTTCAACCCAGGTGGCTGTAATCCACTGTAGTGCTCAGTCCTCCCCCAAACATGTCTTGCAGAAGCTTCAACAAATGTGTATGGTCATTAGCACCAATACTGGTCGTGTCTACAGACCTAAGGACTGTGAACGATTAGTACTCTACCTTAAAGACCTCAATCTACCCAAACCTGATAAGTGGGGAACAAGTCAGTTGATAGCTTTCTTGCAACAGGTATCATCACAAGTCAATAGTTTTAAAAGCCAGTTGTAGAATTACGCGAATTCAATTCTTAACTTGGTGATTTTTAATGAGGATTCCTCGAATCAAAGCTTCACTTGGGTAACTGTTTGATTTATAGAAGTCAGCAATTAACTAGTCCTTTCCAGTGTGTTACATATAAATCTAGTCAAAGAATCATGAAGTAACTGTGGTTGAAGACCTTGGCAGCACAAGGGTGTGAGCTCAGATCCTTTGTGCTAAATTTGGCGCTGCTTTGCTTCTAAATCACACACCCCAGTGCCTTTTTTCCCTCTCATCTTCTAAAATTTCCTCTTATAAGTTTCTTAACCATCTTACTCATAAGATACCACTGCTACCAGGAACATACCATTCCGTGCATAATCTCCATTTTATATACTATTTACACAGGTGATAACCTATAAGGGTTTTTATATTGATAATCTAGAGTGGGTAGGACTGTTCAAGTAGAGCCTCCTCCCACCAGTATACTGATTAGTATTACTAACTACCTATACTGTTTACACAGGTGATAACCTATAGGGGTTTCTATGATGATAATCTAGAGTGGGTAGGACTAGAGGGTGTTCAAGTAGTTGCTTCCATGAGTGCTGGTACAGGAATGGGAAGACACATTATCACTACAAGATTTACATCGATTGTTCGAGTCTGCGCTATTGGGTAAGTCGGCTGGTCATCAATAATATCTTAGTTAATTAGCCTTTATCATTGGCCTAAACGTGCAGTAACATCTAACCCTCCGGTCTCAGTTAATGATAAACTTTACTTTGTTTATAAAGGTATCCCGATCGTAACCAGCTGCAGGCCATATACGGTGCTTACTTGTATCCAGTACTGAACAAAACATTAAGCTCTCATCCTGTGTGGGGATCTATCAGGAACATCCAGACCTTAGCTGGTACCATGGTATCTGTATATGAACAGGTTAGAACGGGGCAATAATAGTGACCATACATAAGGTTACGTGTGGGGATCTATCAGGAACATCCAGACCTTAGCTGGTACCATGGTATCTGTATATGAACAGGTTAGAACGGGGCAATAATAGTGACCATACATAAGGTTACGTGTGGGGATCTATCAGGAACATCCAGACCTTAGCTGGTACCATGGTATCTGTATATGAACAGGTTAGAACGGGGCAATAATAGTGACCATACATAAGGTTACGTGTGGGGATCTATCAGGAACATCCAGACCTTAGCTGGTACCATGGTATCTGTATATGAACAGGTTAGAACGGGGCAATAATAGTCACCATACATCAGCTTACGTCATCAATATCAGTGATAATCTTGGATTGAACTCATAGATAGACAATTGGTCATTTTTTCTTCTTTAAGAATTGTATATATCTTCCGAAACATCAGGGACTTTCATTCCCCTCTTTGAGCTTGAATATTCCTCTCCAGCTCCGTCACATGTACAGCTGCTACCTTTCCTGGATAGTTACAATTTATCATTCTTTTATCAAATTGTAAAATCTGTGTCTTCAGACTCGCGCCAAGTTCACCGTGGACGACTACTCGCACTATCTATTCACCCCACGTGACCTAACTCTCTGGGTCCTAGGCCTACTCCGGTATGAAGTAGGCGTAGAAGACACCTCACCTAATCAGCTACTAGAGGTTTGTGCCTATGAAGCCAGGCGCTTGTTCCGAGACAGACTGGTTGGTAAAAAGGGACTGGACAAATTTGATAGGTATGTACTTGATGTTGAAACTGAATGATCCAATTCCTCTCATCCAACATGGCTGTTGCCACTTGACAGACCCTCCTGTTCCGCTTTTAGACACTTGAATAATGATATCCAAGCCAATAATATTTTGAATTGTCATCGTTGTAGCATACTGGCTTCTCAACTACGCTCTGATTGGTCAGTATCTTTTGATCGATTACAATCAACATACTTCGTTACCTGGGGTGCACATGTGACTCTTCCTCCCAGTGGAGAACCCGGCAAAGCTGAAGGGAGCGTTTCTACTATTGGGGGTCCTTTGCCTTCTTATGGACGAAAACTGGGTAAACTAGAACCAAACGATTTCAAGCAAGTCATAGCTAAAGGAATCAAGACTTACGGTACGTTCCTCTGTGTCAAATCTAGTATGCTCTCCTTCCTTACCCTCTCTCTTCCTGTCAGTAACTCCCTAATAATGTGAAAAATAGTATCTTAACATAAAAGCTTTTAAAACCTACTTGCCTCCCCGCTTCTCGAATCACGATCAAATAAAGAACATATTTGATGTGTTCCATTCTTTACGGACTGACCAATTGACTTCCTGGTTGGTTGGCTTGATGACAACTCACAGACTAATAAATCAAAGAATGAATGAACGAAAGACTAACTGAGGGAATAACAATTCTTTTTCTCGATAGCTCGAGAAAACCGTGAGCTAGAGATCCTGATGTTTAAAGAAGTCCTGGACAACATTGCACGTGTTGATCGTACACTTACCTTACCCGGAGGCTCACTACTATTGGCTGGACGAAGTGGCGTGGGACGAAGGACAGCGGTAACACTAGTAACGCACATGCACAACATTGAAGTGGTCACTCCTAAAGTCTCCCGCTCCTATGGACTGAAACAGTTTAAGAACGACCTGAAGTTGGTAAGGACAAAAATGTATGATGATTATCGACCTACTTTATACTAACATTTATATGTTTCTATGTGGGATTTGTGTATAGGTAAGATAGATAAGCAATAATGGTTTATTAAGATGATTATGATAGGGATGACTGATGGTGATGATGGTACTGGTAATGATGATTATAGTAATGGATGGTGCATAATGGTAATAAAGATGATATATTGTGATGGGGACCATGGTAATGGACGGTGATAATGATGGCGGTGATGATAATGGTGATGATGTTGATGATGGAGTTGATGATGGCTATGATGGTGATTATTTTATTTTATCAAGACTGACAAATCTTGTTACATTCAACATGTTCTATGTCGTCGTTCAGGTGATGCAGAAAGCAGGTATAGAAGGAGAACAGATGGCCCTGATACTGGAAGATCACCACCTGGTAGACCCTGCCATGCTGGAACTAATCAACAGTCTACTCAGTGCTGGTGAAATCCCTGGCCTCTACACCCCTGAAGAAATAGAGCCCCTCCTCTCCCCCCTCAGGGATCAAGCATCCCAGGATGGTTTTCGTGGTAACTTAATATCTTACTTCGCCTCCCGCGTGTGTGTCAACCTACATATCGTATTGATTATGGATTCTTCATCGCCCAGTTTCAAGGCTCATTGTGAGTCTAATCCTGCCTTCTACAAGACGTGCGCCTTCCAGTGGATGGAGAGATGGAGTCAAGAAAGTATGCTGCAAAGTGAGTATACCTACTTTATTAATGTGACAAGAACTTAACGACTTTGACAAAATATTTTATATCCTGCGTTAAAGTGGAGAATAACGGAACAGAGGAGTGGGAAGGACTGTCTCTCCAGCTCCGCCAAATTCCCTCCAAGCTGCCAAAGGGCCTAGAATTTAGCTATGACTTTCTGAGAAATGACAGGGTCTAAACATAGATGGACGCACTGTAACATAATCACGTCTTTTATTTGGAAAAGCCTAGATTCTACATCACAAAGTATTCCCCTTCCTTTATTATCTCTACCAGTTCCCCGCATGCTGCTTGCTAGCGAAGGAGTATCCACTAGTGGCGACGAACAAGCCAAGGGAAGCAAAGGAAGTAAGTTCAAGGGTGAAGACTTGGTCAAGAGTTTCCTGTCCATCCATGAGATGTGCAACGAGAAGGATGCTGCGCCTCGTCGGTATATGACCTTCCTCAAGAACTATAAAGCTATTTTTAATGGCAAACGAGACGGTGTAGTCAAACGCCAACAGCATTTACAGGTTCGATTTATTACTGATGCACGTTTCAACGACTGACAGTGCAGCCCAAATTGGATGGCAAGACAGTTATTAACAGTCATGAGAATAAATTGCAATGGCCCCACCCTCCAGCCAAATTGAGCTGCACTTCATGTTTTGGATCGTGGTTTAAGGAGTTGTAAGAAGATGGTCTGTTTTCATTCAAACCTTTGGGTTAATCGAATCTCAACTTGTATGGTAGGCGGGTTAAAAAAATCTGTGCTGCTTTTGTTTTGGTAGGCCGGTGTAGCTAAATTGACAGATGCCAAAAGCCTGGTGGCAGACCTGACTCAAAAGGCAGCTGAACAAAGCGTCAAACTGGCAGAGAAACAAGAAGAAGCTGATACAGCACTGAGAGAAATCACCGCCAGCATGCAGGTAATTAACTGTAGGATAGACACGGAAAACTGGTTCAGTACTAGACTGAGTTTGTCTGTACTGTCACAGGCAGTACATCTACTCTGAAAAAAAACGACTAACGTCTGAAACTACAGTACTTTCTTATTCTCTTGCATCTCTCGCAAACCGCATTTACTTGAATTTAAGTTAACATGGTTAACAATCGTTATCAATGGAAGCTTATCTGATTGTTATTTACTAGCGAGCAAGCGAATCCAAGAGCGAAATGGAAACGTTGAAGCAAAAGCAAGGAGAAGAGTCTCTCAAACTCGAGAAAAGAAAGAAAGCCATCGAAATAGAACTGTCAGAAATCGAGCCTCTTATACAAGAAGCCAAGGACGCCGTGGGTAACATCAAACCAGAATCGCTGTCTGAGATACGCTCACTGCGCATGCCTCCAGATGTTATCCGGGATATTCTTGAAGGCGTGCTAAGACTCATGGGTATTTTTGATACATCTTGGGTCAGCATGAAAAGGTCAGTATTCATGTGACGTCATATATCCAAGATGGATATTATCTGGGAAGACTAACCATTGGACGATATAAATATTTGTGTTCAGATTTCAACTAAATTATTTATGATTATAGTTTCTTAGCCAAGCGCGGAGTGAAAGAGGAAATCTGTTCGTTTGATGCTCGCAAGATAACACCAGAAATAAGAGCAAGCGTAGAAGAACTGCTCACAAAGAACGCCAACTCCTTCGACCCTAAGGTACATACTTGTTAGACGCCGTTCGTCAGACATTTACAGCCACGTTCATATTGAATTTCGCACCAACACAACACCACACGTCTGAGTTTTGGGGTTTCTGCTTCCGTCAATCGATAAAAAAGATAAATCATATCGTTGAAAATTTGATTGACGGAAGCAAAGAAATTCGTCTGGGACTATGATGTTGGTAGCGTGATTATGAAAACATCATCTATACATAGTACAGTAAAGTAGTTTCATATATCCCTAACCTGATTGTTTATTTTTATACAGCTTGCTAAACGAGCCAGCTCAGCTGCAGCTCCACTAGCAGCATGGGTCAAAGCTAATGTCAAGTTTTCAATCGTACTGGAGAAGATTGAACCCCTTGAGACCGAACAGTCTCAGCTCCAGAGGTAAAGGATAGATTGACGGTGAACAAGCTGTGGTTGATTTGATCGAGAGAGAGAAGTCAATAGAACGTGTTTTGTCGTCTCAGAATCACCGTGCGCGATTGGCTCATAGCGTTTGATTGACGTCGAAAATAGCACTTTTTGGTATCGACATCTTTGCGACTCCGCCCCAATACTCAATATCTTTTCTGCCAACTAGCCGTTAAATATTTTATGGTATTGGCCGTCTCAAAATCGTAAATTAGTTTATAGTAGTCATTAACCTTCATTGTTTTCTTGCGGTTTTTCTAGAAATCTCGAGAAGTCTCAACAAAGACTAGAAAAACTCGGACGAGCTCTTGATAAAGTTGATCGTGAAGTAGCAGAAATGAGAAAAAGGTAAAATAAATATGCTGAAATATATAGAGTCGTTATTATTGCTTTGCACATGAACACACCGGGAAGAGTCGTGGAAGTTGGTTGGGATATCTCCCTTGTTATGAGGGATACCCTCCGTCACCAGAGCCGAACACATTAAATTCCAATTCGATCTTTTAGAGACTGCATGATAATTTACTTGTATTTTTCAGGTTTGAGCTACGAACACAAGAAGCTACCCAGCTTAAAATGGATCTTGACAAAGCTAATGAAACCATCGCTGCGGCCGGAGCACTTGTTAATAAACTGGATGGCGAGTTTAATAGATGGACGGGACAGGTAGGTTGTATCAGCGGTACGCGCAAATTACATCACATCAGTCGTGTGTTAATCAAGTGAGCATTTGCTAGTTGTGCACATCGTATTTTATCCATTCTTAATGATTGCCTTAATCAATAAGGAACTGGACTAATTATATACTGATCTAATGCACTTACTTAATAAGATCCTAAGGTGATGATTACTGGTGTAAGCCTGTACCTACGCGCAATATTGTACGTATGAGTATGCTTGTTAGTTCTGTCCTGTGCATCAAAGGGGTTTCTGCGTTTCTTTGAGTTTCCTCCTTTCTCAAAACTAATTCCACCCCAGACACGGGTGAAAAACGCACTGCACATTCTCTGAAGTTTGGCCGGAAATTCGTAGACGCTTCGTGTTTACAATTTCCGAGCTTGCGCAGTGCGTTCTTCACCCGTATCCTTCGTCCATGGATATACTACCGTCATACTTACTTCCACAGGTTCACGAGTTGACTTCAGAGCTTGAACAGCTTCCTCGAAGAGCTCAACTTGCAGCTGGATTTGTGACGTATCTGAGTAGTGCACCAGAAGACATTCGGCGTGACACCATGACCAAGTGGTGTGAGAACATAGGGCTTGATGGTTTTGACTTCAGGCGATTCATGAGCACTGAAAGTGAACAGTTGGGATGGAAGTCCGAAGGTCTACCGTCCGATGACTTATCGATTGAAAATGCGTTGGTCATTATGAAGGTAAGAAATCTGCCGAGTGATCATCAATTGCTTTCTTCCTTTTCTCGCCCTTTTGTCCCTGCATAGTAATTATTCTTCCTCTAACTATTTCGAATGACTTTCTCTCCTAAATAATGACTGATCAATAATACGTCTATTATTAGTAGTGGTTACTTAGAAATACACTTGGTTATAGCTTAGGTTCCAAATACCATGGTTCACATGTCTTTCTAACTAATTAATCTTTTTTCAGAGCGCACTGCGACCGTTTTTGGTAGATCCATCATCACGAGCTACAGACTGGCTGAAGACCAACCTGAAAGATCAACGACTTGAAGTCATAAACCAACAGGTAAGACAGACAAGAAAAGGTTACTACCCAAGTAATTGTGATGATAATCTACTTTCACACTCACACACACTACTATCACTTTCAATATTCTATCCATACAACTCTCAACTCTCTATCTAACCATAGACTTAATATTTTTTCTTCAGGATTCAAACTTCTCTACGGGGTTGGAATTGGCTGTGCGTTTTGGCAAGACTCTTCTTATCCAAGAGATGGATGGTATTGATCCTGTATTGTACCCCATCCTACGGGGAGATCTTATCAGCCAAGGTAGTCGCTTAGTGATTTTGTTTCTAATGAATCTTGATATTGTGTTAACTTTTATTTTATTTCCTCAAGGTCCACGGTTTGTTGTTCAAATTGGAGAGAAAGTGATTGACTACAATGAAGACTTCAAGTAAGTCACATGTAACTGTGCCTCCATTTTGTGGCATTAAACCATGCATAGCGTACCTGTGTCTCATCCATAGGAGCAGGCGAAGCTCAGTTTGTTAGAGCGCGGCCTTCTTTCGGCTTCTATCTAATCCGTGTAGCTTCAGCTTTGAATACTTTTAAAATAGAGCACCGATGGAGAGAGGGTGGTAAAGTGCGCTAAACATATTTGTTTTTTTCTCTCTAGCCTTTTCATGGCCACAAGGAATCCCAACCCTGACCTTCCTCCTGACGCACATGCTATTGTATCCGAGGTGAACTTTACTACAACAAGAGCAGGCCTCACAGGACAGGTAACAACAATCAATATACATAATAAGCTCACACAGACAAGGGGGTCCTTCCGTTGCATATCGATCGTATTAGTCAAATAGGAAAGATTTAAATGGAGCCAGTTGACAAAGTTCACAGGTCTTCATCATCCCTGTGTTCACGCAAGATGTGTTCAATTCATGGTTAACGGATATAGTACATATAATATGGCATTTGTGTTTTAGTTGCTTGGTATCACCATCCAACACGAGAAACCTCAGCTTGAAATCAAGAAGACTGAACTACTGAGGAAAGAGGAAGAACTGAAAATACAACTGGCAGAACTCGAGGAGTCCTTGCTTGAGGTATGTGAACTATTGCTACGACTAGATAGAAGGAAGGTAATGGTACAAGTGATAACTCTTGCTTGAGGTATGTGAACTATTGCTACGACTAGATAGAAGGAAGGTAATGGTACAAGTGATAACTCTTGCTTGAGGTATGTGAACTATTGCTACGACTAGATAGAAGGGAAGTAATGGTACAAGTGATATTTCCAATTGGAATTCCTTGTTGTTTTTATAGACCCTTGCCAGTGCAGAAGGGAACATCCTGGAGAACAAGAACCTCCTTGATTCATTGAACAAGACCAAGGCTAGTAGTATGACGATTGCTGAGTCATTACAGGATGCACATCGTGTACAGACCACCCTAGACCAGGTAATACAACAAAACAATACATATATCAACGACCTATTTGATACGTTACGATCTATACTGATCAGTGTTGCTTGCTTGATGTATCAGGAAAGAGACGCCTATTTACCACTTGCCAAGACTGGAAGCACCATGTTCTTTATAATCAGTGATCTTGCCAAGCTTAACAACATGTATCGTTTTAGCTTGAGCTCATTCCTTCGACTCGTAGAACGATCTCTCGAGACGAAGAAGGTCAGTACAATAGTCCATTTCAGACCACATGTCTAATTGAGCATGGAGGCCGTGTTTGACCTTCAATGAATATGCCTTCCTAAAGATATTAATATAATAACAGTGATGTGAAATATAAACGAGTATTTGAACTTCTTGCAGGATTCTAGTAACACTGAGTTCCGTATCAAAGCCTTAACCAGCTCGTTACAGTCTTTAGTCTACGAGTATGTCTGCAGATCTCTATTCAAGGTATAGTTAAACACTTACTCATGATCCAAAGGAGTCTACCTAATCTGAGTTCTGCATGGGTATTCTAGTATTACATGCAGCTTTGCTACTTTGTCCTACCGCGTGTAGGTTATTCCCATGTTTATGACACGCATGCAGTCTAAGATAGGACAGCAATTACACCCAACCTGAATGGTCTGCTGATTAAATGAAATAAACACAGTAAATTTGAGAGGACCAATTTGGCCCTAGAGAGCCATTTAGGCTTTTTCAAAGTAGTGCTATTTTAGCCCAGGCTAGGGCCAAAATGAAACAATGCCATTTTGGCCCCACAGAAGCCATTTTGGTATGGGTCTATCAGTACTGTTTTAGCCCCCTCAACTAGGCCATATCGGGAGGCTTCTATAGGGAAAACACTTTGGCCCGATTTTTGGGGCCAACACCGCCCTATCCGATTTACTGTGAATGTGAAGTTGTTGTTTAATATTGCAGGCTGATCGTCTGATGTTCGCTCTTCATTTGGTTCATGGTACTCATCGTGAAATGTTTGAAAACAAGGTATGCTGTTTTGTAGGATAGAATCTCACTCGTAACCTCGACTCTTATTACATTGTATCCTTCTCATTCGTTGTTGTTGTTGTTGCAGGAATGGGAGTTCTTCTGTGGAATGGTTGTGTCCGACATGTTCAAACGACAGGTAATAACCGAAACTCATTACATCCCTTGGTAATCGGAGTTGGTATACGTGACTATTTTAGAATCAGGCATCAATCGATTATATATTCAGTCTGTTTCTTCGTCAGTCATTGCCTTCGTCTGTCTGTCCTCTTCTTACTGTCACTCTTCACAAATCCAACCATTTTGCTTACCCAGTTCTTTTATTTAACACGCAGGAATCGATGAAGAACCTGCGAGAATCACTACCACATTGGATCGAATCAGACCGGGCAGGACCCGTCAGCTCGTTCAAGGTGTGTGGTATTACATACTAGCTCGTTTCCATATGAACACATCCAATCTATTGTACTACTTGTTCACTTCTTGACAAGACGTGTACTGTGACAGGGGCAGGCTTATCCAGGGAACCTTTTCCTGTTTGTAGATAAGGAGGGAAGAGTAAGGATAATACTGATTATTATAATGTAATACTGCACAATAAACCATCTGTTTTTACTTACCTCATGTACTCAACAGAACACCTTCCCCATTGTCTACGCCAACCTACAGTTAGAAAATTCAGACTTGTGGACTTCATTTGCTCGTAGTTCTCAGTGTGAGCAAGAATTCCCACCTCAGGTCGCCAAGAAGATCAGTTTATTCCAGCAAGTAAGATTCTCAAGTGGAGGGGGGATGGGGAAGTTCATGGGATGACGGAGGGGGGAGGGGAGGAGAGGAGAGAAAGGAAGTAAACGTCTTATAAAGCCATAACACGTATTGTTTGTATTTTAAGGTTCTTGTTGTACAAGCTCTTCGTCCTGACAGGCTTCAAAGTGCAATGATTATGTTCGCTTCTAAGGCTCTAGGTAAGAAAAAACACCTTAACTGATGACAGACAGACAGACAGACAGACGGACGGACAGACAGACAGACGGTCGGACAAATAGAAGGTCGAACGGACAAACTCACTGACTGACTGATTGACCCAATGACATGACTGATTGTCCTTTTGACAACTGAATGAGCGATCGAACGAATTGAATGATTAATTGATTAAGTGCATGGTCTTTTTTCAGGTATAAAGGAGTTATCACCTCCTGCTCTGAATCTAAAGCGTCTTGTCAAGGACACTGTTCCTGGTGAACCCATCCTCATCGTCATCTCACCTGGTGCTGACCCGTCTCAGGTATTTACCAACTTGATTAATCGATGGTAACACCGTGCATATCCTCTCTCCCCTTCATTTTCCTACCTGCAATCTCGTCTCTGCCAGCTTGACCTTGCTTTGATTTGATTTCCTTTTTTATTTTACAGGAATTGCAAGAATTAGCAAGTGAGGTGGTGGGCATTGATAAATATCACCAGGTAACGCACTTTAATTTCGGGATATGTTCACCTTCGGGTCTTTTTTTCAAAACGAATGACAGTAAGTTATTGGGTGTGAATTCTACTCTTTTACTATGTTATCTGTGTTTTCCACCAGGTTGCCATGGGTCAAGGACAAGCAGACATCGCGCTGCAGCTGTTACATGACTGTGCAAGAAATGGTGAATGGCTATGTCTGAAGAATTTACATCTGGTCACATCTTGGTTACCTACACTTGAAAAGGCAAGTATTATGTTACACTCTTTGTGGGGTACATGCATATATATATGTTACGTCATAGCTGCCATGTTGGTTGACGATAACAATGCATTCTCTTGTTAGATCAACCAACATGGCGGCTGTTTCACTGTTGTTTATATCTCGAATCTCAAGGGATGTTGCATGAATCATGTGTTTGCATGCCAGCTATATTTATCATATACTTTTCCTCTATATGCTTCTATATGTAAGAAAAACACGCAAAAACTTAGCTGCGTGGCGGTGAGAGAGATTGGGACCGACACGGGACATTGTGTACCCATTAATCTGACATTGATTGTTTTTCTCTTACAGGAACTCAACTCTCTTGAACCTCATGAGAGTTTCCGTTTATGGTTGACAGCGGAGAGTCACCCTAAGTTTCCTACTATTTTATTGCAATCAAGTCTGAAAGTCACGTATGAGGTAAGAACGCCAATAGAACCCTTGCAGCACTTTGGAATAGAGCTCAATTTGGAGGGCAAAACGACAGGATTTCAATTCTCAGGAAATTTAAATTTTATTTTGCCCTCCAAATTGAGCTCCTTAAACGTCACATGCAACTAGGGTAGGGGTCTGTACTTCCCCATTGATGTATTACTCTATCCTTGAAGTACCCTTGATAAGACAATACAGCATCCATAATTTATTATAATGTTTTTCGATTAACAGGCTCCTCCAGGCACCAAGAAGAATCTTCAGCGTACCTACGACTCCTGGGCACCAGAGTACATCAACAGAGGCAACTCTTCCATTCGTGCCCAGGCTCTCTTCGTGCTCGCTTGGTTCCATGCTATTGTGCAAGAAAGAAGAAACTACATACCACAGGTATATGAAGGCATGGTTTCCCTATGACTTTCGTATGGTGTTTTTGTTCGCTTCTATATACAAAGGTTATTTCATGTATGGCTTTTATCGGGAATGGGCTCCCTGTGGAGAAGTAAGACGACCTTTTTCTTCATGCGGAAAAATAACAATGAAAGTGTAATAAGTGTAGCTTTCCTAAATTGATTGGTGAATTGGTGACGACAACCAAACGACTATCTTATGTCATTTGGTTAGCCACGCATTTTTTAGATACTGCTTTCTCTTGGTTTTTCACTTTCCTTTTCTTTATCCAGGGATGGACCAAGTTCTACGAGTTTTCTTTCGGAGATCTGCGTGCTGGTGCTGATATCATCGATAGGTTGTGCACCACTGCAGGTATGACATGGGATCGCAACTAGGCCCCATTACTTCTCAGAACCACCCAATCCGGCACCATTCCTTTCCCGTTAACTGACGGGAATCCCTCGGGACCAAGGCTTTATTCAGTCATTGATATAGGGTCTTCTGTGTTATAGGAACTGGTCCCGTGCGATGGAAATTTGTCCATGGTCTGTTTGCTAATGCTATTTATGGTGGTCGTGTTGATAATACATTTGACCTCAATGTGTTGGAATCATATCTGCTCCAGTACTTTGACCAGACTGTATTCCCAGGACAGGTTAGTGTATTCTTTGAATATGGATCCTAGGTTTTAAAAAAATCGAAAGGAAATCAAGGCATTAAACTGGGGTGGGGGGGGGGGGGGGGGGGGGGGGCAAGGGAGGGCCAGAGGGTTATCAAACTGTTATCCACCCTGGACTAAGGGAGTGCTGTAATATTTTAGATACTCCAAGTTATTTTGTCACGTCCTCTCTCCGTGCCATAAGCCCCCGTAGGAAAGGAATTTTGCGATGTCCATGCATTTCTAATAATACTTCTACCCGGATGAACTATAAACAAGTTTATTATGCGATGTCCATGCATTTCTAATAATACTTCTACCCGGATGAACTATAAACGAGTTTATTATGCGATGTCCTTGAATCCTGGTGTATGGCTGATTATCTTTCAGGGTAGCAGCCGTTCACGACCAAAGAGAGTAATACCAAACGTATCTTTACCCACTTCATGTCATCACAAGGTCAGTCTTGTTAATGCTAGCTATTTGCACGTGAATCATTGTGTCCTGTATAAATACCATGGTGATAGAGTAGATATCGTATGACTATAAAACTATACAGTACAAACGAAGCAATGCCTTGACGGTGCCGGGAGAAGCATCGTTAACTTGATATTCATTTTTTTTACAGGATTATGTTGAAATTATCAACTCTTTGCCTGATGATGATAAACCTTCATTCTTTGGTTTACCTGCGAACATCGAAAGATCTTCCCAGAGGATCATCAGTTCTCAGGTAAAACATGCTTTTCATATTTACCCATGTGGTAGAACATCTATTCAGATCACAATACGTCCCTATACGATCTTCCCAGAGGATCATCAGTTCTCAGGTAAAACATGCTTTTCATATTTACCCATGTGGAATAACATCTATTCCTGAGATCACAATACGCCACTATTCAAAACCTAAGGTCGAGACGAGGGCTTTCATCTCTTGGTGCAAGATGTAAAGCTTTATATAAAGGATGTTAAACTTTCCTTACGATTTATACTTATGGTAGAGTGTCTTAATTTCCTAATATTTGAATATAACGCGCGCGCTGATTGACTGGCTATTGTGTTTGTATCAGAGAACAAAGACGCGCTCGCGCAAAATCGATTAACTATATTCTATAAAAGCAATATAAAACGACTGCTTATATATCGATCTGCACAGTGATATAAACACACTCGAAAAGTAAGAGAAACGCTTGGCTAAGAAACTAATAATGATGTGTTCCATCTATACGCAGGTGATTGGACAGCTTAAAGTCCTGATGAGATCTGATGTAATTGCACATAAGTTTGATAAAGAAAAATGGTCAGTCGAATTATCTCCCATCTTGAATCTGTGGAAGAAACTAAACCAGGTATGACAACAGTTATAATGAAACATTGCACTTATTTTTGTAACGAGAACCTAGTATCAGTTATTAATGCTCGTGTCTGTTATCACCAGGGCTCACAGCTATTACAGACCAAGATTTCTACCCCCTCAGAGACTGGGTCTGAATCCCCCGTGACGTCATTCGTTCTTCTTGAACGCTATAATGCTATATCACTAGTTCAAACAGTACACGCGTCTCTTGCTTCACTAAGTAAGGTCATTCGGGGTACACAGTTACTAAGTTCTGAGGTGGAGGCGTCGGCTGGTTCTCTGCTCAAACAGGAGGTAGGTTGAAGGTTATTGTTCTAACATGTGGTGGCTATGACGTCTTACTATGCTACTAGATTAAAAGAAACCATTAGATCCTGCATGCTCATAATATCCTAGTTAGGTTCATTCCTGTGTCTCTTTATTGATGAAATGATGTATTGATTGTTATCTTCTACGTTTCTCCAGGTTCCTCTAGAGTGGAGTAGCATCTGGGAAGGTCCAGTAGATCCAGTACATTGGCTGCGATCTCTAGTCTCCAAGGCTCTTGCTTTAGGGTCTTGGGTAGAAAAGTGTGAAGCCAAGACATTACTTAAGGAGGAGATAGATCTGTCGGAACTTTTTCATCCAGATACTTTCCTGAACGCTTTGCGACAACAGACTGCCAGGTATTACATGTTAATTATAAGATACATATTTCATTTGAGTTTACTACAGTGCCCGCGGTGTATTGTCACCTGCAATGAACTATCATTGACTTCTCGAATGATATACAGGGCCATGAAGACATCCATACATAACTTGAAGCTGTGTGTGTCTTGGAAAGGAAGCGTTCATGGAGCCAAATATCCCGTCAAGGTACACTAAATAGACGGGGAAATTTTTCTTTGTACTGACTGTTCGTCAGTTGAGGATTGAGAAACCAATCCTTACAAAGAATATTAAGCCTATAAGAAAAGTCTTATGGTCTGAAAATGAAAATTAGCACAGGCTAAGGGCACGTATCTCAGTTGTGTTCAGCCGTAAAGGAGTTATTTTATCTTACCGGTTTCTGTTCATATTAACAGCTTGGTGGCTTGCAGCTGGAGGGAGCTTCCTTTGATGGCAACTCGTTAGTAGAGAATCAGCGTGACTCACCTAGTGTGTCTTCCGTTCCAACAGCGACAGTAGCCTGGGTTGTCAAGGTAACCAGGAGGGTCTAAGCCCCCTTAATTATTCGTCTTCACCCCCTCTCCTGGATGCTTCAGAAACATTAAGTTAGTTATTTAAACGTGATAAACGTCAAATATGACTGTTACAGTCCAGCCTTTACAACAATAGTTGTCTTTTCGTTTAGGAAACTCTTGATCCGTATCCCCAAAACGATCGTATCTCAATGCCTATCTATTACGTCAAACGTGATATTATAGCTCAACCTTTACAATAATCGTTGTCTTTTCTTCTGTTTAGGACACGCCTGATCCGTATCCCCAAAACGAGTGTATCTCAGTACCTATCTACTACAACTCGGATCGAGACCAGATCGTATCTTGCTTCAACATGCCTTGTGGAACCAATCAAAGCCAATGGGTTCAGTGTGGAGCTGCTCTCTTCCTAAAAAGCCAGTAATCCATATCATCACTAGACAAGATAGATAATATAGACATGCATGTGATTATATCATCACTAGACAAGATAGATAATATAGACATGCATGTGATTATATCATCACTAGACAAGATAGATAATATAGACATGCATGTGATTATATCATCACTAGACTAGACAAGATAGATAATATAGACATGCATGTGATTATATCATCACTAGACAAGATAGATAATATAGACATGCATGTGATTATATCATCACTAGACAAGATAGATAATATAGACATGCATGTGATTATATCATCACTAGACAAGATAGATAATATAGACATGCATGTGATTATATCATCACTAGACAAGATAGATAATATAGACATGCATGTGATTATATGGGGGGAAGCACGCATTGCATAAACCCAAACAATAATCCTTTTGGTCTTTAAAGTATTGTTTCATTGAGTTTATTGTTCAACATGGATCATAGATATTACATATCTAAGGGAAACAAATGATAGCTAAAGAGAACCATATCTTGTGTAATTTCTAGGTTTTGATGCATGCTTTTTTTATGGAAAATTTGATGTCTATTTATATCACTTCTCCAAGAACCAGACTGGGAGTCCGCGGGGGGAGGGGTTGGAGCCGGGGGCGGGGGGTACTCAACCTCATTGTGGATAGGATGTTCCGCCAGAGATATTAAACCCTGACCCTATTTGCAACACTTCAGAGTGAAAAATCAATCCATTTACTTTTCCTATTGTCAAGGACTAATTTTTTTTGATTCTATAAAGTTTCAGTTTAATATCTTTTGTTTTCTTTTTATTGTTTGCCTTGATCGCCATGGTAACAACCTCATTATCTTTTCTTTTAAGTCATTTTCGGTTAAGAACATGCATGACGCATGTGCATGACGCATGTGCAGGACGCATGTGCATGACGTACGGGGTATTTTATTGCATATTCTGAGAAGTCCTTACATCTCCACTTCCCAAAGGAGTTTTGAATAAATGATTTTTGAATAATTTGAATAAAACGATTTGGATAAGAAAAAGAATAATAATTCAAGATTTTTTTAGAAACAAATAACAAAATTAAATTATCAAGGTGAAAGAAAGTACACTAAGAACCATTATTTTTATTTAAGAATTTGTCGGTATTTCCAGTTTACGTTCCCACACCTCTCAATAACTATGGTAACCAAACAAAATAATGTACTGTTACCACGTCATTGTCTTAAACTGTTGTCTGTAGCTTTCTAATATTTAAGAGTTGATGATGAAAAAGCCCTAAATCCTCTAATGGATACTGAACAAACCAAGACGATTCCTCTGTTCCTTCGACGAGCAGGAAACAGCGAAAAGTCCTCCTTCACGAATGCTATGAAGAAGCTTGTCTTCCCAGGTGAAGGGAGCGATGTTGGAGGCAAGGAGATTTGCCCCGAGATAAGAGTCCATGATCTTCCATGCTCATGCCCTTCCTCTGAAATAGAGTTGCTGTCTCCGTCGCCAAAGAACCAAGTTTCTACGATGGAAGTTACAGACGAAAGTCACAATGGTTATTCTTTAGGCACGAGGATGCTAAAGACAAGTCTTTTGGATTACCAAAGACAATCAAGTGGAAAGGCGATACCTTTGTCCTATTCTCCATCTCCCCAGCATGTCATATCCCAAAAGAACAAGGTCACGAGAAACTTCGCAGAACAAAGAAATAAACTTTTGCTTACAAACGATGACAATGAATCTGTTAGCAGTACGAGCGTTGGCTATTTAAAGCCGACGATTGTTCCTTCAAATAAGGAAGAACGGTCGATAGTCGACGATAGAAGGCTAAAAAGCAAGCAGAACGTACTCTTCGCCCTTTAACCTTCCTCGCGAAACTGAAAAGACCCCTAGCTCTTACCTAAAAGTGTTTTATCGTGAAAGTTCTCCAGGGTCTATCAGTGATTCAGATTCTTCAGCCAATAGTACTCCTTCAGGCTTTTTTAATACTCGTTTTAACTTTTCTGGCAATGGTTCTAATTATGGATCTATCAGTGGCTCAAGCACAAGCACTACACCAGGAATATCACCATCCGGTGATTTCAGAGAGCTAGCTCGGTTGGATGATCCATTCAGCGTCAACGGAAGGGATAGAGATATGAAATCCAAATATCCATTGACTCCTCGTACAATCTCAAGCATCGAGAAGGAACTGGATAGATGGAGCGTATCGGATAAAACATATCCGTCTAAAACATCAGATAAGGTTCTGACACCCATAGAAATAGAGGCTAAGCAGAGATATGAACAGCGGATCAAACGAAAAATAGAAAGAGAACGTAGAAAGGAGGAGAGATTTTTCTTTTAAGATTTCAGCATGAACCCTATCTATTTTTCAAACGTTCTAGAATGAACAATTACACACACGCGCGGTGCTATCTTCTTCGAAGGGCGTTGCAGCCAGTCGGATGGGACGGACACTGCAGGGTGACATCTTCTCTGTCACTGTAGAACATCGTATGGATTGACAAGTGCACTGGTTCTACCACGAGCGCAACGAGTGGTTTCACTGCAAAGTTAGGAAATGACTTCTATTTGTTTTTTAATTATAACAAATTCGAAAAAAATTAACAAAAAGACAAGCAAATAGTTTGAAAAAGCCGTTTCATCCGCTCGCTCAGTGCGCGTGACGGAAGTCGTAAGAACAAGCAGGCCTAGCCTCTAATCGACAATGGTTCTAAGCCAATCAGCGCGCGCGAAAATTCCAAGTTATGGTAAAGAGTGCCATCTTCTGTGTCTTGTGCAACTTCGTCGTGGCGATCAACTTCACGCACGAGGTGATTGCAACAGTCTTCAATTCGAACATAATTAATTCAAACTAACCAAGCAGTTGCAACGATTCATTTTTTCAAGAAAGTACACATAGCTATTTTAATAATCCTGAATTGTTAATACTAAATCAACATTGTTTTGCTGTTCACATGACAACATTGGATGCCAAAACTATGAATAGAAATAGTTCTGACAGTCAATGGCGAAATCTTGTACGAATCGGGTATTCAGTTTCTTCTTTGTTCTATATAAAAAGAATACAAAAAAGATAATTTAAATAATAATTAATTGCTTAAATACAATACGTTTCGTTTATAAAATATCTGGGGAAAATAATGTATTTATTCAGTCTTGTCTAATACTGACCTCAAAACGTTTGGATCTGATTAAGACTTTTATCGGAGCTATCAACGTGACCGGCCCTCGACTTGACGTTGATGAGCCAATAGTAAGGGAGGCTATGGAACTGAGATGGAGGTTGGAATGGAAGGTTTCCATTTTCTTATGCTTCTGCTTCTGCTTCCGTCCTTATGTCGCTAGTGAAAACCAGATTCTTATGCCTCCGTCGCTAACATACAGAAGCACACGAGTGGTAAGCCAATCAAATTCTCGTACTCAGTCCCCTACACGGGAAACCTCCTATTGTTTCTCTTATGCTTCCGTCACCTTCATTTACACTGGAACATATCGATCTTATGCTTCTGCTCATGCTTCTGCTTCTGCTTCCGTCGCTTATGTCGCTAGTGAAAACCAGCCTTTACCCAACACATCACTATTGAATTCAGTCACTTACTCAATGGCATTTTACCTTCTTCTTTAAGAGCTTTGTGTCCTGGTTCAACACTAAGTTTTGCGTGACCAACCTCCAAGCCCAATCCTGTTATAGCCTTCTGTGCGATGACTCCCTTTTAGCAAGTGTAATATACAAACTCTATAGAAAATGCACTTGTGAAGACAAATCCTTTCAAATGGACGTTGGACTAAGTTTAGAGTACAATGACTTTTCGCCGTTAATACTACATTTTTTCACCCAGTACGTCACTGTTGCGTAGCAACGCAAGGGGAAATATTTTTAAAATGTTTTTAGCCGGCTATGCAGTAGTGCAGAACTAAGGACTTTGCTAGATATACTAAATGACACTGAAGAACATGACGAGGAAATGTAACTTGAAGTTGTCAAAAAACTGGAATGACTTTTTATACTGAGTTGGCAAATGTAAAATAAGATATTTTCGGGGTAAACAGATAGAAATATATCTAGAGATAACAAACGATACTTAGGTCTTCACGTTTTCTTTTGTTTTCAACAAAACGTGAGCAAACAACAGTGCGTGCGCACTATGTGCGTGCTAAAAAACGATGGCAAATATAATACTAAAAATAGCATCAAACCTCTGATAGTTACATATGAGGTAACCCAGGCTATCCACTTTTGTAAGAAAATGTATGGTCTAAATGAGAGGGGGGTACCTAAAATCGCTAAAAAAAATCGAAAACTGAAAAAGGTAAGTACGCTTCAGGTTTTTATATACTCCGCGAAGTTGTATTTCCAAAATGTAAGATGATGGCTAGTGAACACTAGCGTGGACTGCGTCGGTGTTTCTAATGAAACAAGTTATCGTAGAATTATAAGCTGAACACCGTAGTGAAAAATAGAAACTGACGTTTCGGACGTTAGTCCTTCGTCGGAGTCAATGATTGACTCCGACGAAGGACCAACGTCCGAAACGTCAGTTTCTATTTTCACTACCGTGTCAACTTATAATTCTACGATAACTTGTTTTAAGTGGATAACTGGGTTACCTGTGACTGAACTTTTGCGGAGCTGTGTTTTGTAGAGTTGCGTTAATGCTGCCACAAAGATACATTCATATATTCTCTGAATCCTTTACTATAGAAAAAAAGCAACAAGAAAAGACGAAAATTACGTGTGTTTTAAAGTTTAGAAACGAAGAAATAGAAGATCCTGTAACGCAGTATATATATATATATATATAATCATATGTATCACGTGACGATCTTCTAAAAAGGAAAGTCGAAAAGAAAATAATGGCGTCCAAAAAGGCAGAGTTTGAAGATGAAGATGGTGATGAAAAAGGATTCGAGAACCCTTTATTAAGTCACGAAGGTCTCCATTATTGAATGAATTTTCAAATTTTGCATTTATTTTGTTATGTTTTTAAATGGCGTTCTTTATATTATAACCGAACACAGGAGAAGGTAATTACTCTCCAGATACAAATTATAAACGTTCAAGAAACCTAGTTGGCTTTTGGTGAGTTATTAATTTGGCTTGAAGAAGGCTCATTTTCCCCCAGAAAACTTGTTGGGGATAAAGCTTATGAGTAATGGATTTTTTGGAAGATTTTTCGAAGTATCAGCTGAAGCAAAAGCAAAATGCTAACAAACCTTGAAGAGAGCAAGTTGTCTTCGATTTGCATCTTGATCTTGCACAACTTCATGCACTCTAATGCCTGTATCACTCGCACGAAATGTTTATGTTAGTTAGTTATTAGCTATGATTAGTGATTTATGTAAGTTGGATATCAGTCACAGCCAACAAAACCCAAATGTATGTCCTAAATAATTTGTCATGCCATGTGTAAATATTATTATATCTTTTGAATAATATTAGTTAAAGGAATGGCATCAATTAATCTTTCTCTCTTCGCATTATTAATTTTTCATATAAGTGTATTTAGTATTAAGAGTAGGATGCATTTGCTTCTTGTGGTAGAAGATTGAAAATGAAAATAAAAGAGAGTATAAACGTAACTGATATATATATAGCTGAAGGATTATTTATTTGTTTTTATTTGATGCCAATATGAAATCAGAACTAACAAAAGATTGTACTTTTGATATATTTGTTCTCTCTTCAGGATTCTTGGTCTTTGCAATAACTTTTCTTATGTTGTGATGCTGAGTGCTGCACATGATATCCTCAACCCAAGGAATACGACAGCTTTAGCTCACCAGGTATAAATTATTTAAGAAATAGAACAAGTTTCTTTTATCCAAAACTTTTTCGCCGCACATATTGCCATCATCAGTGGATGTTGATGATGTAATAAATGTTTAACCTAGATTATATATAGGTAATGAGAGCACGTAAGAATGTAGTGCCTAATATAGAAATGAAAAGAAAAACTAATATGTACAGGCTGCAAAGATTACACAATAATGCGAGTTTAGTGTGTATTAACTGTCGATTCAAAAGGAGTTGTTCCCAATTGATATGATAGCCTCTTTAATTGTTAACTAGTAATATATTATTTGGTATTCCATTAATTGTTCTTTAGTAAAAATACATAGGTGATTATAGAAAATCTTGCATGCTGATTGGTCAAGGAACTCACACTATCACAAGATAATAACCTCTAGTGAAAATCCAAAATGGCGGCCAGCCACTTTGTTCTTCTTACCGGAAAGAAATGCCTTTTATCTTCTTTTATCTTCTTTTTTTTTTGTTGTCGAAAGAATTGCCTGTGTATTAACTCAGGCTCGGTGATTATTGGGGAATATTTACCTCGCCGTTCAAAGACTCACCTCTCGGTAAATATTCCCTGACAATCACTTCACTTATTACAATGAATCACTTCACTTTTAGCGAATAATTGACAAGTATTGGAAGATTGGAGCCTGGCATGCTGGTGTTGATTTCCATACATGTATAAAGTTTGTAAATAATCCTAATTTCTTATATTCAGAATACAAACATCAGTAGCCTGTTTTCAAATGAATCTGCAAACGGCTCCAGTTCTGTTGATGGTCTTGAATGCAACCCACTTTCTACAGGGGTAATGTATAATTATTTGTTATTTATTTTCTCATGAAAAGTGATGGAATTGAAGATGATCATCATTGGCACATTACAGTGAGAACACTCAAAACTGTGGTTTTGTCATTTAAATAAAGTATGGTTGTACCTGGATTGTGAGGACATCTTCAGAACCTTTAGAGGTTTCTTTTACTGTAAATGTAAATGAAGACAATTTTGGCACCCATGCAGCTATTCATTCAGTAACGCTGGTGTCTACTTAATATAGATGGTCAATGTAATATGAAGTCTGACACTATTATAAACAGATTTAATGTTAGTACATTCATTTGTATTGTGTGTTTTGTTTGATAGACTGTGCTGTTAGCTGATATTCTTCCTACTGTGTTTATTAAAGTTACTGCTCCATTCTACATGAAAAAGATAAGCTACAAGTAAGAACAAAGTTGTGGTGGCAGTTGTAGTGGTGGTTATATTGTTGATGGTAGTGCTAGTGGTGGTTATATCGTAAATGGTAGTGGTAGTGGTGGTTATATTGTTGATGGTAGTGCTAGTGGTGGTTATATCGTAAATGGTAGTGGTAGTGGTGGTCATGTTGTTGATGGCAGTTGTAGTGGTGGTCATGTTGTTGATGGTAGTGCAAGTGGTGGTCATATTGTCGATGGTAGTGCTAGTGGTGGTCATATTGTTGATGGTAGTGGTGGTTATATTGTTGATGACAGTGCTAGTGGTGGTTATATTCGTGATGTAGTGGTCATCGTTATAGCAGCAGTGTTATTGGTAGTGGTGGTAGTCGAGGGAGTAGTGATGATAATTTATATAGCCATCCCTTTTTTGCAGCATCAGAGTCTTTGTATGCATCATGTTTGCATTTACAAGTTTCTTCATGATTGCATATTCTCATGTCCTGTGGATTAGCTTATTGGGTAAGTATTTTGTAATCGTTAATACATGCCACCCTACCCTGATGATTTCTCTAAAGTAAAGACCTTTCCATCAACAACCCTGTGCTTTAAATAATAGCCAGTCATAAGACAATGTCTGGCCTTTATTGGAACTTGTCTCCCCAAACTTACTGGTCACTTTGACTAGTAACTTTGAACCAGAAACAAGGTATGACTGAGCTATAACTAATTTGGGTGGTGATCATGACTGCTGACTGACCAGCTGTCATTCTAACCCTATCATCACATTGTCTAATAGTTTTATTTGATATTTGATTGTAGGTGTTGTATGTGCAAGTCTTAGTAGTGGATTGGGGGAAATTACCATACTGAGTTTTTCTGCTCATTTTGACAAGTAATCATCCTTCATTTTTACAATACACTGTACAGACAGATAAAGCTGTTGTCAATGAGTGCGCACTTTTTCCATTGGTTGTTTTGATCACTAAAAATGAGAAGTTTTTATTGTTTTTGTTATTGTCTTGTCTATGCCTCGTGGATCCACACTACATGTTCTTTGACAATGTGGAGATTTAGACAATTTATTGTCAATAAGAGAACAGACACATAAAAAAGTGGGCCTGGTTGATATAGGAAGGCTGGATAGTGCTATCCAATGAATAAATCTTATCATGTGGATAAAGGTATTGGACAACATCATCAACCTATCCACTGGATAAGGATTTATCGTCCAAATAGCACTATCCAGGCTTTGTACAACTGGGCTTAGATGTCTGTTAAATGATCTAGTATGATACCATGATCTTTTTAAACCTAGTAAATCTAATTAATTGCTATAAAGAGCTTATCTTTTTTTGAATTTTTGAAATATAACCAATATAAAGGTATATGAACTTAAGTTTTAATGACTTTTTTTGATCTTTAGGGATGTGGTTTCTACTTGGTCCTCTGGAACAGGTAATTTAAATTTTATACAAAAGATATTTCTTGCTGAGGAAAATACTTTTAAAATTTCTCTTTGTTACCATTTAGGGGCTGCCGGTTTGTTTGGTGCTCTTTCATATGCTGGTTTGATATCAGCTGGCATGTCACCAAGGAATACAGTTTTAGTTATGAACATCAGTTCCATTTTTATTTGGTCTCAGGTATGTACTATTTAATGACCAGTAGGCATACAATGTACATGTATACACCACGTCCATTAAAATTGACATGTATTTACAGTTGACAGGTGTACAAATATTTAATGTAGTGGTAGTGGTAGTGTGTGAGTGAATGTGAGCCAAATTGGTGAAAACCAGTAAAAAGTCATACTGAATTTATTTACCCAATTTGAAATTAAGAAATTAAGGATTATGGATATTATTATTCAGTGGAATGAATGTGTTAGCCAGCACTCGGTTTGATATATATGTGATAGTTGTAACAGAGCAAGATATTATAAAGTGGTTATAAAAAATAGATGTATCCTGTGATTCTAACAAACTTATTGACTCTTTTGTAGTTTTTGGTTTATTTTGGAATATCCTTCCTACATGAGATACAATGGTAATTGTCAAACACTGTATTTTCCAATTGAAACCCCAAGTAATAGAGGAGGTAAGAAAAAGTTGTGTCTTATGTGTGACTGAGTTATTCTATTTAATATTATTTTTATTTTCAATTTCTGCTTGAAATTTAGATGAAGACACAACTAAATACATGAGTCTTTATGAGAAACTTGTTATTACAAAGGTACAAAATACTGCAATAAATAAACTGTAGATGGATATATGTCACGTATATGATAAATGTGAGATATGTGATAAGGTATTGAGTGATGTGGTGCAATTCTCCTGAGCTAGGCGCTCATGTATGAAGCACTCAATGGTGCACCCTATAGCCCCTCAAACTATCAGTGCTCAGAATTATGGTGTGTTCATGCCACTGAATGGTGATGTGCATGCATGTCAGTGACTAATGATGGTGCATGCATGCCAGTGACTGGTGATGGTGCATGCATGCCAGTGAATGGTGATGGTGCATGCATGTCAGTGAATGGTGATGGTGCACACATGCCAGTGACTGATGATGGTGCATGCATGTCAGTGAATGGTGATGGTGCACACATGCCAGTGACTGATGATGGTGCATGCATATCAGTGAATGGTGATGGTGCATGCATGTCAGTGAATGGTGATGGTGCATGCATGCAAGTGAATGGTGATGCATGCATTTCATTGATTGCTCATATTTACTTCAGCATGGATATGAAAACAAATTTCCCTTCATTTTTTCAGTCCTTGTTGAAGTACATGATTCCACTTTTTCTTGTGTATTTTGCTGAATATTTTATCAATCAAGGTCTGGTAAGTACATGCATTTATCTAGTGTACAAAGTGTGAAATGTTTCCATCTGAAAATTGTATGGCTCTTTTCTCTTTATTCTCAGAAAACTTTTCTTGCCTAAATCAATGTTTCCTAGACAGTATTACCTGCTTTCCAACTGAAATCTTCAAATATTACTCCACATGCTGACAATGACAGCAAAAGCTCCTTGTATGTGTCCTTATTTGTGTTTCATGTATTGCAGCAAGAGCTGATCTATTGGAAAGGAATATGGCTTACTCCTGCAGAACAATATAGATGGTATTTATTTTTTATATTCAATCTTAATATAACTGTTATAAATGACTCAAACCTATGCACACTTTCTATTTGTCATTCTTATCCAAAAGAATGGCTTTTCTATTCTAAACATTACCTGCCATGCATCATTATTGTCTAACAACACTTCTCCCATATTCTATGCTTTACACATAGCATGTTTTCATGTTTTCCAATTAAAAGGCAGTAAAGCCATTTAAGTGTATCTGAGGGAGGACATTCCAAAGGAAAGCCATGTAAGTGTAATGAAGGGGAGCACAACATTCCAACGGAAAACTATTTGAGCATAATGTAGAGGAGGACAACATTCCAATGGAAAGCTATTTAAGTGTAATGGAGGAGAGGGTAAAATTCCAATGGAAAGCTATTTAAGTGTAATGAAGGGAAGCACAACATTCCAATGGAAAGCCATTTTAGTGTAATGGAGGGGAGCACGACATTCCAATGGAAAGCTATTTAAGTGTGATGGAGGGGAGGGCAAAATTCCAATGGAAAAGCATTAAGTGTAATGGAGGGGAGGATGGCATTCCAATGGAAAGCTATTTAAGTGCAATGGAGCGGAGGACGACATTCCAATGGAAAGCCATTTAAGTGTAACAGAGGGGAGGACAACATTTCAATCGAAAACCATTTGTCTTTTTTCAATTATTGTGTTACATATTGTTATTTGTGTTGATTGTGTTCAATATGATGTCTTATGGTATTGTGTTTTTTTTTTTTGTTCTTTTGACCATAAGGTACCAAGTTGATTATCAATTTGGAGTACTGATATCAAGATCATCAGTCAACTTGTTTCCCATCAAAAATACATGCTTGTTAGCATTTCTACAGGTACAATATATTAATATATTTCAAAAAAAGGTTTTTGAAGCCAAAGGAGATGAAAGACATTTGATAGGTCATGCTTATATTAAATGAAACTATGAACCTAATAGAAACTTATTTTTATATTTTATAAAAAATATATAATTATTTTAATTTTAATTGACCATTTTCCATACATTGGTTCACTGGTCAAACACAAAGGTTGATTTTTATGGAGGGAGAACCCGGAGAACCCGGAGAAACCCCTCGTAGGTAGGAGAGAACAACACATAAGACAAACTGAATTCACATATGGTGTCTGCAGGCTCGAATAAAATGATATTTTAAAATCATGAAAACTAACAATACACCTTGGTCTTTATCTTGTATTTAAATGACTGATAGATAATCATTGCTTATTTCAGTATGTCAACCTTATCGTCCTCTTCTTTGAGGCATACTTCCATTACATGCCATCTGTATGGATAATGTTTGCAATCATATTATTTGAGGGTTTACTTGGCGGAGCAGTGTACGTTAATTCTTTCTACAGAATCTCAAAAGAGGTTAGTTATAAATCTAGATTTCATAGTTATGACGCACATTATGTTCCTGGGAAATAAGGGACTTGATAATGGTGCATTTCCACAGAGAAGATGGGTCTGCTCACACTATCACGGCATGACACCCGCACGAAAACAAGGGACTTGATGACGGCGCATTTCCACAGAGAAGATGGGTTTGCGCACACTATCGCGGCATGATACTCGCGGAAAAACAAGGGACTTGATGACGGCGCATTTCCAGAGTAGATGGGTTTGCGCACACTATCGCGGCATGATACTCGCGGGAAAACAAGGGACTTGATGACGGCGCATTTCCACAGAGTAGATGGGTTTGCGCACACTATCGCGGCATGATACTCGCGGGAATACAAGGGACTTGATGACGGCGCATTTCCACAGAGTAGATGGGTTTGCGCACACTATCGCGGCATGATACTCGCGGGAAAACAAGGGACTTGATGACGGCGCATTTCCACAGAGTAGATGGGTTTACGCACACTATCGCGGCATGATACTCGCGGGAATACAAGGGACTTGATGAAGTGCACGTCACTGTTCCAGATATGCCTGGGGATATGGGGAATATTTATAGGGGTTGTGCGCACATTTTACTGAGTCATGTTATTTGGTCTTCACAGGTGGCGCCTGAACACAGGGAGTTCTCTATGGGTGTGGCCAGCATGGCAGATAGCTTTGGTATCGCGCTTGCAGGAGCATCTGCACTACCTACCCATAATGCATTGTGTTCTTACTGGCGCAAGAAGCAAAGATAGCCGTTGCTTCAACACCTTGTTGATGCCTAGCGAGAGTAGAACGGCAGTGAATATATGAAAGAATGGAATGGAACAAACAAAATTATATCTTTTTAATGCAAAACAAAAAATTAAAACAAAGCACAAAAATATTTATATGATATAGAAATCTGAACTAGTTCGTATTGTATACACTCATGGTTTTCTGCATTCATAATATTTATTGCTTTTAGTGAGACTAAAAAAACACGAAAATATTACAAACGTTTCACAAACCTTTCAACACAATCTGGTAATGCGGTATCCTATAACAGTCTAACAATTTTCTTTGATTTCAGTTCATTCACAAGATAACCTTATTGAAGTGATTAGCATTTATTTCTGTCTGTTTATTTGTAATACGAGGTGGATAGAATAGTATACGTAGTAATGAGCTGTCTGAAAGTTGATTCCCTGGGTGTCAGAATTTAAAAAAATAAAATCAAAGGAAGGTTCCTTTTTTTAAAAACTTGAACTGCATGCCATGTACACCTACTCCCAAGAACGTTGACATACGAAAATAAAACAGTGATTTAGTAGGATAGGAATTATATTAAAAAACAAAAGATCACTGAAGCTTAACTTTATCTTTTGTCTTTTAATCAGTATTCCTTTCTCACTAAATTACTAATGTTCTAATATCATATGGCAAGGTTTTTGCAAGTAGGTGTATGTAATGAAATGATCTATAGATGAGGCTGTGAAAGTCGAGGTGTTTTAAGCGTATAACTAGCTGTTTCCGACCACCTGCGAAACAAATCGCAACATGTAAAAACACGGAAATAGCAGAATCCGGTGAATTAAAAATAGCTGTCACGCCCTCCAAGAAATCAAGATAACAACTCTGATAACAGCCGGTGTTATCTGATAAAAACAGATTCTTGGGATAGGCGTGGCCTAGGAGTAAATGATGCGAGCTAGTCAGTAGACAGCTGGCCGATTGGGGCTCACCCGGGAGGGGGTAATTCGCTAAATTGTCGTATATCAAAAACGAAAAACAACCCAACAACCAATAAGAAATGAAAACTATTAAAACCTGGACTTCACCTCATTCACTAATAAGAACATACGTAATAGGTAAATTACGACCCTTAGATAAAACGACTGAAGAAGAGTGCCATAAAAGCCTTTCACAACTTCAAGTCGCGTAAAAAATGAGCCAGCTCAACTAGAAACTGTTGACATCTGTTTCAGCCTGTATTGGGCCTCGTCAGGTATGTGTTTATTTGATATCCGAGCCCATCTCACATGGCGCATTGCCTCATCTACTTCATTCACTAATGTTATTTGCACTCGAATTTTCGACAGATTGGGTTAACATAAGCAAAGGGGAGCAGAATTAGAAAGGGATGGTCAGGGGTGTACAGTCACACCCTCTCACTTAATCCCTTTTCCGTGGGAAAGTAAGTCTTCGGCTAGGTGCCGTCATTGTAAAACAGAGGCTTCGATCGAGACATCCTGTTTGGCGCTAAATATTCATTTCGATTAAGTTTTTACAATCAATAATAATGGTCTTCGCTCCGTCAATCATGCAGTGAAAGCGTCCTTTTTGTTCCAAAGATACCGCCTAACGATTGTAATGCAAGATCTTGGTTGCTATTTCTCAATCGAGTCAACTAAAAGGTATACGGCAGATGGGTGCGAAATGGTTGCATATGAACATGACTTGTAAAGTTCGATGAAAAATTAGACCTTTGGTTTGACAAAGTAGACCGATTAAAAAGACTTATATCAACGGCGGGTTCAAGAAGTCACAGCCTGAGGGCAAAGCGGTCAACCAGTAGTCATCTCCTCGGTGTTTGCTAACATGAATAGCCGCCGTGATGATGATGATGATGATGATAAAGATGACTGATCACTCAAAGCTAGCCCAGCTGAAAAAGCAAATACTTATTCATAAATGCTTTTAGCAGCGGGAATTTGTCAGCATAAATCATTTAACTAATTCAATTACGTTGATCATATGGGAGACCATCAGGCGATGATGGGCTGAGGCGCAGGACGAAACCGCAAAAATTTCTAAGGAAACAGTCAAGTATTTTTTCTATAGCAAAATTCCAATCACTTGACTGCGTTCAATAATATAAGACAAAGACTATATCTGGCGCCCCCGAAACAATGGTTAAAATATCTCGCAAATATTTACATTTTCAAAACGAAAATATCTTAGTAAATATGTTTTCAATTTGCAGTTCAAAATGTTTAGATTGGTAGTGATGTCATATATTCTCTCTCACGGTCCGGAAGTTAGCCTTTTTGAACCGTTTGTCGAAGGAGATAGTTGTGTTGACATGTCCTTGTAGAAATAAGTCTCCTGACGACCCACTGCGAGCTTTTGTTTATTTTTAAGTGGGTGTACTTGGTTTAGAAAGAACTTTTAGTCAACCAATGAGAACAAACAGTAAGAGAAAGATGATATTTTGGTTTTTGTGAAAAGCGAGTTCAAACAAGCTAGAAGGACCCATCCATCGCGTACGTATCTTACAAGACTCCACCACGATAATTATGTCCAAAATCTTATTTATCTCTTTTTAGCTCATAAAAGGATTATGAGGCTTTTTCTAAACAAATTAGAAAGTAAAAGAGGGAGTGATTTTGACGGAACTGTGAAGAATAGCAAACAGTTTTGGAACGTAAAGTTGTATTGATGCGGAACAAAAGTGACAAGTTGTCATTAGAAGTGTCATATTTCTCTCATGATCTGCAGGGTTTGTGATCCCCAGGGGCAGTCAGTGTGGCAGCCAACCCTCGTGTATTCAAACACATACCATTGCTGTTCTTCATTTTAGGCTATAGCTACACTTTGGAGCGGCAGTATGAGGATTAGATAAACTTTAAACCATGAACACAAGAGTTAGAGGTTGTAGGAGTTTCTACTGTCGAGACTGGGTCTTCGAGAAAGTACTGACTTGTCTTCAACGAAGGAAAGAACAAGAAGATCTAAAAACTAAAGGAGCATTTATTGTTGGTGGGCCAGGCTCGGGGAAAACTACTCTTTTAAAGGAGCTGATTTTTCCAAGCATAAAAGATGGTCCTCAACATGATTTATCCAAGAAAGTCTTGGCTCATCATTTTTGCGAAGCACACAACTACAGCACTGTTTCTGTTTCTGAGTTTATCAAAAGCTTAGCTGAACAACTAGCAAAAGCAGAACCGTTGAATTCCTATAGGGAAAAGTTCAACGAGTCTCAGATTCAAGATTATCTAAAGCCTGAACAATGCGCTAAAAACCCAGATGTTTCGTTCAAAGAGGGTATTTTACTGCCATTGAACTCTATCACACCACCAGAAGATGTCTTCGTTGTTGTTGTTGACTCGATAGACGAATCATTCCTGCATTCTTTTGATTCCGGCGTATTTTCCGGCAGTCGAACTATCGCAGAACTAGTGGCCACACATCATGATTTGCTCCCTCCGTGGCTTTTCCTTGTAATAAGTGCAAGAAAACAGTCAAAAACTGTGACAAAGATGTTCACAGGTTTTCGTAAACTGACTCTTGATGACTTGCGTAAAGCGCATGTTGTGAGAGACATCCAAGGTTATATTTTGAATCGTTTAGACGATGACAAAGAACTACGTAAATACCTCACTCGAGAAACTGCCGAAATATTTAATCAACTGCATATTAAAAGTAATGGATGTTTTCTTTATCTTGAGAAAGTGCTGGACGGAATTGAAGAACAGTTGTTCTCTCTTGATGAAGTACAAGATATTCCAGGTACTTTGAATGGACTTTACCTATGGCTCTGCAATCGACTGTACAAGGAGAAACAATTCAATCAAATGCGACTGATTTTAAACGTTATTCTAGCCTCACAGAAGCCTCTTGAAGCAAACGAGCTGTATCAAGCTGTTTGGACCAGGAATTCTTCCATTTCTACTAAAGAATTCCACAATATTTTGGAATCTATGAGTTACATGGTGGTTGATGTTGAGGACTCAAAGTGCATATTTCACCATTCATTTGCAGAGTGGTTAATTGATGTCAAACATTGCACACCAAGGTACCTGTGTTCACCCTCTGATGGTCATGCCATGCTTGCCCTGCGGTGTACGCTGTTGGCAAGTAATAAACAATCAGTTGACCTGCACCAGTTTGCTGTTCATTTGAGCCGTGCTTCCTTCAAAGAAGAGCTATCTCAGGAGCATTTTGCACTCTGGCTTCTATGGAGTGGTGCACCTCTCTCAGAGACTCTAGCTGCTACAGATCAACCAAAACAGAAAGCACTACAGATCCTGTTAGATGCTGGTGCTGATGTTAGTAATGTTGATGAGTCAGGAGAGTTAGCCATCAGTTATGGTAAAGAAACAGAAGAATCCATTAAAGCCTTTCTTGAAAAAGGATCCTCAGTCGATCGGGTTGACAGTGTGGGAAGGACACAGCTATGCAATGCAGCCTTCAATGGAAACACAGATGTGGTTAAGATTTTGCTGCAACATGGTGCAAACGTCAACTACTCTGACCCATCAGGGGAGTCACCACTGATACTAGCAGCTAAACAAGGTCATGCAGATGTTGTTTACTTACTAGTGAACTGTGGAGCAAATGTCAATCAAAGTTCAAGTGACGGTTGCACAGCATTAAGAGCTTCGGCATCTGGTGGTCACTCTGATGTGGTGTCAATCTTATTAAAACATGGTGCTAACGTAGATCAAGCTGATAATGACAAGAGGACTGCTTTACGTGGAGCGGCATGGGGTGGACATACTGATGTAGTACAGCAGTTAATTGAACATGGTGCTGATCCAAACCATACTGACAAAGATGGCAGATCTGCATTGATTGCCGCTGCATATATGGGCCATAAATCTGTAGTTAGATACCTTCTTGAACATAAAGCAGATGTCAATCTTGCCGATAAAGATGGCAGAACTGCATTAGCAGTTGCCGTTTTATGTATCTCTGCCAACCCTGAGCATACTGAAGTAGTAAAAATATTAATAGAGCACAAAGCTGATGTTGATCGACCTGACTATGATGGTATGACAGCCCTCTGTGTTGCATGTCTAGAAGGACATTATAATGTTGTTAAGTTACTTCTAAATGCCAATGCTGACATCAGCCACTGGGACAGGAATGGACGAACACCTCTCTTTGCTGCGGCAGCAAGTGGCCATGTCGGAATTGTTAAGATACTATTAGAGAAAAACAGCAAAGGTTAGTTAAAAAAACACTTTATTCTGTCAATGACAAATGACCAGCTAGCTTTTCTTGATCCCTCAAACATAGAACCTTGGTGTCTGTTAGTCCCTCCCTTTGCAGGACCCTGTTGAATACCAGCTTTTTTCCTGAACGGGAGAGCCTAAAGCAATGAGAGAAAGCAGTTGATGTAATACATTTATACAAATACAATAAGTCACGCCTTATGCAATAGATAGAACAATAATGTAATACAATGGATTTTTTGAATGCATTACATCAACTATGAGTGCTATGTAGGTTCTCCTATTCCTGAATAGGCCCACTGTCTAAATAAAGTTGACTTGACATTAACAAACATTTTTTTGATTGCAATTATTTTTAGAGATAATAGTGTATTAGTTAATTTCACAACATTGAATGATTAATTGTGTGATATTTTTGTAATCCAACCAGGTCAACCATCCTCTGGTGACTGGAGAGCGCCAAAGGATGCGATGTTCAGAGCAGATAATGGAGGCTGGACACCACTTATGGTAGCTTGCTTCCAAGGTTAGTAATTGATACCTTTTTATGAGCCCTAAGGGCTATAATAATAATTGCCGTTCATCTGACAATTTCCAGCCAGAATAATTGGAACTTGTCTGGTCAAATCTTTACCTTTCTGGTAATTGTTTAGCCCTAAGCCTGTAAAATTCCTAACACTATTAAAAAGTGCATTGACCTTTCTTATATTTATGTAATAATTGAATAGAGGATATTACATGGACGCGCAGAGATACAAAATTTATCTTCGATTTATCTTCGTGTTGGAAAGACCTCTCACAACTGAGCGCAGCAAACAAGTGAAAGATTTTCAACACGAGAAGATAAAATTCGTATCTCCAAGCGCCCATGTAATGTTCTGTTCATTATATGATTATCCTTAAAATCAACGTAATCAACTTTTTATTATTATAAAAAGGTTTTATTTATAAACTAATAGGTTAAATACCCATGGTAATGATATTTTCACATGTGAAAATAACATGTTATTTTCACATGTGAAAATATCAGTTTTTCGAAAAGGAGAGATATAGGTATTTTATGGACAAATTATATGATAATTAATAATTATCATTGCTTGTAGCAGGGAACTAAGCTAACATATAAGTGTTGGGTTCCCAGTTTATTAATCATTGATACTATTAACATGTCTAGGTCACAGCTCAGTTGTCAAAGCCCTGTTGGAAGCTGGTATCCACATGAACGACAGAGATAAAGACAACAAAACATGCTTGATAATTGCTGCACAGGAAGGGCACAGTAAAGTAGTCTCAACCCTCTTGATGTTTGGTGCGCCTGTCAATCAAGAAGCTAAAGAAGGACGCACAGCTCTCTATTATGCTGCAATGGAAGGTCATTTCGACTGTGTTGATGTATTACTAAAGAATGGAGCTGATATCAATGGTGTTGATAGTCTTGGCAGGACGGCTCTGTTTTCTGTCACAATTGAAGGAACTGAAGAAATAGTTGAACATTTATTAAGACATGGAGCTACTGTTGACTGTGTGGATAATGATGGAAGAACTCCATTACAAGGAGCTGCATGGCAAGGGAACTACAACCTTGTTGCTCTTCTTCTGAAATATAATGCTGATGTGAATTTTGGAGACAATTTCGGACGGACAGCTTTGATGTCTGCAGCATGGCAAGGCCAGAATTCAGTGATTCAACTGATGATTGACAATGGTGCTGATGTTGATAAAGTGTCTTCAGAAGGAGCTACTGCTCTGAGTATAGCATGTCAAGAGGGACATGATGAGGTGGCACAGATCTTGTTAGAAAATGGTGCAAACATGAACCATACAGACACATTTGGACGGACACCAATGCAAGTTGCTTCAGAGGCTGGTAAGCACTTAGTTTTTTTTCCCAAAACCTATACATGGAGAAATTTAACTTGACAGTTGTATACTATAGCATTGCAAGAGAAGTTTCACAACAAATTGCAAAAGGTTTGTGAAGCTTTTATCTTAAATTTTCAGGGAAATTAGATACATCTTTCCACTTTCAACACCTGAAAATGATTCTAAAATAAAGAGTAATTGTAAATCCTTTTCAATTTACTAGCAATTATATTTTTAATGTTGTAGAAGTTGTTCCCCTTGATCATTAACAGTATCTTACCCTGTTCTTTTTTACCCAGGTCACACGAAGATCATGAAAGCCTTAGAAGCATACAGTGTGGTACGAATGAATGACACTAGTTTTACAAGTGCACTCAAGCGAAGGGTCTCTACACCAGCTGAAATCCCTGAGACTATGTCTCTAGTTTGTGAGGTCATCACTAGAAAAGAAAGTATATCTTCTTCTGGTAGCTCTACACAAGGCTCAAGGCATGATGTTAGTTCACAAGATGATGGAGAAGGTGCTTCTGGGTCACTCCCGACACCCAGACTTTCTCACGACCGTCGATACTCCTCTAGTTTCTTAGAAGTACATAAAGTTGCAGCTGCAAAGGAACCATGGAACTCTAAGTGCCCTCCATATACCTCACAAGAAACTGTACATCGTGAACCCCCTCCTTATACAGAACAAGCATTGCACTCATCGGTAACAGTAAATGATGATATTGCACCTGTGAAACCTAACTCACCAAAGACACGGCGCAAGCCATTTTCGATGCTTCATAAAATAAAGCGACCTTTTGCTTTAGGAGGATCAGGAGAGAGGAAGACCAAATCTAAAACTCCACATGACAAAAGACGATTATTCTCTTCCAGGAAATCTAGCAGTAGTGGAAAGAGCACAGAGGTGGTTTCAGATCCTCCATCTACTTCAGGTCTAGATCGTCTGGATTACCGGCTATCTGACAGTCAAAGTTCTGTGGAGACCTCAGTATAGTGTTTCATATTTTCTGAATAGTCCCCTTCAGAGTTCCTTGCAGCATCTTGAAAAACCTGTTAATGATTATTGAAGGTTTTAAAAGGTTCCTATCATTGCAAAGTCACAGAAATCGTTGCTTAGATGAGGTACAATTACCTGATGGCAAATGGAACCTGTGAAGGGTGCTATTCAATATCCACTTCTATATTTCTAAATCGTATTGTTGTTAAGAACCAAATGGCAGTCTTCCTGTCTGTAATAATATAATATCTGGAAAAGAATTACAGAAAGTTTATCTATAAAACTAAGTATATGTTGAATGAAGGATAGCAGAGAACCAAACCTCTGCATGCTTGAAAAGGGTTTAACCTTGAAACGTTGCATTTTTTACTCTTCCAAAAATTATTAAGAATCTTTGACATTTAGTTAGTCTTGATGGTTTGATTTGACCCATGGAACAAAATCAAAGAACTAACTTTCAATGACATATAATTTATTGTAAAAACTATTTGAATGTTTATCATGGGTTTACTGAAACAATAACTGGCCATGTTTCAACAGAAGTTAGTATTAACTAAATTAATAATTCTATGATTTTATCAAACAAAATATTCCATATTCTTTAAAACAGGACGATTTCAGGACGTTTTTCAAAAGGGAATCCAAGTACTAAATTTATGAATGTGAACAGCTCATAATATTGTAAAAATATGATTACTGTGATTTGTGAATATTTTGTACACTCAGATATTCCAACTCTGCCAGTCAAGAAATAAAAGGTACCAACTGATTACTTTTGATTGACAGCAGCAGTGTGCAGCTCGTAATGACTGAGGAAGTCAAAATACAAATACGTGGTGATGGTTTTGCCAAAGGAAGCTAATGACAAAACTATAGTTAAATACCATGAGTGAATTAAGAATTAAAGTGGATTGGTTCATTATCCACTGGGTACATAGAGATAAGCAAACAAAGGCTTTCAATCTTGTCAATGTGATAAATTTATAAAGCTCATCAAGAAGATGAGGATATACCAATACAGAAATATTCAACAGCTAGGTTATGACTCTCTGTAGCTGCTTTAAATTGTTTATACTTGTGAGATGTTCAAGCATATATTGTGGGATGGAAAAGTTTTTATTAATATTGGTACATTTAGCCTCTTGAAATGTAGAAATGTCATGGTATTAGATACATGTATTTGTAAATTGAAGCATAGCCTAATATGAAAAATAAAAGTATATTTAAAATATTCCTATTACTGGGTTACCTGTGGCCTTACTTGCCAAAATTGCGCAATAGTATGCAGGAATCTTCACGGCAATAACCCTTTGCGGACATACACCTAATTCAAAAAACGTTGTCATCGCCAAAGGCGGTAGGCAATAGGCGAAAAGCGATTGGATATGTGTCATTCTAAGATCCAAGAATAGCTGGAATGACTTGTGTAAATGCATTGTGGGTTCTCTGTGTTTAGCACGTGAACACTTACGTGATAACAAGTGATTTAAAAGGTATCGTATAGCCTTGGAACCATGTAGTGATAGATTTGTCTTCGTCCACGCTATTATGGCATGAAGATATTAATTCATCAGTATTAATCGTCTACGTGTAGGACAGCTATGTAAGTACATTTAACCTTAATTTAGTTATCTATAAGCTAGGCCGGAATGCTGTACACTATACTATAAAAGTGATTCATTTACAATATTATAATCAAAACGATTCTATATCAAGCATATTGACAATTACTACATTGTATCGCTTATTGTTACGGTTACAAATATGGATTGGTCTATTGAGTCATTGTATACGATTTATGGAGCGTTTCACGCGCACTTGCCTATTATAACGTTTATGTATTATATATGATCATTTGTCAATTAGAAATAGTCTTTTGTAATTGTTTTCTTGATTTATACTAAGTAGCCTTATGCTGCCCTTTTCAGTTTACGTGCATCTTTGAATTAATGCCAGAATAAAGTCACATCATCGAAATTGGTCTTATTCTGCGTTGGTATTTAAATCGTCACCGTAAAATACACGTCACACGTTTGCCCTCGTTTCGAACTTAATTACAACTTGTGTTTCTTCTTCTTGTCGTCAAGAGTATGGACCTTAGTGTTAAGACTGTTTCTATGTTCTTTGTATTCAACGAAACCATTTCCATGTCGGAATGACCTATCGCCTATCGCCTTTGACGATGAAAACGTTTTTTGAATTAGGTGCTATTACAGAGATCCCGCGTAAAGTCTGATTTACGTTCAAGTGACAGTTGCCAATCAATGTCTAATATATCAAAGTGATTGATTTATTAAGAGGGTACAGGAATAGGAATTACTCGAGTGTATAAACTGACGAGGAAAGTTCAAGATCTTTCTTTGTCTACTCATTTTGGATAATAAAGTTTCAAATCCTCCCGCGAGTGAACAACGATGTTTTCATTAATAAAGTTGGCGTCCGTCGTGATAGATCGCCTTCACCTTTAAGTCATTTTTATTTGCCAGATTTTTACTTGAGATTCAATAATGCTAACGCAATTCTTTATTCTATTATTTAAAAAATCAAAAAATATATATATATAAAAGAGGAGCAAAAGCGTGAGTAGGTATAATGTTTAGGTCACCCATCCAAGTGCTAACCTTCCCCAGACGGGCTTGATTCAGTATCTTAAACGACAACGCCGATTTATCCACTGGACCACGGTTCCAGGTGAATCAGCATAATTCTGGGTACTATATTGCGCAGTTTCTGTACGTTCTGACATTTAAAATAACCCCAGTAAATAACATAATAAAACAAAGGATGGAAATGAGAAGAAAATTGATTGGTGATTCAGACTGAGAAAACTGCGATATTCGATCTTGTTGCGACATGGCGCAAGATCAAATTCACGAGTAGTCAGTGTAAGGGTAGAAGCTGCAATTATTTTGACATTATGTAGAGAACACCTTAAGGGAGAAGATCGTATTAGACGAGTTAAACGAAATATTAGTCTTTTCTGTGAAACATTCCATTATCTTGTGGCTAACATTACAAACTTCTTCAGTTGTACTAGGCCTCTGTGCATGATACAAGCAACCCAGTGAACGCCTATAGGGCGTCTTGTTATGGTTTGTTTTCGATCCTTAGTCTGGTGGCTGACTGAAATGACTGCTGTATCTTTGTTATTACTACTAGCTGCTTTTATTTTGTCTGTAGTATCACAGCTTAAGACAATTACAATTAAGACCTAAGATTCATACTAGGTGAAAGTCCAAAGATCAAATTAAAATTTAAAAGATAATTTTTAAGGAGGGAGGAAAAGCAGAGAACCGGAGAAAAGTCCTTGAAGCACAGGAGAAAACCAACCAGAAACTCTACTCACATATAACACTGAGTCTGGCAATTAAACCCAGGTCTTATTAGTGAGAGGCAACGCAATAGCCGCTGCACAACAGTGTGGTCCCCTTTATACTGCTGTTGCTGCTGCTCCAGTTGACTGCTGTTGTTGCTTCTTAACTGGTCGTTGCTGATGTTGTTAGTTGCTGCTGCTGCTGTTGCTGTTACCACGGTTGTTGTTGCTGGTGTTGCTGTTCTGTTGCTGCTGTTTTTGCTACTACTGTTGTTATTACTGCAGCTTTTACTGCCGCTGTTGTTGCTGTAGCTGCGGCCGCTTCTTCTGTTACCACTGTTGTTGTTGCAGTTGCCATTGTTGCTTTGTCGTTATGATATTGGTTGCCACTACTGCTTTTGTCAGGTTGTTACTTAGACTACTGCTGTTGTTACTGCTTCTGGCCTTGTTCCGCATTGTTTCTTCGTAACACCAACCAAGTAATAAATAGGCAGGGTAGGAGAAACCATCAGCACCGAAAATATAAAAACCGATAAAAACCCGTAATTTCCTCCAATCTTGGGCTTCCTGTGTTTTGGTCAGCGGGTTCTTTTTCAAATCAAAATGGCGGTGTTTCCTTCGCTTCTTCCCCGTCTAACGGACGACTTGTGGTTTAGCGTGGATAAAAGATTAGACGATGATGCTATACTAGCAAAAGAAGAAGAAGAGTATATTTCTCATGTGCGTGATGTTTTCCTGCTATCATTCCCTTCGTATTGTAAATAACTTTGTTTGTTTTTGTTAAATCTGCAGCTTCACTCGATAGTGGAGAAGGGAAATGATATCGTTCCTCTTGGAAAATCCAAAGAATCAAATGAGGTAATAAAATCGTGGTTCCAAGAAAAATATATAAAATATACCTATAAGTAATTATTGACATATTTGGCAGGAATCCAGGATTAATTCTTACCCCCCCCCCCCCCCCCCCCCCCACACTTACATACAGTAGTGCGCCGCTCCTCTCTCTTATTATATAATATAAAAGTAATATAATGAGGTTAACATTTTGTTCAGGGTCAGGAAGATGAAGAAGAAGAGGAAGAAGAAATGGAGGATGAAGATTCTGCAGAGGAATTAGAAGATACTGATGATTATGAATCACCAAGCCCTGATGCCGAATCTGTTGAGGAAGAGGTATATTTGACTTACCCTCCCCACCCTTATAATATGGTTAGACATTGTACCCTCAAATATTTGAACTCGTTTTACTGTGGGGACGTGGTAATGTTTTTCTATTTTCTAATTTCTAGGTGGAAATGATGGATTCCAGTTTTATCTAGGCTCTTCCTTTCAAACTTCTTGTAAGTACAACACTGGAGGGGATTTCTTACAGTATTATACCAACAAGCATGTGCTCATTGTTCTTTCTTCTGATGTGGATAAGCTAGCCATTGAAGCAAGGCAATACTAAAAGGTTTAAGACCATCTTTATAAGCATGTGGCATTTTTAACCATCATATCGTAATGGCATGCTTTTACAAAACTCAGAAGAATTGGTTGTATCGTCGTGTATGGAAATTGTCAGGGGAATTCTATTCAAATTCAAATTTTGAGTAATCGGCTAGTAGTCATACCCTACGATAGCATAAATTAATGATAGATGTGTTGATCATCACAGTGAAAGAGCGATCTAAGCAAACGTTGTAAAGAAAGACTTGAAAAAGTGATTTCAAGCTTCAACGGGAATCGAACCATAAATTAAGCATAAATTAAACTATAATAAATGTTTATGTGCACATGCTGATGATACATTGTTTAAGGTGGCTGCCTACTTTCGAACGTTCGAATTGAGCCCACGATGAGCGCGCGCTCAAAAACCGCTGAAAAATCTACAATATTTTATTGAAAGACCATACGCGTTTTGAGCTTCAACAGGGCAAAACCCTCAAATTTTGCACGGGACTCTATATTTTTTAATAGCTCATTCGAAAAAAACTCCCAAAAATCTATGTTATATCAACATTTTAGAAAAAGTTTAAATCAGCTACACATGAAAAAATAGATTTTCGTAAAGATTTTTGTTCGACTTTATGAGATTTTTAAGAGCACCGAAACTACAAAATATAAGAAAACAATTTATCTTTTTGTCTTTTTATTGAAAATATCCATGTATTATTGTAGAATGATCGACTAGCCTTCATTTGTGCTATCATACAGTCTACAAATAACTTTGATCTTATGGATCTTATTTTTTTCCTAATCACTTCCGGTGGCGCAGATTTTACTCCAAAAGCTCGTGCGTAGGCTTCCATTAAATGCTGATTATCTCGAAAACAAGCTCGGGACACCCTATTTTTCTTTACAGATTTGGAATCAGCATTAAATTTCAATTCGGAAAATCGATGTTTTAAAAAAAGTTTAAATCAATTTTCAAAAGTAGGCAGTCACCTTAAGTATGACTAAAAAATGAGACCACCCCACTGAATTCGCTTCGTGGTCTAGGGGTTAGGTTTAGGCTTAGGGTTGGGGTTGGCATTGTAGTGGTTCTTTGGTGCCAAAGGTTTTTTTTCCAATTGAAGAGAACCAAAATTTCTAAGTCCCACTCGTGGGTTCGGAGACCTACATGTATTATGTACTTCGTTAATCCACACATGACGATAGTACCGAAAAATTCTTCTAATGTATATGTATAGATCACTGAAAAACATGATAATAAAGTAATATGTTGTAAATAATTCACACTTTGAGACAAAAATGGAATGGAATATTAAGTTTTTAAAAATACAAAAACTATTTATGTAGTGGGCTTCCTGTGTTTTTATTGTGTGTTTAGTTTAAACCAGGGTTTAAACACAGTTTACTGTTTAATATAATAATTTATACAAGCTGTACATTTTTACACTATTAACCAACAGAACAAGTCTTCTTGCACACACTATCTAAGATACTATAGGAATCTTACTTTTAAGATACTGACAGTTACATCTACTGAGACTTTTTAGATTTGTGGTTCGCCTTAATATTAGGCTTTGGTAAAGCCATCTCTTGTTTATCATATGCATGTGTTATAATGGTGTTTGTACCCAAGCTAGACCAGAATGCACTTCTTGTTGAATTCTGGGTAGACCTAGTTGGATAGTGTGACTCATATCTAGTTCATAGCATGGCTAGAAATGTTAATTATTATTGTCGTCATCTTCATTATCTCCATTGCTGGTTTCCATGGCATCCATAGATTCTTCAGCATTTTCAGTTACAGGAGAAAAGTCAAACAAGTCTTGTACTTCTTCCTCTTCATCTTCCCCTGCATCCTCATCTTCTGCATCCTCATCTTCTGCATCCTCGTCTTCTCCATCACCAAATGGAAAATCATCATCATCACTATCATTCTCACTATCACTATGCTGGAGGTCTTGGAGTAGAATACTGTCTAAAGTTTCACTTGGTGGTTCCATGGAGAATTCTTCAATTTCTGTTTGCTGTACAGGATAAGAGCCTTTTGACTGTGAGTTCGCAATGCTACGGAAAATGCTCTCGCCATCTTCATAACCTTCTACATCAATCATTTCTTCATCTTCTCCTGACAGCAGGACCTGTGAAAAAGGAACTTCCTCTTAGAACAAATGCACATAAAAAAGAATTGTATATTTTTTCTTTATATATATTTAGACATTTTGGATGCTACATGGTTGTTCATCATCATTCTATTCTCATCACACATACAGGACCCTACAAGTCATACAAGGCCTTCCTCATTTGATTCTTGCTATGGTAAATTTATCATGAAAATGCAGCAGATATTCAAGATATAATATTTATCATTGTTATATGCCATCCTAGCCTCCAACACGAACGTTCTTAATGATATTAAAAATATATATATAACTTTATTGTTATGCCACATTGACTCTAAGAACATGTGCATGTAAGGATTAAACCAGTTACACTATACTCTAATGCAGTTCATACTACTTTTATACTATACTACTTTTATACTCAGTTCTTTATTCAAAAGACTTTTGTCGACCTGCTGCATTCTTACCTTGCTTGCCAGAGCGTGAGGTCATTTTAGTAGGTGGAAGATCATCCTTGAACACTATAGAGTCCTCATTAGCGTCAATTTGTTCCAGAAGACTGTCTTCTTCTTTGCTTGTATCAGGGAACCCATCCATGCTGTTCTCCATAGATTCCAGTCCAAAGACTGAAGGTGGCTCACTTGCATTGTATGATGAGGCATCATCTTGAATAGCTGTTCCAATCTCATTCTCTAGTTTTGTCAACTGCTCTTCATGCTATGAAAGAAAATTATGTTAAACAAGTTTCAAGTTTATGTATGTCATGACTTGATGTAATAGTACCATGACTCCATTCAAAAAGTCTCCCCCTCTATCGTATGGACCAGATATTGGATGAAAGGGGGATGGGAATTCACCATTAGAGGAAACTCTATGAATCAGAAAAAGTCAGAGTGCTGCAGCCTCTGGAGCCCACCCCTAAATCGGCTCATGTCCATTAGTGCTTTATTTTGAGCTTTGAAACCATTAAACATCATGAAAATGAAACTTATAGAAACAAAGATGTAGGTACTGTACCTCTTTCATGAAGTCTTCACAAGATTCCACAATTCGTTTAGCTGTTTTAGAAAACTCATGGTGTTCTCCTACAGATAAGATTAGTGATTATCAGAATGGGATGGGAAAGGATATAACACCTTATATTAAATGTTGTCATCCAGGGAGTCATTAATGACAGCTAAAAACATTAGATTCGAGAATAACTGGATTTTAGCCTTTTCTCAGAGAACCAATAGAACACGTTCAACTGGTTCTGTTTCAGCCTGAAAATTTGCACCTGTTGATACTCACCATTATAGAGAACACTGTTTGTGTAGAGCAGCTTAACATGTTCCATAAACTCCTCCTGTGAGCGGTACATGCCATCTTGCACTTGCTGTCAGTGAGGAACACAAATATTAATTATTTATTTTGCATTACTTACCATATCTAATGTCTTTAGAGTTAGGAATTTAGGGACATGTCAGGTCTGAGATGGGAAATCATTACGCCAGAGGTAGAGAGGCAGGAGGTCGTGGTTCATGCCGGGCTGGCCAGCACTCAGGGCTGTCTTAAAATAACTGATGCGAAAGTGCTGCCTTTGTTATTACTGTACATTGCTTCTGCAAGTATGAGGTTATACCTGTCTCAAGGTCTCAATATCCATGGGGTTCTTCACAACTTCATAGTAGTCAGGTACTTGTTTGCTGTTGACAGGTTTGTGGAATGGCCAGGACTGAAGATAAACCATCAGATGAATGTTTATCATTCAACAACAAATACTTGTGTTATAGTTTTTAGTGCTTTATGTACTTTTACAGATATTTACCTCAGGAACTGTTTTAATTTGAGCAACAATGTTCTCCAGAATCCATGAAAAGGCTGCCTGTAAAATAGAAAATAAGAAGCAGCCTTAGTTTTACCATAGATGAAAGTAGATTTTATACTGTGAAACACCACTCCAAACAGTAAGGAATTGATGTTATCAGAGAGTGAACGATAACCTGTTACTCAATCAGAATGCTCCGACATGAACTATCATGGTCACCGCACTGCATTATTCACTGTTAAACAAACTTTGCTTTATGTATGTGTGTGTGCTGCTTAACCAATCATGGAGTTGCAAATAGTTCTCACTGTGTCAGCTAGCCAAAGAGCTGTATTTGCTGCCTGGACACCTATTAAGATACAAGTAACACCCTGCCACAAAATAACTGGCATGAACATACTAAACAGCCTTATTAAGAGCTTTCTCCTTTAACTAGTGAAAATCGACTCCTAAATTCCAATATGATCATGGAATGATCAGGGCCATAGGGTTTTTTTTGCTATTAAGTGCTATCCTCTTATAAAAGGACAGATAAACTTGACATGACACTAAAAGCAGTTGCGTTGGGAACTACGAGATAATTGGTTCATAATAAAACTTACCAGTGCATCGTCACCAAGAAGTGGGTTGATCTCTTTTTCAATCTGAACAAACTCATCTTCTTTCTATAAAATTCAATATTTCTATAAACACCAACCCATCTCAAAAAATCCATCTTGTGAAACAGATTCAGACATTTCCCTTTCCAAAGTCCGAGGAATCAATGGTTAATTATGAACTTTCCAGGAAAGAGTTTATGAGTCTCCTTTGCAGCCATCTTCTCTCCTGGGCCCTCCCCACTAGGGAATGATACTATTGATGGCAGCAAAAGAGACTAAGATCTTCTGGGATTCCTTCCAGCCCCTAAACTCAGGTCACCAATAAATTTGAATTGGCTGGTTTCATAACAGTATTTCCTTGAACTTTGAAATGGGGAAAGTATTAAAGACATACCTCATTGATGGACTTGGTGCAAACATCAAGCATCTTCTGTGCAACACCAGTAAAATTATGTTGAGGACCTACAGAACAGCAAAAGACATGGTTGGCAAGTTTGGCATTTATTTGAAAAGTATTGTTCAATTTAAGAACAAAGCTCTAGGGCATAAATAAAATATAGTAGAACGACATTATTACATTTTTTTAAGCTCCTAAAGCAATCGGTTAAAAATACATGACTTATTTCATTTATAAACTGCAAGCACTAAAATTTCATTATTATATAACTCTATAATTTTATTAATTCAAAATTTGTTGCACCTCATAATTACTATTGGTATGACATTAAAAACACTGAATAGAGGAGTGACATTACCATTATAGAGCACACTGTTGGACACCAACAGTGAACAGTCTTCGATAAAATCCTCTCTGGATAGATACTTGTGACGCCGAAGATTCTATAAATAATCAAGAGAAAGGTTTTGAGTAAACTTAAGTATAAAGTAAAAACAACTGTCTATGAAAGGAGCTAGTGAGTGTATTTCCTTTTCAAGTGAGAAACAACGTATAAATAAATATCATTTGGTTTTGATCATGAGTTATAATTGGAATATTTTGCAAATTTAATGCTATGCACTTTTCTATTAAATACCCACCCAAATATTTATATACAAACAAATGATGGCACAAAATCTTAACAATCAAGCAACAATATCATTACAGCTAGTCTTGACCATACCTCTCTCATAGTCTGTAGATCAATGGGATTCTTGACTATCTTATTATAGTCAGGTACAGTCTTGGAAGAGACTGGTGTGTGGAATGGCCAGCTCTAAGCATAAAATGATCATTAACTTTAGGATATTATCTCATCTCATAGTGTTACTGATGGCAGTAAAAGAAGAACTGGTAAAAGAACTATGATAAATTATTCGATACAATCAATATGAATATACTAAAAGGTTTTGGGCTAGCACATCCATGGGGCAAAATGATTCATCTTCAATTGTGCAAAAAAAATTTTTTTTTAAAATCACCTCATCGACTTCCTTCATTTTGTTGAGAATTGGCTCCAGCAGTAACTGCAATGCAACCTGAAAAAGCGACTTGCTTAATTAGGGGATCTTCACTACAACATTTGAATTTTTACGCAAAATTAAGGCTGATTAAACCTAAGCAACAGAGAATCCGTGTGTATGAAGACATTACCTCTGGATTTGCCCTACGTCGATTGATGGATTTATGTGGTCTCTGCAAAAGAAGCCACAAGTTAGTTTCAATTGACTAATTTTATACCAAATGCAATCAAGAAAGTCCAGTTACCTTGAGATAGTCACAATGCATAACACCTGATCTGCGCTTTTTACGGACTAAAAGGTAAATTAAATAAATCATGAGAATTGATTGCATTTCTGCTGATCAATTACAAAATTGCAAACTCAATGCCATCATTATAACACATTAATATGCCTATGCAGCAAATTTGGTGCTCACAAATAATTTGTCGTTGAAATCATTGCATTAGCCTACCTGATTCCTTGGGGAACCTTAATACTAATGATTTCCTCTTCAGTTCATTTGTTCTATAACAAGGATTTGCACAATTCCTCAGTGTATAAATGAAATATATAGTAAAGTATAATTGTGTATGTATGCTGTGTGCTGTGTGCAGTCATAAAGCATATTGGGATTGGCAGAATAAAAGAACAAACAATGCATAGTGGAGTGTTCTCAATACTTCTCAAGTGTTCTGTCAATCCCCAAGTGCTTTATAACTTCACGCTGCACAATAAGAAAGACTTTTATTTCTTTTCAAAATGCAAAAAAAATTAGAGTAGCAATTATTATTTTTGTAATGAATGAAGAAAGACAGTACATTAGTGTGCAGTGTGCTCTCTTAATGCACATGCCCCCAACCAATCAGAACAAGAGATAAATTATAACTTCATATCAATTTAACTACAAGTTTCTTCATCTAGTAAAGATAAGATAAAAACAATAATGTTGTGAAGGCAAAATAATGTTTCTCTTCCTTCAACTTACTGGTCTAAGAAGGCCTTTCCTAGTGTGATCTTTGTGCCTTCAACTTTGACAAGGTCATCCTGAGGCATATTGAATTCCTCTTCTGCTACTTGTTCATCGGTCATGGCAACCGAGACAGATGATGGGTTGGCATCTTGGTATAGCGGACAGTTTTTATTTGTTCGCATATGGCCAATTTCACCACATGCTCCACACTTTAACTACAAAAATATATGAAGTTCATTATCTCGTTAACCAAAACCTCCAAAGTTGGGCAAAGTTACTGCTTGTTCTGCACTCTCTCCAAACTTATTATTTACGATAAATACAACACATCCAACATTGATTCGTTAAATATGTAATTAGTTTATAGAGAAACCTTCCAGTAACAAGGTAAGTAATGTAATTTATTTTTACATTGAACATGCCGACTGTGGTGGCTTAGTCTTATGACTAAAGCCCTTGATATCAAAATTAATTGGAATTTAGAATTTGATTTTTTACAGAAAAAGGGATAACCAAAGAACCTTATTAAGAACAACCCTTGAAGCACAGAAAAGAACCAAGCAACTCTACTCACATACCACAGTGTGCCCCAGAATACAATTGATAAAGGTGACATTGGTAAGAGGTGATGAATAAGCACACTACTGTCCTATGCCAGTTTGTTCCTTCTAAAGTTGCTCCAACATTTCAAGAATGTTTTACAGTAGCTATCTCATGATAATTACCTTGATACTAATACTACTTGGTGGTTTTTCCTTTTTCTTCTTCACTGGTTGCAGTTTCTCTTTCTCTTGGTTTCGGCGGATTCTTCGCAGCTGTTCCTGAATTCTAAAGGTTACCAAAAATATGAAAAAGTTTATGTTCCATGGTACAAAATAGCATCACATACTTATATGTACTCCCTCAAACTTCTTGCTTTCAGCTTTAATTAATCTTTAACATTGCAATTATGAATTACACACACACTGAACACTCTTTCTTCCACTGTGCTTATTTTACTTGTCTCAAGAATCCTTAGAGTTGGCTAAAATAAGCAATACTTTGTTGTATTCCATATTTCATGCCTTAGCTCTCTCATTTTGAAAACTATGTACACATAACATTGAAAAAACTTACCTTCGTTTTTCACGTCGGATTTCTTCTTTATGCACTTCATCTACACTTGCAAACTGTGCCCTAAAAATGAAACAAAACAAAACACAGAAAATAAGCCAAACTAACATGATTTGACTATCACTAGCAAATTTTGTATGACTGTTAAAATGAACGAATCAGAATTAGAATGTAGGACTTGTTACCTGATATTTTTATCTTTGTTAACGATTCTCAAATAAGCATCAATCACAGCCTGGTTCTTGACTACTTCTCTTCTAACGAATTCACGTCCCTCATGACTCTTGAATACACGCTGGATGACAAGCTTACGTCCGACCTAAGGATAAAATTTACCAATCAACCAATCACATCAGTTTAATGATACCATAGATAGACATCGGGGGAGGGGGTGGGTGGGTGGGTTAGGTATGCAATAGCCCCCTAAAAGTGTCCAAATATGTATGATTGGACAATGACATAATGACAAATCCTTACATTGGAAGATTCATAGCTCATGACAGATGTTGCATCATCATCTGCCTCAAAGGATTTCCTAAAGCTATCTCTTGACTTGTCTCCTATAGAAAAAAGAACAATAAAATTATTGATATATGAAAAAATCTATAGGGGTAGTGGAGGAGTGTTGAGAATGCCTTCTCAGATAGCTCATGATAAGGCTGGCTACCTCTTTCCATCACCACTGCATTTAAGGGTATTGGATTTCATGACTTACAGGCTTAGAATCTTTTGGACATGGCCTGAAAGATGCTAATTTCTACTAACCTGTGTTAGATCTTCCATTCTGGAGAAAAAGTATAAAAGAATAATTAATAAGAGCAACAGTCCTCACCCCAAGGTTTCTCGTGATATACCACATGTAAGTATAATTCCCTAATATCAAGCTACAACAAACTAAAGTTTTCATTGAAACTCACCTCTTTAGAATCTTTTGTCTTGTCTTCACTTAACATTTTTTGTAGTTCTCTACGTTCTGCTTCTTCTTCCTCATGTGTTAGCTAAGGAACAACAATCACAAAGTGATTTGCACAGGCAACATTATGCCAGCCAACATCAATAGACAATTGCTTAGTTGATTTTTATGTTGAACTAGGTTTTCTATGAATACCTGAACAGAAGTCTTTTTATTGGCCAACATGCTCTCTAGATTCTTGCCCAACTCATCCATGTCACTTTCTTCCTCACTGCTGCTTCCCTCATCAGTGGAAAGCTCTTCTTTTGAGGACAAAACTCTAAGAAACCATGAAAAAACTCAAGTTATGTCCATGTTATTTTATGTTCATATGTAAAATCATCCAGTGCATAACATACCTGTTTTGTAGATCAAAGATTCGTTGACATTCTTCTTTGTATCTTTCTTGGTGTTCCGCAATGGTGAATCTTGAACCACGTGCAAATTTACTCATGCCTATGTTGATATGAGAAACAACTCAGATGAAATGTTGAGATACTCAAGAACTGTTTAGTGTAGAATTACGGATTTGAGAAGGCACTGGAAGAGCACTGCAATTATGCTGCAACCACCCTGAATGATGGATCAAAAAAATGTGCCAGATGAATCAAAATTCATTAATTGAAAGGCACAAAGAGATGGATTAAAAAACCCACTAGATGGATTAAAATAGGCTGTCTAAAGTGAGCACCTGTGACTTTTAAAGCTTAATAATCATAACAGACATGTTGGAATAATTTATGTGCGCAACTATAGAAGTAGCATTGAAGTTATACCTTCTTCTCCAGACTTGGCTGCTTCTGTAGACATGGTCCTCACCACATCAATAACCTCCCATCTAGACAATTTCTTAATCTAAAGACAGAAAAACCAAAGTGAGAAAATGGTTGAAGCACACATATCAACTAAACAACTAGTTTCTTAACAGTAATGATGAAAAGGTAAATTAGTTTCTTAGATGAGGATATGTGATAGATGTGTTGATCATCACAGTGAATGAGGATATGTGGACCGCGCAGCACTGATGAAATTCAAGATATGGAAATATAGATAAGTTATGGTGCTTGGGAACGAGGTTATTCGAGGCAAAAGACCCTTGGAAATAATTTCGGAAAAATGAATTTCCGACCTCGTAGGGAATCGAACCCACGACCTTCGGAATTGTACTACCAATGCTCTAACAACTGAGCTAGAGGTCAGAACTAGTTTCTTATTGATGTTACAGTACCTCTTCATCTGACACTCCAAAGTCTCTGAGAACCTGTCTGGCTTGTTTTAGGGATAGTCTTCTCAAATCTGCGTCTGTGCCTGTTACTGTTTTCTGCTTACGTATTTGTGCAGCAGCAGCAGCTGAATCCTCCTGTGTGAATAAACAATACTGCTAAATACCTGGAACGACTACTTTTAAAGAAGCAACATCATTAACTATATTTTAATTCTAACTTGACATTACAGGAACTTTCTCAATTTGGCTGTGAAGACCTACATTGTATGCAAGCTGTTTATTAGGTTAGGCTATCCATTGACCCATAAAGTGGTAAATTAAATTTAAACTTGTAGTTTTGAGAATTTTTAAAGGGTATGCACTACCACAGAAAGATGAAATTTCAGGTGTGTTTGAGGGTAAAAAAAAAAAGAAAACTATTGCAAACAGAACTTGAAAATTTGGAGAAAACTTTAAAGGAGTTTACAGAGTTTTCCAGAAGTGTCAGGCCTAGGAATGCCAGGAACATTAAATTCCTTCTGAGATCAGTACCCAGTATGGAGCACACCTACCTTATTGGCCATTGGTTTGTTAGGAACACGGATGTAGGAGAATCCCTCCCCACACCCAGTAGGGTCGGCACTTCCTGTCACTGCAAGCTGACACTTTCCTCGCATGGCTGAAATGAATGCTCGTGTTGTGTTCCATGGAGCCATTCGAATCTATATTGAAAAAAGAAGACTTAGAATTTTGCTGGTCTTGATTCAAATACCATCAATTATTATTCGTATGACTGCAATACTTACCTCATCATCTATTTTTTGGTCGTTGTCATCATTGTCATCTTCACAAGAAAAAAGTGATTTTTCACCATACCCAGCATCCTAAAATATTATAATAATAAGATCCATGCTTTTATCATATTAGAGATTTTATCCATGATTTCCCAATATTGTTCTTACTTTAAGTCGTTGTTCAGCAGCCTGCATGCTATAGTATGCGCATGCCTGTTCTGGGGACACCATGGCTCTCATTTCCTCTTCACTAGGTAACCGGAAGTCATTCTTTAGCACCCACCAGTTACAGCAGTCACCTGTCAGACACAATCACAACCCAGAATCAACCAAGATCAATGTTCTCAGCTGTTATCTTGGGCTTTGTTAAATCTTTCTGCAGTCATAGATTGTAAAAGGAGGAACGAAACAATGACATTTTTAAATCTGAGCCTCAACCAACCTCTTGTTTATCATAACTTACTGAGCTTGTATGGGAGGAAAACAAAGGATGGGAAGAAATACCTGTCCTTTTAAAATCTGCACAAAGTTTGAGTCGTTTACGAATGCTACTTTCTGAATGAGAAGGGAATGCTCTCTTGATGTCATCCATCTTTATACGGCGAGGATCATCTTGACTTTTCCAGAATAATCTATAAATAAAGACCTAGAAAAGCAGAAAATAACCTATATTTAATAAAGAAAGATATAAGTGACCTCCATAAGATTGTTTTTTTTGTGTGCATGCAATCTAGCAACTAAGTTAAAATATTTAGTTACCAATGAAACCCATTCATCATTATTCTTTCAAATCAAGGGAGAAAAAGCAGAGGATTTGAAAGGTGGTCAGTATATTAATGAATGAAAATTTAGTCAAAGTCATCAGTTTAGAAATGAAAAATCGGCTTACTGTAGTTTGCAGCTGTCATTTTGTCAAAACAATACCTGAAGAAAATCCCTGGCATGGATGTTGGCTTTTTTAGAATTTGGTCCAGGAACTTCAAATTTTGGACACAGTTGACCAATAGAGAAAATGGACTTGACTTCACGAACAAAGTACCTGGAACACAAATGATGTTGATGTAATTTATTGCAGGCCTTGAAAATCCAGCTTTACAACGAAATGACTACAATATTTATAAAATAGAAGGTGACACTTGAGAGTCTCAACTAAGGTATTTGTGGCATGTATAGTAAGAGAACCTACCCGGTTGCTGTCCTGATGATCAAGAAATCAGTGGATGGCAGGACGTGTTCATAAATTGGCACACGGAACAAGTTGTTTTCAAGAGCCTACCAACAAAAACAGAAGTAGCTTCATTAAAAAATAATCAGTGAATTCATTGGAACCATAAACAGGGCCCCTTTCCCCCCAGTCTACTTTCCACTGCACCCATTCCTTGACTAAAGGAATTCCATTCATATTGACATATATAGTGAGTAATGGCTTGACAAGACAAACCACAAATAAGGGTCTCTAGTCCCTTCTTGCACTCTGCTCTACTTGAGTCCTCTCCTTAGACCTGCACTGCCATGTAAGCTAAAGATTTCCTATTTATTTTTTTCCGGTCCGGTATACTAAAAAATTGTGCGTTCTGATTGGCTGTTTGAGCGGGCGGTATTTTGTAAGTATCTGCCCGCGCGCGCGGTCCGGTATCCTTTGCTGCTAAACGACAACACAAAACGATTACTAAAGCGAGTAAAAAAATACTGTCCTATAGTCGGTCCGGAGAGGAAAAAACTGTGCCCTCGGTCTTGAACACGGACCTCGGTCCGTATATTCAAGACCTCGGGCACAGTTTTTCCCTATCCGGACCTCCTGGCCGGTAAATAACATATATTTATTACTCTTTAAAATAAAACTGAGAGATGCACACCTGCAAAGACTCTCCAGGCTTGATGTGGCCTAAGAATGGTGACATATTGTACACAGGAACAGGTTCACCATACATATAACTTGGAACGCTGTCATCTTTACCTGGTCTCTGTTGAATGAAAATAAAATAATGAAATATAAAATTTTATTAGCAGACATTGATAGCAATAAAGCAGTGGTTTGAAGCAGCAGTGACAGACTGCATTAGTAGCAGTAGCAGCAATAGCAGCAGTATAGGAGAGGAGCAATAGAAATAGGACTGAGGTTAGTGGCAGAAGAAAGAGCAGCAGTGGTAGCAGCAGCAGCAGCAGCAGCAGCAGCAGCAGAAGTACCAAGACAGCAGTAGTAGCAGCAACGGCAGCAGAACGAAGTACCAAGACAGCAGTAGTAGCAGCAACAGCAGTAGTAGTAGGAGATGAGCAATAGAAGTAGGACTGAGGTTAGAGGCAGAAGAAGGAAAAGCAACAGTGGTAGCAGCAGCAGAAGTACCAAGTCAGCATTAGTAGCAGCGACAACAACAGTTGCGACAGCTGAAGATTTAATAACCTACACTAACCCAAAAATATGTCATCAAAGACAATGTGCTATAACACTATTATTTACTACTCACCCTCTTGTAATAGTTTCTTATTCTGGTGTTCATACCAACCGCCATGATTAATGCTGGATGTTCTTCACTGTATTCAAACAAGACAAGCTCTCCATCCATTCCCGTCAAGTCTGCTGGTGTTCTCATGAAGAACATTTCACCTCCACCAGATGCTAGACGTTCCTTTTCACGTTCCTTCAAGAATAATTTTAAGAACAAACACATCAGTCTACATATAATTTAAAATGATTATGGCAATGACTATGCACTGTAGAGCCCAGAGGAGAGAGGCAAGTCTACTACAGCTATTACACCTCGATGTCAGACTTACCCTGGCTTTTTTCTTGATATGTTTCAACAGTCCATGAACAAAATGTCGGCCAGGTTTTGCAAGCGGTCCACTGTAAGCCTTTTTCAGCGGAAGTTTATGGAAGTTTCTAAGGTCTTGAACTGACATGTATGTTGGGAAGTATGGTCGTTGAAGCTCAATTGCTGGTAAAGAGTGCTGCAAGATTACAACAGCATGTTAGTCCCATCACATGGAAGAAAATTGGGCTTGAATAAAGAATTTTTGTATAATCCATACTTGTACAAGGTTAGAACCCATTTTGGCTTCAAGAGAACTTTCAACATTTGCTGCAACAAAGATTAAAATAGGAAAGAGTAATTAATATTAAACTAATATATGGAAAATCATTAGACAAAATTATTATTAAATCCTTAGGACATTAATTAACAGCATTGGGCAATCAAGTACGCAGACTTGAAAAACATGTAAATTTGCAGAGGACAAAAACTATATGACCTGGAGAAAACCCTCAAGGTACAAAGCTAGAGAAATGACGAGTGACAATGGATCGGAAATTAGCTTCAGAATCAACTAGTGCATCCTAGCTTCTTAATCAAAGATGCATTATAAGCTGCAATAACTATAAATTCAATTATTAGGCACGTGATTGTACTTACTGTGCTTTGCACTGTAGTACCGGTCATTAGAAAGATTGAATTTATCAATTTTTTCATCTTTGCGCTCATCCTTTAAATGGTACAAAAGAAAACAAACACCATTAATCACAACAATATCCCAAGAGTTTTATTTCATTTCAAATAGTTATCCTGTGCTCATACAATTTCATCTTCTTCGTTTTTGTTATTGTTCTTTCCCAGTAATAATTTTGACTTCTTTGCTTCCTTTGAAGAGAGAAAATAAAATAAAAATTATTGTCAAGCAAGATATGATGATGTGGTTTTTCTCATGTAGCCTCGTATTGAAGCGCTTCATGATGAGGTCAAGGGGGTTTAAACTAAGGCTGCTTTTATTCTCATGGGAATAATATGGCTGTCCCTTTAAAGAGATCCATACTTTTGGACACTGTATAATGTAAAGGCTAACTTTATTTAATGCATACATTTGCAGGTATATATACATTTATACATGTACTTAGAACCAGGCTGGAGGAAATGTGTTTTTATATAAGTGATTTTAAATGGGATATCAATTGCAGCTGGAAAACATCTAAATGTCATTTTCCCATGTCACCAGCATACATGTACCTTCTTCGGGGTGCTAGATGTTTCAGCTCTTTTCTCCTCAGGATCACAGTCCTCTGGGATTCCCAGGATAATGTTTTCATCATTTGGGTCCAATTGCATCACAGATGGTGAAGGCAAAGATGGCATAGCCTGCATAGTACGAAGGAAGACATCCAAGCAAATTTGATAATGCAACTTAATACAACGCCATTTTTAAACAGCTAGTCTCTTACTGTCTCATACAAATAGGTAGTTATGGTTCAAAATTACTTTCATACCAGGCCCATCACCAAACCCCTACCACTCTCCCAGCTTTACTGGGTCCAAGAGTGGGAGGCACAAGGGACAAGGCACAAAGACCCCCCCCTCATTCCCTTCTAGAAACCTGGGCACAGTTGTACGAAGATTGGATATAAGCACTATCTTACGGATAAATATTATGCAGTGGATAACATTGGGTTATCCATTAGATAGGGATTTCTCCATCTATAGTGCTATCCACTTTTCATCCAACCAAGCCTGGGTGACATCATACGTGTATTTAGGGTGTAAAAGTGAATTACAAAATGAATGTCACACCTCAGCATCCCAAATGATCTTGTCTTCCCAGTTACTGTTCACCAAGCTCTCATTCTCAACAGGGAAAATTGAGTACCACTTGCCAGATGACTTTTTCGTTGAAGATGAAGCACTGCTACTACTGTTATTTAAAGAACTAGAGGATGTTGGATTGCCCTGGTTGTTCTTGATGGCTTCACCAGTATTTTTGAAGAAGGTTTCAAGTCCTGGATGCTTTAATCCTGATTTAGGGAAACCATATAGATTCCATAAGAGTATAGTTAATTTTAAGTAAGTGCACGTAGACCGTGTAGAGTTTTTACATGCACTTACTCTGCTCATCACCACGAATGATCATTATTGGAAACCTGTTTTTTTAAATCAGAAACTAATGATCTAATAGCGATCCTGTCCCTAATCAACCAGAGCTGTTAAGTTACCACAACTTTATCAGTTTATTTACTGTCAAGTGCCATCGTCTATAAACAAAATTGATTTAATTTATTTTTAGTTGACTTCAGGAAGCTTTTGTTAGCAATGACAGAGGTGTCTAAAGCATCAACTTCGCAGTCTACAGTGGGTAGTGTTTATATTCAAGGAAGTTAAGTGTAATTTCTAATCCTGCAAATGTGAAGGTTACCTAGTTGGTTGAATAGTGTTTGTTGTTGGCTTGCATAAGCATGTGCTGTTCTGGTCATAGCTGTGGGGATCCAGCCTGCACGAGCCATGGCCTGCAGGTTGGGTTTGACTTCTTCTGGAGACCAAATGATATCATCTTCCCAGTTAACTTGTGAAACCATGTGAAAACAATCATCTGGGATGTAGGAAGGAGATGTATTCCCAAACTCTTCATCAGAATTCTACAAGAAGAGAAAAATCTTGAGCCATATTATATCTTACCTTATTGAATATTGAAAACAGTCAGGAGTTTTTAAGAAGGAGAAGAAGCAGCATTTACAGTGGTAACAAAAGCATTGCATCATCATCTGTATTTACCATCAGCACAGGCCTTTTATTACCATATACATTAATGATCCACACCTACAATCAACATCAATATCATCCACACCTAACATCATCATCATCATCATAAAAATACCATGTATCTATTTTATGTCAGATTTGTTATTACGGTCTCAACAAGTATGTTTTGCATTAGGTATACTTAATTATAATTACCAAGATATCACTAGAATATACTTTACCTCCTTGACTTTGAATCCATAGTCTAAATCACTACCATCCTCATTCACTCCAAGCATTTCGTACCACAGTGCTGCAGGTCCATATCTCCATGCCAATAACTTCTTTCTATTCTGTTGCTCAGTAGAAGTACCTGATGTTAAATCTAAGTTGCTTTCTTGATCCTCCACTTTTGGTTTCCATGGTGCCATCAACTTGTCCTGAAGACAAAAACAAGGGATCAAACAAAATAGCCATGTAGTACAAAGAATAACACTGCACTTGAAGCATTTTCTAAATCTGCATTCTATTGGACTATGCCATTTTGGCATTCTGTTAATGATAGGTGCTGTACAATAGTGAAAGCCATACAATTTCAGCTGTAGAAGCTATATAGCAATTATACCTCATCGTCAGACAAGCAGTCTTCTTTGCGAGGTAGAGGTGGAGAAAGTGGAGGCTGAAGAGCCACACCTTCATCTTCTTGTTTCTTCTTTTTCTTTCTTCTTCGTTTGGCATTACGCCACTGTTGGGGAAGTGATTTTCCTGGTCCAAACAGACGAGAAAATCTTAACACCTTTCCTGGTTTAAATTCAGGGAAAAGCTCTATAACTGTTTGACCACTTGATGTCCTTGGCAAATCGTCTTCTTCTTTATTAGCTGGTAAATAAAGAATATGGTATCATCAATATTAATATAATAAATTTTTAAAATACAAAGAACTAGAATAAAAATATATATATATATATCTAAAATGGAACACTTGATTCATTGACCTATTTATACTATATTTAAGAATCATTCAGTGGACATCTTGCTAAAATTGGTGCTTGTCTGGTTACATGGTGATCAGTTCAATATAGTGAGTTATCATGTATGGCCATTGAGCAGCAATTTTAACCCCAGTAGATAGCCTGATGGACTATAATAGACTTACACACTGAGACTGCTGGTTGAATGGAAGGATCAGGAGGAGGAGGCATAGCAAGCCTGTCCTGTTCCTCCTTGGAAAGAGTACTTGCAGCAGGAGCAACAGTAGGTAGGATAAGTGAATCACCTATGCATCAAAACCACAATATCAATAAAACATCAATGCTGTACATCTGACATATAAGGGGACTTAAGATTTGCAACATCAACTGGAAGTGTAAATAATTTCTCTTTGGGGTTCTGTTGATTGGAGATTTCATCCATTGTCAGTAAAGTCAAACCATCCACAGGGAAGACAATCTTTGAAGGCACAAAATCCCAAAGTGAAGTTATTTACACAACTCTGTCATATCTTTTGCAAATCTTAAGTCCCCTGTTAATTATAACATGTAGAAGAATGGCTTGATAGTTCATAAAAATAAACTTTCAACTATGAAATTCAAAAAAATATCAAAAATTACATTTTCTCCTTACCTTTCTTTTCATTATGCCCTTCGTCATCACTTTCATCATAATCATCATCAGAATCTTCTGCTAATATTATTGATACAATAATTATCGATTAGATAATTGGTCTATATGTCTGTCTGCCAGTTTATTTGTTTCAGGGGGTTGTCTATGGTAAGTGCTTACCTGGTAAACCAAGTCCTCCCACCATAATTGAATTAATGAATAGGTTCTAAACCCTCAGCTTTGTACTATAAGTTACCTTTAGTTTGAGGCCTAATAAGGTTATAAGCAATATTAGTCTGTGGGTAAGTTTTTCCTTCCTCCTCATCAGCTAACTCATTTATGTCACTGAAATCTCTGGCATCTGAATCTTTTTGGATCCAAGCTGAATGGAGAAAAATAATGATAATAATACACTCTATCTTTTCAATTTTGTGTATAGGACCAAACATTTGTTAGCTACAACTTGTCACATTGACTTGTTACATGACGATCAGTCAAATATTGCTAGTCATTATATCAAGTCATTTAGCATTTTCTATACAGACAGTTGATACTAGAGTCTATCTGCATAATACAGTGAAAACGATGATGGGTTTACACATTTTTTACCAGAATCCCTGTCTCCTGAAGATTCATCTTGTAACCTGTCTTCATCAGTAGTAATGTCCTTGACCAAGCTTCCCATTCCAATTAAGCAGCTTAGCTGAGCCAAGTGCTTCCTGGATTCCTGATCAAACGAAAATTTAGAAGCTCAGTAATCATGGGAAGAGATGGTTACAAAGAACGACAACAAAATACATTGAAAACATATTGAGAGAAGCTAGTTTCGTGGCCATTATCAGCGGCTATTAATTTTGCAAAGGATAAATGGCACATTTTGAGGAAATCTATAAAAGAAATTGAACAAGAGGGGTAGGTTCTGTAGGTGAGGCTGATCACAGCTGATCTCTATACATTGATCGTGCTAACTTATTTTGCAAACATCAACGATCAACAAGCCAAATCATAAAAATTCTAACATTCAAGGAAGATGAAAAACACATTTAATAGATTTATGGTTAAATACATTAACTACACGCTCAAATACAGTGAATTAATCTTGGTAATATTGAACATCAGCAAGCATAATATTGTTTTGCATTGAATAAGCTGTTTACAACATGACATTTTATTAGCTAGCAGATCCCCCAAAGGTGTTATCTTTTGGCTATTAGTCCGACTGGGTTCATTCCTTACCTCATCTAAAATATCATCGTCTTCTAGTTCCCCTCTTTCGTTGATGTTTCCAAACAAAAACCCGGTCAAGTTGATAGAGCCTTCTTCATCAGAGTCCGCCATCTTGGAATGACGACTCACAATGAAATCAATCTTTAAGTGGGCTTCCTTTGGTGTGATCAAATGCCCGCGAGATCTAAGGTCAGCGTTATCTTTGTTGTTGTTATGGTTACAAACTCAGTTCGTATCGAAGGAGAAGAGAAGAGCTTCGGTGCCCGTATATATCTCTTTTTATTCCTCTTATTTTGGTACTTAAAACCTCCTATTTACGGAAATGTCTGCTAAAGACGATGGGGAAGCTGTCGTAGGGGAAAAGGAGGGTGAAACAGTTAAAGAAAAAAGTGAGGAGAATAACGAAAACGAAGACGTAAAAGATGAAGAAAGTTCTAAGGACAAAGGTGAACAGAATGACGAGCAAAACGACGAAGTAGATATAGAAAAACAACAAGAAAATACAAATCCCGACGAGGTGAAAGAAGAGGACGATGAGGCACAGACAGCACTTCTGCCAAAATCCGATGAACCTACAGAACAGATGGAAACTTCAGCTCAAACCGATGGTAGAAATACTCCTGATAAAGCAAGTGAAGTAACAAGTCAGTCGAAGGAGGCTGCATCGATGGCAACAGCGTCTGTCAGTGAACCTAAGTTAGTAGCGCCACCGGCTTCTCAGATCGATTTGTCGTCTTCTGCCGCCGAAGGAGGGACTAAGAAACTTGTAGAAAGCCATGATATCAAAGGTATGCCTAGTTACGTTGTAAACGCATTTAACTATTTTGAGTTTCGCAGAGATATTTCAATAGTTTTTAATTGTTCTTTTTAGTGAAATTTGTGATCATGCCAGAAGGGGAGATCATTAACATGACTTGTAATACAAAGCAGACTATATTAGACCTGAGGAAACATTTATCATCAGAAGTTGGACAGCCAGCAGACATAATACTTATGATGCATGAAGGTACAGTAAATACTCAAAGAAAACATCAACTCTGCCTCTTCTCAAGCCTCAGAACACTGTTAAGTATTTAGTGCAGTGCAGGAAACAGGGTGATAAATAATTATTGTAAGGGAGCATTAAGTGGGCAAATATGCTGGCACAGCTATTCCTCCTGCCCCTCCCCTTCTAAAAAAACGAATGCTTCCTAACAGATTTTTGCCTGACAAGCTACAAGAAATGAAACCTGTTTGGATACAAGGGTTCTTGTCGTTTGTCTGCCCCCAAAAAGATAGTGACTTGTTTGTATGGCAAGTGCACCTGAACACTGGTGCTGAATTTTCAAAACAAGCTGTCTCCATGACATATTCAGAACTAATACTTATCTTTAATAGACAAATTGCTGGATGATACTGGACTACTGTCTGACTTGGGTGCTCAACTTGGGCAGATATTACAAATAGAGCTGCAATCTAGTGATCCCATCAATAACCCTCTACGAGTTAAGCCAGCTGCCAAGATGCCAACCAAATTACCACCTGTCATTAACGTAAAGGCTGAAAGTAGTAAGTAAACAATCTTAACAATATTTTAAATATTTCCAGATATCATTTTTAACTTCATTGAAAATGATTTCTGGTTTGAACTTGGTATTGAGTTTTATCTTTATAAATTGTTCTGTTTTCACAAGTGTGGCACTTATAGCCAGTGGTTAACCAAATCCATTGCCCTCATTTCACAATGAGAGGAGGAATAAAGCATCATAATTTCTGGGTGGAAAACTGCTAGGTTTCATTTCATATTGCCTTCCGACAATTGAGTTTTTGTTTTCATTGTAGATGGTAAACCAGTAGAAATCACAGTGCATATTGTCCAAGAAGACAGAAAAAAACCATTCATTGGCGGCTACAAACATAGGCTGACAGGCACAGAATATCATAATGCAACTGCACAGACAGTGCCTAAGATAAGAGTACCATCACCAATTGAACGTTTCCATCGAGACACCCAGACATACAAAATGAGGAACAGACTTCAACAGACAAAAAATACAACCTCTACACAGATGGTAAGTCTAGATCAGATCTAGTATGGTTTAAAAATAATATGGCAAACTTGTAGTCATCCTACTGTAACTACTATCTATAAATTTGGATGAAGGCTATTGCTAAGATCCAGCAATAATGAGAATCACATACATTGTGAAAAATTCAATACCTATTCCTTTTTGTTTTGGCTATTACTCTAACAGAATAATGAATAATGAGCATTTCTGCACCAATATTAAAGTAAAAACAATTGAACCATGAACACTTGACTTTATTCAGATTTTTATTTCCTGTGCTTTTTTACTGCTTCAAACCCTCTGAAAAGTAGGATTGAACTCAAATATGCTATGTGATTAAAACACAACTTATTTCTAAAAGAGATGCATGTTAAAAAAAGTAGTAAAAAAGCACCAAGTGTACATGTTAGAGTGTCTTCACTGTAAGACTTAGTTTGATATGAAGTCTCATTCCTTTCTATTTTTTCCAGACAAAGGATGGTTGTTATGTTTCTAATATTACAGACAAGGTTGTTATCCCAGGAAAATATGAAACAGCAGAAGCCTACCATAATAAGAGACTGGAAAAGGTTTGTGTTAAAACAATCTTTAATTCAGCATTAAAACATGCACTGCTACAGCATTGTCTCTCTCACTGTTATGGAGTTCACACCTGGGGTCAGAGGGTTAGATTTCCAGTTGAGCCACAAGTTTATCTCAATAGAGGGAAGCAATGTTTTACCAGTACGATTTTCTCTGTCTCTCTCCCTCTCATTAGTATTTAATAATTTTTATTGTATTCTTTGTATTTTATTTCAGGTGATTATCCTGCAGACATACTGGAGAAGGTGGCTGGCAATAAAATATGTACAGAACCTTAAAAGAGACCAACATATGAGGCAAGAATGGGAAAGACAAGAAGAAATAAGAAAACAAAAAGAAAAAGCTGAAAGAATAAGAAAGGAATGGGACAGAAGGTTAAATCCTAAAACCAAAGAAGATTTTGATCTTTTGTATGCACATCTGGAAAGTAAGTTGTTCTGCATAATACTGCATGATTATTAAGACTGATCTGTAAGGTAACTAAATCATCAATATTTGTCCTGGTAGAATGGCGCCTAGAAGAAATTGAAAGGATTGAACAGTTGTACTCTGGTCCAGAGCGCAAAGCTGCTTTAATTGGCCTGGTTGAGCAAGAAGCCTATCTTATTGCATCTATTGACAGACACAAGATAGCTGCAAGTAATGAGAACATGGACAAGAAAGTCAAGTCATTTCTTGATAAGGTAGTTATATGGCTATGCTTTCACTTGAGGTGTCACTAGTTTCCACCAGTCCTCCCATTCATTTATCCAAGCTTTTGTCAATTTTTCTTCCTTTCATCCTTCCATCCATCCATCTCTCCATTAATCTGTTCTTCCATCCATTCATTTGTTTTTCCATCTATCCAACCATTTTTACATCCATCTATTCTTCCATCACTAACCCACCCATCATATTCATTGTTCCATACTGGTGTCCATTTATTTGTTTATACATTCATCTCTCCTTCCATCTGTTTTTCCATTTATCCAACCATTTTTCCATTCATCTATTCCTTCATCACAAACCCACCCATATACTTATCCATCATATTTATTGTTTCATACTAACATCCATCTAATTGTTTGCCTTAAGGCTGCAGCACCTAAGAGATGGAGAGCATTTGATGGCAAGATCACAGAGATGGACACACCCTACACTATCCGAGCACAGGAACTAAGAGACATTTACAATACATTGTGCATGAAGTACCTAACACAAGATGAACGGCTGGATGTACTCTTAACACTCAAACACACAGTAAAGGAGCATGATTGTAAGCTTACCCATGAGATCGTTGAGCTGATTGATAGAGAAGCTGATCTATTGATGAGAGGAGTCAAAGAAAACAATCTAGAAGGTGAGATTAACAGTGCAATATGCAGTAATACAGACTGCATTGTGATGTCATGCAACATTGTTCTGTTGCAAATGAAGAAGAAATATTTGCTGTATGACCATCACTTCCCCTAAGGACTCTTCTCTGAGGTTCACTCCACCCCCAAGTACTCAACTCACATGCTGATTATTTTGGAGGAGGGACAACTGGAGAACCCAGAGAAAAACCTTAGCGGTATACTGCAGCTCACACCATGTGCACTGCATAAAATATTAATCTATTTCTTTGTTGTGCTCAGTAGAGACTACAAAGGCACTCTTTGAAACTATAATTACTATGTCTATTTCTTTCCTCCAAGGTCTCCGTAAGAGAATCTCTACTTTGTTCTTACAATACTGCAAGACACCACTGTTTAACCCTGAAGCTGCACGTTTGATCAAGGTGGGATACCCTTTACTGTTTGACATTAGTTAGATTGTTAAACCATGTTAGACAAAGATGATAAATAAAAAGAGACCCAATTGTTTTATTCTGGATGTCCCAGGTACCTCAAGATCCAACTGTCCTGAGAAAAAATATTTACTTCTGTCCAAGCTGTAACCGGTATCTTCCATCGACTGAGTTTAAGTTATCACTGAACTCCAGGTAATTCAAGCCTATACATACATGTATATTGATGAACAAGAAAATGTGCACGTGTGCTGTGTGCAGTTGTACAGCACGCAGGGGTTGGCAGAACACAAGAGAAGTGTTAGGAGAAGCACGACACGTAGCGAACCAACACTTCTTGAGTGTTCTGCCAATCCCCAAGTTTTTTATTTCTTTTATAAAATACAAATTAAAATGACCGATATTTTAGATAGGAATGAAGCAAATGAAAGTGTGCTTGTGTGCTGTGTGCTCTTATAAAGCACGTGCTTCCAACCAATCAGAATGCGAGCGATTGATAACAGTAATGAATAAGTAAAGTTCAAACCACAACCAATGCGGAGAGGCCCTGCCATTTTCCCCCATCCCATTTTGTCTCTTGACGTCCCTGGGAGCAAGTTACAAGGTTGAAGGGTGACCCGCTTCTACGCATTCAACTCTATTATTAACGAAAAATACCATTGACTCCAGCGTCGTAGGGCGTTGCCGAAAGTGCATTAAACTTGACAATGATGCTCGTCTGCGTCAGGACTTGTTACAATACAAGAATATGTTGAAGGGGCTACGGCGTGTTGAAGAAGACTTTGAGGATGGATCTCAAATCGCTTATCTCATGCAGGTTTGTTTGACACCTAACAATGATCACAAAGAATATGCTCTTGAAATCCCTACTGATCGTTCTTCAAAGGTATCTTCGCTTAGTGTTAATTAAGTATCTGGACCGTCCTTTGGCGTCTTCTTATATCAATGTAGTGTCTGAACTTCTTGACGTGTAATAATTTAGTAAAAGCAACTCCATTGAACGTCCATTCATAGAAGTTCTTTTTTTTTTTTTTCGCATAATGGATCCAGGACAATAATATTAGTAATACTGAACTTACTCTTCCCCTTACAGGAACCAGACCTACGATATTTAGTTGAGAATATCTGGAATTCCCAGAGTGCGTTGAGTGCACATGATGACTTGTTTGATCTGGTTTTGGTTCGATGGAATAAACACGAGGAATGGTCACCATGGAACTGCATTCTACTAACGAAAGAAGAGGCTAAAGCTCACAGTAAACTAGACAATGTTACTGAGGTAATAAGCTTGCATCAAGGATATTCCTCAGTTAGTCCCATAAGTATTGCAATTGTGAGAGATATTCCTCAGTTAGTCCCATAAGTATTGCAATTGTGAGAGATATTCCTTAGTTAGTCCCATAAGTATTGCAATTGTGAGAGATATTCCTCAGTTAGTCCCATAAGTATTGCAATTGTGAGAGATATTCCTCAGTTAGTCCCATAAGTATGGTATGCGCAGTTGTGAGAGAAGTTGTGATATGCTCCTTTCAAACACCAGCTATAGTTTTTATTTATACCTCGTTATTGTTGTCGCCCTTACAGAGGCCTTCCTTTCTCTTCTTAAAAGGTTTTTACTAATACGATACTAATCTCCCCAGGCTTATGGTCGCATGTTTATTGGAAAGATTCTTCACAAGCATTTATTGGCCAGGAACTATTTCTCTAGACTTCCTGGAATGGCTGAACGGATGAAGAGTAAAATATCTCCACAGTCAGCCGGAGCGACCAAAGGACCCCAGACTGTGTACTGATATAAATATATATGATATATTCATTATTTGTATAAAGAATATGCAATAGAATACACGCAGTGTCATACATGGCATTTTTAATGTAAATAGGTATTTTAAAAATAAATTTCATTTCCTTGTATCACTATCTCAAATAATTGTTCTTAACAAGTCTGTGTCAAGAATTGTCATCGTAAAATCTGATGCCGTGCAAGGATCCCGAATTTATCGAGGGTGACGGGGACAAAGACCAACCTAGTGCAGAGCATGGCTTCTTTAAAAGTATTCCCTCACAAAAACAGGGTAAAGCAGCTTCCCTCTACCGTAAATAGATCCCTGATAGATTCAGGTCATGCATTGATCATTCGAGAAGTGATGTCCACACAACAGGAATTAATTTAGATTGCAACTGGAATATGCTTATCATTTCAGTCATTTAAAAAAGTGTTTCTCTTTTGGTGACTCCAAAGAAAGAGGACTGCATGATTTTACCCAAGTAGCTCGTACGGCAAAATAGGATGATGGGCGTGAAAGATCTGAATGCAGCAAATGAAGAATTTTTTTGGAGGGAGTAATATAAAACATGTATGAACTTCCAGTCCCAATAGAGACTCGATTTTTAGCAAGCACACCGAAAGCACGCCCCTATCGGTAATATGATATTTGGGCTGCCTGTGTCATCTCACTTTTGCATGAGGGCGCCATTTTTGAATGCCTCGGCGTCGGGAATTTGTACAGGGAAACAAAAACAAACTCTAAACCACTGACTCCTTTATGTGACCTTACTGCACTTTAACAATAACAATTTTACTTGATTATTGATCATAAATAATTGAAGGACGTGCTGGAAGTTATAAAAAAGTTAAAGATTTCAGAAGATTATAGTCAATGGCAGCATTCTCGGAGATCATCTATAGACTGCCTGACAAACCAAAACTGCACCAATAAAGAAGGTAAGCAAACATTATAGAACTGGAGGAAAACGCCATATTCTTAAAAATGTCAAAATTTCCTTCATTTTATTTGAAAAAGCCTTAGAATAACGCCGAATGAATGTAAAGTCTAGTAAGCATGGCCGCCATAAAGCCAGATTTCTCAAGGTGGTTGACGTGAAGAAATCCAAATGGTCTTAATAACAACAGCTAATTACCTATCATTGAATGAAGTTGAGGATTATTTTGTAAATTATGAAATCTTTGTTATCATAGTCGTATTAACATGTTTAATTTAGTTAATATTTTAATACTTTCGTTACTGATTGTTTTTCCCTAACCCGATTAGCAGTCGCGTAGCAATGGGTGGTCAAAGCGTCAAAGGATCTAGATCTAGACTTCCTAAATTTCTAAGTTGTCAAATAAAATGAATAATATCTTGTTTAATAGATTTTATCCCGTCGTCAAATATCGACGTTCATTAGCTTGATTCTTTCTTATTGTTAAAACCCAATTCGAAGACACCCGATCATTCGTTAACAGAAAATTAATCAGGCAATTTGTTGCCATGTGAGTCGATGAATTTAATAGCTATTTCTTTTCCTATTGGTATATTAGCTTTCCTTGTATTTTTCCCCTGGTAAGGAATTTGACCTTTTTCCCCGCTTCATAGAGGTCCTACCATCGGTATTTCTGTACTTTTTGCATTTTTTATGTCAAGTATGTAAATATCATAGGTCATTATATAGAGAATATATATAGAATACGTTAGGTACCTAACGACCTGATGGGAACTAGATAGAAAGAGGTACTTTAGTGCCTTGCAAAACCAAGTAAGAGCCGGTACTTCACGGCCGGATAAGGTCCGTCTTACTTTCTCCTCTTTAATTTTTAGGTCGGAAAAATAAACATTTACTCATAAAGTCATAGAGGACTATTGCGCAAACTATGCAATTAGTTTTATTTTCGTTATGACAAAAACAGCTATCGTTACAATTTTTTTTGCATAGGTTATTGAACAAATTTGTTCCTTTGACAAAATTCCAATGGAATAAAGCAAGTGGAAAAGTACCACGTGTTGAATGTTTTAGTACAAGTAGAGGTTTATTATCATTGCTAAATCAAAGCTGCAGGATTATTTCCCGATTTATTTTCGACTTTTCTAATTTATTAGTATTTGGTTGAAGGACTGATGCAATCTTGGACTTGACTGAAGTCGCTCCCTGCGTTAGCAACACACTGTTCCAGTCCATCCAGCTGTGTACGAATCTAAAAATAGATATATATGTATACTTAAAACTATCAGTCATCCCACTGAGTCCCCTTTTCCAAAGAGGGGGGGGGGGGGGGTAGGAGTGGTTACCCCACACAGACCCACACTGAAGGGGTAAAGCCAAACTACTAACCTTTTGCATACATCCGTTTAGAAACTGAGCAAAGCACTTTCTAGCTCCTGTCTTATCAGCTGCGTTCTGCCTGCATGCCGCGAAGAACGGTTTGCAGATCTAGGGGGGAAAACCATTAAAAACAAACTTAGCAAAAGAAAAATACATCACTGATTTTCTTTTACATATTAATATCCATAGTTTTCATTTCCAGTATTACGGACCATATTAACTGGAACGCATTCAGGGTAGCAAAACTCCGGTCTCTTTTAATCTGCATTTTCTCTTTCATAGGATTGTAGATCCTTGTTTTCTTGAACAATTAGAGAAGCTATACTAAGACATCCATTTTGCTTGAAAGGATTTTTCTGCCATCTCGATTGAACAACCGACATGAGGTAGTTATACACTAAGCTTCGTTCAGCCTTTTGTCGCTCACCCTAAACATTTAGCCTTATATTTTTATTCAAGAAAGCATACTTATTTATACTCTCTTGCTTTATTACATTTCTGTTAAAATCTTAATCCTTTTTGATCCTATGAACATATAATTGCCATTGGTAATCTTTTAAAAGCTAGAGAGAGATGATTTATTTTGACAGGATTTTTGCTCTGACCATTAGTTCTTCGCACAGACAAGAACAGAATTGATAATTTTCTCGCATTTCAGATTTTCAAATAAAACAAAGATTCTTAACAAAATGATAGTTAATAGATCCAAGCAGTACTACTTTATCGGTTTATTACTAAAAATTATTAAACTCGTACAATATTAACACATGGGAAAAAATATGTAACTTTAATGATTGAAATTGTTTTTCTAACACTGAACTTAAAAAGCCTGAACCAAATAATGAAAAAAGAGTCAATGTTTCATAAACTTCGTGCAATCTTGATGATTATAATCCAAATGTCTATATGCTGCACTAAATAGAATCCAATATGCTTTTCATTGCCTACTAATTGTAAGGAATACGTATTTACATGAACGTACCTGGGCAGCTAGTTTGTTTGATTGTGTTGCAACATACGGTGATTTAGTCTTGACGGTTCGTTCTCGTTCCTCTTGATGATCGAGGCGATCTAAATCTTCCTGGATACTATAACCATCAATTGTCAAGGCCAGTACCAGGCATGTAAGAACAACAACAACGAGGATCTTCATCTTCAACTAGGAATTAAGATAACCAGTTCACTTTTAGTCAAGGCGAAGTACTGTACACACTGTTGCACCTTAATGACAACGAGTAGTAAAACTTGAATACTTATGTACAAAGTATCCAATCAGAGTTACAAATGTCCTTTGACTTATTTATCATAGTTCCTAGCCCTTAATTTCGCAATTTCCTTCAATCTCAATCCTCAGATAACAGTATATGAATAAATAATCTCATCAAAATACCGCAACTAACTATCATTCGTCAGTCATTTCTTTTACGAACTTGTCTTTATCAACACTAACGACATGAGCTAATAACAAACTTTGTGAGAAAAGGTTTTTGTTTCCCATGAGCGAAAAACTCAATCGAGATATTCATATCTGTTAACTTATTTGTTAAATGAGTACCGTAAGGACCTGGCTAAACAACGCCTCGTGTGAGTAAGTTTATACCCGTTCTCATAGCCTAGGAATGAGATGTTAATAGGAAGCATTATCACACAGTACGATACAACACAACAATATGCACTATGTTCAATTATGGATGATACTATGGTTCTATAGGTGGGTCTAAAGACATTTATTATATATATATACCAATAGCTTAGGGGGGAGGGGGAGACGGGGGCACCAAATGTCGATCGCTTCATTTCAGCAAGATATTTCAGTTTGGAAGAAATTTAAACAAAGAAAGACAATTATCAAGAAATATGAAAACGTATCCATCCCCCTAAACGTCTATTCGAAAAATATTCGAAATGTAATCGGTAAAGGATATTGCAATCATATAGTCTCCTAGCATACATTCTACCCTCCCCAACCTCCTCACCCCTCCCCGACTGATATACAAAACGTAATGAATACAGATATATCGAAACTTTATCTTCAAGATAAACTTGTAGAATACTTTGAACCCAATTTATATAAAGCAATGATATTACTTATATTTTTGTCAATGTATCGTTTGTTTTAAAAAAAACATAGATTACTTTTACGACTTCGTATTCCATTCAAAACCAACCTCTATTGGAATCTATGTATTAGGATTTTAGTCAGAGAAAAAAGAGACAGACTTCACTCTTCCCCGCAGGAGAGGTGATGATACTATCAGGTTTATTCTCAAGGTCATGCTGCTAAAAGTGTATCTTTTCTTTTCTTGATTAAATTAATCCTTCAAAACTGAGTTCATGAATCCCAATTATCAAATTTTAAAAATTAAAAAACAAACTTATAATCCATTACTTCCTAGAGTAGTTTGCTAATACTTACTTCGCAAATTTGTTTAAAAAACGCTAACCTATACATTGAACAATATTATAAGTAAAGTTAAAAAAATACCGTGATCATAGGTGAAATACATACATATATATACATATAGATATTCCACAGATAAGGCGTAAAATATAAAATAAAATAACCATCAATCCATTTGCTTTGAATGACTCTGACTCTACTAATAGAAAAATCCATATTTTTATTTTATTTTGTGTTATATTTTTTCATAAACTTCCTGTACTGAATTACGCCGTGTCAGATTTTTTTTACAGCGGGTTGTTTTTACTTTAGTCACCGGCTCAGTCAGTATACAGTTGAGGTTAGGTCTCATAGGTTTCTGTTCTCTATCGAAGATTCTAATCGATGAAATTAAGATTTTCCTAAACAAAATATTTTGCTGTTCCCTGCGTGACGACTGTAGATCTTAATTTGATAATGGTGCTGCATGATGGGTGATGTGATATTTATAGAGAAATTAAGTATTAAAACAATATATTATTAGATTCTACCCTAATGTCCACCCACGACTTATATAGTGACATATAGTGAATTTGTTTACTCTCTTATGTTTTTGCTCCAATCTCGTACCCAGAGCCTGCGTTTCTTCTGGCCTGCCGTGAAGAACAAGGACTCTTGCATAATCCCTTTTTTTAGACCAGGATATCTTGGACTTCTGGTATAAGAGCGCATGCGTTCAAAGAGTTGCCAAAAATTAAAAAAACCTTATTCCCGATTTCTAATTTTTATTTTGTTTGGAAGTAAACACACAACTCTGTTTGAAAGCATGACATTAAATTGATTAAATTAAATTGCGCAAAAAAAATAGATTCATAAAGGAGCCCTCGTTTTTCGCCGCAGGCCGGAAGAAACGGCTCTGGGTACGAAATGTTTTTACGCTCGAAAATGAGGTTGCCGCATGTGCACTAGGACTAGGGTTTATAACCATTTCTTAAGGGAAATAGGCAATCATAAAAACGGGATTATTTCCTAAATTCATCAAATAATTTGGAAGTTGTTTGAATTAATTAATTTAGAAAATACACACTTTAGGACTTAGCCCCCCCCCCCCCCCCCCCCCCCACCTCCCCCTCTCCCCTCCATTGTCCCAGTAGCTTTTTACCATTTCTTCCCTATGCCCTTATTTAGATGAATATTCAGGGTTTGGTAAAATTATGGCGTGAATGTTCTTGATGATTTCAAAGCATAGAGTCGCTGATACTGAACCCCCACCCCTCCCCTCCCCATAAAATGACTGGGTTTTATAGCCGGGAAATATTGCCCAGGTTTTTATATTAATGATAGGGGGTGAGTAGTATAGCTTGGATTTTCGCGCTTCAGTCTATAACATACTTTTCATAGCGTACTTTTTTTAAATTCCTGCTCAGAGAATTATTTTTCCTTTAATAACCCGAAAAGTTGTCAAATGAAAGCCTGCCCGTGATGAACTATTAGCAGAGTTTATAGAGTTCATTAAACGAATGCATCCCTAATCACCTTAAATGATGCATTATGTAGCATGTGGCTTATTGTCGTTGTCATGACAACCACTAATAAGAAGAAAAACACTTATCTTTTAGATCAAAAGGAGAACACCAATTAGCAGTTTTCATTGAAGTCCCGAAAAGTTCATTCTGAATAGTAAGTAAATTATTCATTGCTGTTCGTATTAAAATTTGTGGGCGTTCGTAGAGTACACAGATGGATCTAATTATCTGTTCGAATAATACCTTTGATTAACACAAAGTTATCCTCGATTGAGATGAGAAAACAGTCCAAGATACTGAACAAATATTACTATTGACAGGGAGGTGTCGATACAATGATCATCCAGACGTTCCGTCCGAATTTTGAATAATTTTAAAAAATGAAAAGGAAAATGTATTTGTAACTTTTAGTTGCATAATCATAATTTCTAAAAACAATTTTAAAATCTTCTGTTTTAAATTCATAACATTATTTCCTCATCCCCTCCTTTTCATCCCCTTCATTTTTAAATTTAGTTTTTCATCTGCCTTTTTGTCTACCTGGTTACAAAAACAACAACAGCAACAATTTTCAGATTTTTGGACAAGGACAATTTACATGCGGTTTTTTGATATTTTTTTCTTTCCCGGTTTTGATAATACCCTAACGTTTTAATTTCCTTTGCGAATTTTTGGTTAAAAAAGAAAGAAAAAGAGAAAAGTAAAACCTCATGCATAATGATTAATACAAACTTTGCCGAAGTTAATCAAAACCATACATACACATGAAGAGAAAAAAAAGAAGGAAAGAGATAGAAAAGAATACTTCAACATTTACACACTGAAAAGAATTTCAATACATAATCCAACTTACCCTAATTTATATTTTTCCTTTACTTATTGAGTGTGCGATGTAGTAATTCTTCGGGCAGCGTGAGAAGGAATGAAAAAACAAGTCTCGCTAAAGCTTTCACAAGCAAATCAATTAAGTTAGTAATCTCCCCTAGCTATTGTTTCATTGGTCGGCGTCAAGATAATTGATGTGGTCGGTAACTCGCATTGAGGCTATATTTTAAGGGTGGCGCGCATGTACTCGCTTATAGCCTTTGGAGTCTTGGGTCCGTATCCTTTTTTTTCTTTTTTTTTGTGGTCTCCCTTGATTTGATGTCTGTTCGCGGGTTCTACGGTTTTCTCCGTTTGTAAAATGCAAAAGTCGTTACGATAAATTCCAATTTAAAGCGTGAGTTAGCCTTGCCTGACTCGTCATTTTTAATCTTTCGAATTTATTAAACTAGCACCTTTTGAAGAATATTACTTACTTGTGATTACTTTTTGAGCAAGGATTTTACCTGATTACTAGACATACAACTGTGCGCAGTAATCAGTTTATCTTACAAACAAAGCAACAGCTTTTTACCATTTGAATATTAATACTACAATTATCGCAAGATCCATTCAGAAATATTTTCGTTTCATTACTTTTCAAGGTCATTACAATGAAACAATTAAAATAAATAGCGTCTCTTTTCAGTGCCAGCCGTTGCCAGATTGAAAAACAAAAGCGCATGCGCATTGCTGCTCATTTTTCAGTCGAGCCCGCGTTCCTTTTGGCATCCGCTAATATATGAAGGCCCTTCCAAATGAACCACCTACAGGAACTACTTAGTTTTTTCTGGAAGCGTTTTTTTCTTTTGTCCAGATGCCATTTCAGGTTTTACAAATATATAATTAAAAAAAAAAAAAAAAAAAAGAATAATATAATATAAATATAGCGCGTCCTTATAAACTCGAGGCGCTTTTCAATAGACTAATTTATGTATATGATATAAATATTTATCATAAGAAATATGAATATATGTAGATAAAACTAAAAATGATGTAAGAATTTAAGATATATAGGTGAGCAATACATTGTTTGTCAAAATCAAACCGTTTCTCCTAATATTATTACACTCTTACAAATTAAAATGCTTTTCACAGCCATTCACCCGCTCCGCTCTAGCGATTTTTTTCTGTCGCGAAGGAGAATCTTGGTGGACGTCAATCAAGGCGTTTCCATAACATTCTATAGGCACGTGACCTTATAGCTTTGTGTTTACTGACAATGTTATGGAAACGCCTTGTGATTGACGTCCACCAAAACCTTCTTCGTCGCGACAGAAACAATCGCTAGAGGGTGCGTATGATTGAGAATGGCTGTAAACAACAATGAGAAAATGAGCCACATAGTAAGAAGAGTATCTATATATTGACAACTCTTAAAACTCCAGTAGATGCGAGCTTAGCCTCACTTCTGAGGTAGATAAATGAATAAAACTAGAAATTAGAAAACAAAACGAGCACCTCCTACATTTGAGGCTAAGCCAACAATACTGGAAGGGTAAAGATACGTTGTTTATATATAGCAATAATTTGAAGCACATTCATTACTGCAATTTGACTTTTTAGTATAGTAGTTTTAGTATATTTGAATACAAATCCAGAGTTACACAGTATCCCGCCCATCCCTCCCACTGTCTAGGTTTCTATTCCTAAACTAATTGATTCACCTTACACCTTATTTTGAAAGAGTTTATTGGTTGGTTAGGTTGATTGTTTGTTTGTGAACGATGAATTTCTTTTGAATAAAAAGGAAATTAGTAATATGGTTTATGGCGAGAAAATGTCCTCATTACGCCTTTTGACATAAAAAAAACAACGAACGAACTGGAATCATAGAAGATTATTCACTGTTCTTAAATACATTCTTTGCTTTTAATGTCAAAGTTTTACATACTTCTAAAATATTCGCGTTCAATCAACATCAAGTTAATTCCTTAACAATATAAATAAAAGCTCATTTACATTTTCATATCGAACATTAACAATCTAAACAAATAAGTATTAACAGAATGCTTAATTAAGAATATGTACACCAAGGATAAGAACTCTTAAATAATATAGGTTTATCATGATTTATTATATAACTAGTACCGAATGATCTTGATAAGCTGCGAGCATGTCACGCTAAGAAGATCTATGCCTTTGAGTGGGTTTCCTGTGTAGGTGATTTACAGGACAGGAGTCATAAAATCGAGGGAGTTTCTAGAGTTATACGAGGTAATCCCACCAAACCTCCCCTCGACTTGCAATTCTCTTACAAAGATACCTGGTGTTATCATTGACGGAAAACTATTACGTCTGCGTATTGCGCGCAGGTATTGGTTTGAACATGCGCAGTTTAGAAAAGTCATGTTTGACTGTTTGACGAGCATGCGCACTACAGAACACTCGCGTTGGGTTGTTTGACATGAAAGTGTGAGCATGCGCCTTAGTTGTCTTAAGAACCACTTATTCATACTAACATCGCGGTTCAAATCTTTCTAAGGAAAGAATTGTGGAAGAAAAACCTAGCACAACACAAATGATAAAACGATATTTAACTGGGATTGTCGCAAAATATCATGACTAACCAGTACCAAGCAATCAGTCTCTTGCCTCTGCCATTTGATAGCAGCAAATAAGTTTTGTCCGCTACTGATAAATCATTCATATATAATTATCCAGTAAAAGTAGCAAGAATTTTCAGTGATGGCTTCAGTGGAATTTTCACTAATTCCCACGCTTTGACAATTTAGATAGCTATATGTTTTATATCTATATATAACTTATAAAGAACAGGTCGTTACTTTGCCTTGTTGGGTAGGGAACGAGAATTATTTTTTTCCATTTAAATTGAGTTGGGAATCAATTAGTCTTTTCTTTTCTCTTCGATAACTACGTTTTTTTGTGCCGAGGGGAGGGAGTTATTGCTAGATCGACGGAGATGTCGGGAGAGATTTTAATGTGTCATTTCAGATTATTTGCCTTAGATCTCCTCCTCAAAGCAATGACCGGTCGATCGATATTTACTAACATCTTGCGTCATAAGTTACCATTTAAATAAATACCCGCCCCAGATCCCCTCAGTAATCTCGTAACCTTTCTTCTGCTAAAGCATTAGAACAGTTCAATAGCGCACACGGGGGTCCATCACTTGAATAAAAGTCAACAGAGCGCGCGTAACCATGGGCTGGCCTCCATGGATACTCTGCTCCGTGACAACACTCATCCGTGCAAGCCCATCTAGTATCTTGAGATGAAAAAATGCGATGATCTGGAATGAAAAATAAAATAAAATAAAAGGGAAGGCACTTAGTAGGACTGTAGATTAAGAACTTTTAGCTATAGAAGAGGGTTCCAATGAGGTTAGTAGTTATATGACAATTGGTCAAAAAAATAATAGCAGTTAATGGACAAATATTTCATTATTTTGGTTAATATTATGGCCAGTGCTCGTAAAATTATTACAGTTAACTGACATACGGCCAAAAGATTAGTAGGAAACTGACAATCGGGTACCCCTATCCACACACCCAGATAGAGGTTGCCGCTATCACGGTCCCACGCCCATAATACAGCTTGGGCTGCCTGTGGTTGGATGGCAGAACGATGAGATCTCTCTGCTCTTTGAAATTGAATTCTTTCTTATGTTAAAAAGATTGTATTGTTCCTGCCATCTAACATGGCTGTTGTCACGTTATGGTGCAACAACTCTATTGCAGCTGCTGTACAAATAGTTGTACATATATGTAATAATGGCTTACCTGTGGTATCTCGCGTGTCATGTGGGTAACAACTTAGTTGTCCCGAGAGATGACAACACATACTCTCTCTCGTATCACAGCACCTACTGAAGTCATCACTTTGAATAACATATCCATCCCTGCAGAATAGATTTACTATATTAATAAACACATAGCTGGATAGAGGCCCAGGGATCATAAATGGAGAGTCAAACAAAAGAATTCCATATATGGCATTTTTTCATTGTTGGTACAAAATATTTCAATGATAAAACTGACAAGGATATTTGTTAGTTTTGACAACAATGCACATTTCGCACCTAGGTTCGGAATGGGCTGGTTATCCCAGCCAAGAGGTTTAAAAATTTGTTCAATGATATAACATCGATTCTTCGAGAAACAATTGAATAGAGTTTTTGACTGATCGCGTGATAGCATCCATGTTGACGGTCATGAACAGAGAATGAAATTTTTTTATTTATTAGAAAACAAAAATCAATTTCTTTCTCAGTAAACAAATAGATCTGGTTTGATCATCCAGCATGGCTGCCTATGCATGATCGTCTATTTTGAAGACTATTTCAAGACTCACTCTTCAAAGCTTGGTAGGAGCCTTGTCGTGTCGCGGAATCCTTTAGCAAATGGATTGCTATAAATCTTTAATCGTGTGATCTAGTTAAAAACAGGATTATTTGTTAGATAAATGAACATTTCTAGTTGTTTTCATCGATAATCATTATCATTTTGATCATCAAGGTTCCACTATAGAAATTAATTATTGATTTTATGGCTCAAGGTTTTTAAGTGTTGATCTTCCTAATGCTAGTACAAATACGCGCCTTTTGATGTGGGGACCGTGTTGGACACACGATTATCAACTTTATTGATGGGCCATCCATTGGACCAATAACTATTAGAGTATTACGTCATTGGCATTTAAAAAAAAAACGATTTCCGTGGGGTCCAAAATAAAAAGCATTTCGTGAATATTTTTACTGGCAATTTTCTTACTAGTAGCATTAGATGTTGTACAGTATTGGAACTGCACGATAGAACGACTTCCGCGGTGCCCAAAATTAAAAACAAGTTGTAAACCATGTTCTGGCAGTTTTCTTCACTGATAATGGGATTGGATGTTGTGTTCATCTACTTTGAGCTGGACAACACAAATCACTCTATAGATCAGTTCAAAAGTAAGATTAAACATACCAAGTGGTTCTGATAGGCTGTTACTGCCATGAACGCTGTCTCTGGGAATATAAAGGAATCAGACTTGTCTAAATCTTGTTCATCTTCGGAAGGGTTCTTAATCAGGTGTACACGTGGCTGGTACTTGTGCATTGAGTTGAGGATTATCTAAAATGAAAAGATTATCAACAGTTAATATTCTTACACATCCATCCACTCACGCACCCACTCACTCATCCATTCGCCCATCATCCATTCGTTTTCTTTCTATGTCTGTTCATTTAATTTGTATTTAGTTGTTCAGCGATGCATTCTTTTTTTCACTTTCCTTCACTTCATTTATTTTTTCTTATTCATTTATTCTTCCATCCATCCGTCCTTTATTTTTCAAATTCTTTCCTTCAGTTCGATTCATTTAATTATTCATCAATTAAATTATGAAATTATGGACATGCTGCCGGTTCGCCAGTTTTCTTTTTAGGCTCGTTTTGTTGTCTATGTATATCACCAAGAATCATTCAACTACTCAGACAAACCCAAATTACCTGTCTAATTTTCTTGGACATCAATGTTCTAAATGACTGACGTTTCATATTGCGGAGCTTGGCTCTAGAAGCTACGGTATTTAACGAACTTTCTTTGCGCGAAGTGCCATGGCAGTTAAGATTTACGGATGACATCTAAACTCACTCTTACTAAGAAAAACTTTGAATAGCCTGAGGAAATGCGTTCATCGAGACCTGGCATGCATCATAACACGCTAGCATGCACCATAACACGAATAAAGAAAGACAGCGAAAAGAAGACGACGACGAGAGATTGTAAGAAATACCAAAAGTAGAGAGAAAACAAAGTAAAGCGGTGCAAAACAGAGCAGAATGAAAAGGAAAGGAAAGGAAAGAAAGTATAATATAATATATAGCAGAGCAAAACAAAACAAAGCAGAATAAAGTAATTCATGATCAGTTACGAAAACCCCTCAAGTCGGCCTGAGAAACACTGCACTGACTCGACTGAAAGTGTATTCATATTCTAAAAATTAATTCCTTTTTTTTTTCGCGCAGTTTTTTGGAAATCTTCCTGTTCAAAGAATGATGTTGCTTTTTGATGTTTTTGTTACTGAAATGTAATGTTGAACCTTTTCTAACTTTGTCGCTTCTGTTTTTTCTTATTTATCTCTAAGGAAACATGATAAAACTCGGAATCTATTGAAGTTTTCCCAGATTGTAAATAAATAGGTAATATCAGTTTTAAGAAGTAGTGAAAAGAGAGCATTAAAGAGGAAACTTCCATGTAGATATTGTAGACAAGATAAAAAAAGCAAAAAGTGAAGAACGAAAGGAAAAGAAATTTAACGCCAAAAAAACTGTAGATAAAAAAGCAAGGGGTAAAGAACAAAGATAAGGATGTTTCGTATACAGATTGCTATAATAAGCGCTTTAAGCATTGTTGTTACGGCATTGGTACTTCCTAAGGTACTTCTTATCAGATGCTTCAGTCTTGATTAGTTCAAGAAATGTCAAAAAAAAAACAACACTGAAACATGTATGTTGTATATGTGGTCTTGGTAGAACCGCCGATGGGGTATAAAAAAACATGAATCAATTCAGTAATATCGAGAAAATGCCTGCCTGATTGAAAATACGACGAACAACTTATCAAAGTATTTGAATTCAAAACAGAACTTAAAACCGATTCGCTTTGGTTGTCATACTTGAACAAAATATGCTCGAAACCGTGCTAACAATCTGTTCACTGTCTTTCTCTTGCGTGATGGACTGGAAATCTCCAGTATTGAAAAAGCCCACACAAGCTGAAAAAGAGAAATTTAAACTGGAAGTAAATGATGGTCGTTAAAATTAAGCTCGAATTGTGAAGAAAAAGCATTTTAATCAAAACTGCTTTAAATGATTTTCTCTGAATGTAGCACTAAATGGGTTTTTCCTGAAAGTTGATACTTGTATAGTGGAACTCGTTGTTTTATCGAACAATGGCTTTATGTCTAGAAGCAAATCTATTTTCTTTCACTGATATCTTTCAATTAGAGCATTTTTTACAGACACAATCGCTTCGTACCACCTGATTTTAGGCTCAGAAAGATGTGATTTTGGAGTTTTTAAATTTCATCGTCCTTTTCACCGTAAAGAAAAAACCCGCATTTTAATTTTTCACTTTTTTAACACAACGTATTTTTATTTCACAACAAAGATTGGATACGTCGATTCAAACTTCCGTTATTAAAAATAAAAACAATACATTACACTGATTCTAAGTCCTTAGGCTACGTTTGATAAATTCTTTGACTTGGATAGATCTAGAAATGACTTGATTCTATTTGATTCATGCTGACTTTTTTCTTTTCTTACACCTTAAAGAGAAATGGTCAAATGGGTATATTATATTGGTAGCGCCAGTGACATATATACACATATATCTAATATATGTAAGCTAAGCTAAGCCGAGGTTCAAAGGTTTTAGGTACCTGTTTGACAGAACGATTTTGACGGTTTTAAGAGCCGGCTAATTAAATAAATACATAAGAATCTTTCACCTTCAATAATGGGCAATGCTTTTGCCAAGGTCCTTTTCTTCTAAGCATCCCTAAACATACCCGAAAAAAAAATCCAGATAACCTTTTTATGAAAAATCTGACACTTTTAGATATTTGTGGGGGTTTGTTTTGTTTTATTTGTTCGTTTTATTCAGTATTGGTTGAGGGTTTTGAGAAGCGATACTAATTTGTCATAGCACATTTTATAGACAAAAACTCTATCGAAACACTTTACTTAGATGACACGGTTTACAATATTTATTGCCCAATAAACTGGCAACACTTTTTTGGCTTTTTATTGTTTTTTGTTTCCTTTTAACTTTGCGTGAGGTTTCCAAGGTGAGTTTGGCGGACGCGACAGAATTGATAGCTGGGTTTGTACACAAATGGAGAGAAAATCTAACGTGGCGCGAAAGCCTTGACAGTAAGCTGTATTGATTGCTTTATGGAAGACTTTTGCCTTCCTACTGCTAGTCCAAAAACAAATAGTGTAGTAATTAAATCAGAACCATACGAGACGCAAACTAACATCTATGATAACAAAGTCACGGAACAAGATTTGAATGAAAATCAAATGCGTTTTTGCCATTCAATGGCTGATTTCTAACCCAAATCCTTTCAGCATTGGCAAGAGGGATGTGCTGAGATCAAAGTAGTCAGTATTCAAGATTTATGATGGCCTATTAAAAGTTTTACAGCTCCGTCTAAAGCTTGGAGATATCATCAGAATATGATGTTTGTTAACACTTTAGTTTGTCTAACGAGTTATAGGCTTTTCCGTTTGAATATTAGGACCTTTTTAGAGGATAAAATAGCTTTAAAACCCTGTCGCACGTGTAAGATGTTCGCAGATCGTGTTACATTCCCTCCCCTTTCTTGCTCACTATGCAACTAAAAGCATCTCTACCGCGGCTTTTAACAACCCAAACCAGACATGGCAACAAGAATTAATGTCCCAAAATAATGACAGTTTTTATTGCATTTTTACGCCTATTTTTAAAAATGAAAAATTATATCGAAATATTTTTCAAGAAAAAAGGCCAAAAACACCTGTTTTGAGAATGCGATGAAAGGAAAAGTGTCGGATTTCTATACAAGTAAAACCACAAAGTGTGGAAGGTTTCGTAGTGGATTGAGCCAAAACCATATCAGGTTTAAGAAGATTAAATTGGCCTTTCAGGTGTTATTAAACTTTCCTTTGTGACTCAGAAATGGCCTTTTTAGCTATCAGTTCAATTGACAGATGTATAAGCGTCTCTAAGATCTTCGCTAACTAGATTATATATATCCGAATATCCCGACACAGGAACCCCGATTATCGTAAGGCAAATCCTCCCAAGATGTGATTCAATTTGATGTCAGAAGAATGACTATTCTCGCTTCTTTTAAAGCTATCATGACATAATATTTTACCGCGTGGTGAGAGTCCCCCGTAGACCCAAGGGGTTCGTCTTAGTCGAAATTTGCAATCTCAAAAGAAGAAAAGAAATGAAGAACAAGCAATTCATAAACCCCTATGGCTTCTTTTTCTATTCAACTTTTCGGTGTGTGAAAAGGTGTGAAAATGTATTAAGCTAGATTTTCCTTTGTCGTGATTGGTTGATGGTCTTGTCTTCAGTTCTCTTTTCTTTGCTACTCGCGTAAAACACAACAGTATTTTAAGATGTGACAAAAAGCCCACTAACTACTTACATTTCCGTTCGAGTCTTTAGGGTTGTTAGTAAGTTTTACTCTCTCAAACGACAACACCTGTCTTGCTAATTCCTCCCCAGTGAAGGGGGACTCAGGATGTGTGTATACTCTCCGTGGTGGGGTGGGGTCAGCTTCGCCCGCCACGAACCAAGCAGAGTCAGTATAGGAGTAGCGATGACGCTTGTTGTCCAAAGGCACGACATCCAGCACGACAGCGTATGTCTGATTGGGGTCTAACCCAGTAAATGACACCCTCAAGGGCGGGAACATGCGCCTGCATAAAACAAACATACACAAACATATCAAATGATTTGAATGGAGGAAAAAGACTCCTCACTACCATCAGACTGACCATGATATTATCTTGATGGACATGTATAAATATTTGTCCATTTTGAATCGATTCATTCAATACTAAGATTTCGTGATATTATTAATAGTATTGAGCCTTAGCGTCAATTAATTGACTTCCTAATCTTGACTTTCGACATTGTCAAGAAACGGTTTATTTGAACTAACTTTCTTACACGATTCTAGAAACCTTATTCTTTGTTTTATGAATTGACTCTTAAGTGCAGTCCGATATTCTGGATTTTTTCCTCCTTGATGCATGTGTTTTCTTTTTATTGTATTCTGCTAGTTCGAGAACCCATTGTTTACTAAGCTATTTCGGTATTGACAAGCAATCTGTCGTTTGGTATTTCAACTCGTAGAAAGGTTCTCAAACGATGAAATGTATTGGTTTACACCATTTAGTACTCCAACTTTGTAATTGCTTTATTTTACAGGTTTATCGGAGCTCAGTTCCGTGACTTTGTCCTTTCTTATCTGTGAATTTATTTCTGTTGGAGTAAGGTGCATTTCTATTGTTTGTGCAGCTCGGAAGGCTGTTCTTTCCAGTCCGGATAAATTGAGTCGATTCCGAGTGTTTTCAGATAACAGATCTACTCGATCAGCAAACATCCATACAGCGAGCTTACACCAGTCCTAGTAATGCGTGCGTGTGTAAGATAGAGAAAGTGCAATCAAAAATGGCTGAAAAGAGACGCAAAGGGAAAAGAAAGAAAGAAAGAAAGAAAGACGAAAGGAAAGAACGAGAGAGAGAATGAAAAAAAAAACAACAACTAAATAGCGATAACTTTACTTATGAGAATAATAAAAAGAATAAAAAGAATAAAGAAAAGGGAAATGAAGAAGCAGGAAAAAAAGATAAAGAAAATGTAGGATAAGGAGATAAGAATTATAAAATAAAAACGAGAAACAGCTTGAAAATAAAAAGGATTGAGCAAGAAAAGATTATCGAATGGATTAGCAAATAAATAAATAAATGAATGAATGAAAATAAGGATAAATAAGAAAGCAAGGTAAATAGGCTAATGGATGTACAATTATCGGTTTCTTTGATCAGCACATGAAATTACTTAATTCTATTTACGCAATCCTCCTCTTCTTTTCTGATAAAAGAACTCTCAAAAGAATAGACTACACGATTCTTAAGTCATAGACCATTTAAAAACAAACATCTTAAATTAGCCCTGAATTATATTAGGAAGACTGCTAGTTAGGGGTAGATTAGCTACGGTTTGGTCTGGCCAGGTGATGACTTGGGTTGGTTCGGGAGTGGTCAATAACATAATGTTAGTTTTTAATGATGGTAAGAGTAAAAATAAAGAGGAAATAAAAGAAGAGAGAAAAGGAGAGAGAGAGAGAAGAGAGAGAGTCTGACAAAAAAACAGGTTCGTAGGATCCTCTGAATTTATATCCATATAGAAAGGGCGCTAAATAAATTCTTATCATCGTTATCAAATATTTTGGGACATAATTTTTGGTTCAAAATAAAACCTAGTAAAGAAAATAGATGCATCAAAAACTCTTTAGAAAAGACATGATTTTTAAAAATTTCTCAATTTAAGGTCCAATGATGAAAAAAGAAATAAAAACAGTGGAAAAAAAAAAAAAGAAGAAAAAAAAGAAAATGGAACCCCACGAAAAGATGGCAATAGAGCGAGCCAGCGAAGAGAGCATCCTCAGAAAAAAATCGATGAAGGCAATATAACTAAGTAAGTCTTTGATTTTATTTTTGAGTATTTTTTTGTCTGATGTGGTCTTTATCTCAAATGGTCGTATTTCTCTTAATAGGAAGCAAGGTCAGTATTAAGATTATGGAATGATTAGAATATGTACACTTATCTTTATCGCTAGATCTTTATTGGTTGATAGCCGTCAATAAGTAATAATATCACTATTATGTACACCACTACAATTAGGTAGTTGGTTTTATCTGTGTTCTGTGAGAGCATGGAAATGGATTTTTAACTGGACGTCTAATGGTGCCAAATCTAATTGTTGATTTCTAAGCGATTTTTCTTCTTCTTTTGGTATGAAACAGATTTAGACTTACGGCTAGCCTTCGTTCGAGAACACTGCTATTGAAAGTTTTATTTTTTCTCTCTCTCTCACTTTCTTCGTCGCGCAAAGAGGCCCCCTAGCTATAGTGTTATTGATGCGGGATTTATTCCGTTATCATTGGCTGTTTCTTCCCCTCTCTCGCTTCATAAGTAGGGTGGTATTGATTATTACTCTATGATGGGATACTTGTCAACAAAACCAAAATAACTCATTTCTGACACCATTTATACCCGATTCGCCTTGGCGTTTAAAACAAACTCTAGCTTAGAATAACATTAATCTTGATAGCTATTGAAATGCACTATTCTTTTCTTTGACACATAATCCGTAAGCTGACTTTCCTGACGTACTTAAATCGGCCATTAAGTAATGCTTCTAATAAGGCACCCTTCCTGTTTGGCCTCCTCTACTTGTCAGAGAATCGACGAACAGCCTCTCAAAAGCCGATGAACTGTGACAGCACTTATAGGGCTTAGTGCGCTAACAAACGTTAACAAACGCTTTTCGCTATTATCAGTTACGTCACATCATTGTAGTGAGTCAACGTGCGTAAGAAGATCCAAGACCACACGATACTGTAATGCGCACGCGCAGAAATGTATCTTTCTAGCTACTTTCAAATAGTTCACCAAATAAATCTTCTACAATTTTTATTCTTGTTGAATATTGCGAAATTGTAAAATGACCGTAAAAAGGAGGGGACATTAGACAAAACTGTTTTATTTCAATTTCAAGGTTATTTCAAGGCTACAGTTTAGCGAGCCAACGAAACTTTTCATTTTTTTATATTGTAGAATTTTTTGGGTTTTCTTTAAGCTGGGTGGTTCTCACTTCGTGCTCTTTTGATAATTGGTATTAATCATCATCATCTCCGCTTTTCCTGTAGATTTTTCTTCTTTGTTGAGAAAGACTAATTGCTGTATAATAGCCACCAAAACTGACCACGGAATTTTACTTGAAAATCATCACCCATGATTTAGGGTTTCAACCATATCACTTTACTCTGGTATTTATCTGAATCTCACGACAACCCCTTACAATAATAGCCGAAGAAGGCCAAAGTAACCTTCAACTTGAAAAGCCCACTTTCTCTTGGTATTTCACTTTAGCTAATATACCAGCCTTACGACAAATGAAGCCATATTTTCAATTTGTCTACTAATTTCTTCCGCCAAAACAATTACGTTATAGGGTTTTTTTTGAAGATGAAAGATGAATGAGTATCGTTTTTAATGCACTCTAGCCGAGGCTAATTGCCAACCTTTATTCCTATCATTTAGAGTATTTCACTTTCTATCACAGGCAATTACCAGACTCAAAGAATTGTGCGGCAATCAATTAAGAGTTCGGGTTGACTATTGCATTAGTGGACCAGTTTTCTAGAATGCATTTCATGAATGCAATTACTGTTTTATCGTCAGTAACCTGTGATGTTTTCATAACTGGTGGGATATGTTTTTATGAAGTGCTTCAATTCGCATGAGTCCACAATTGACTCAAGTCAGTTTACTTAGAGTCGTTTGACAAATTACCAATGAAATTAATACAAAACTTCCTCTGCTAAGTCGAGTCACGAATGAACCTCTGAAAAGCTAAGAAAAAAAAAAACGGCTAAAATTTGAAACTCTTTTTCACTTGCTCCGCATTTTAACCGCAAGTTGGTCATGCCTTCATCAAAACACCTGTGATTAATATTTCCAACTCCATAGTGTCGTTAGAGCATTTTTACTACCTGAGCAATAACAGGTCATAAACAGCACCGTCTTCTCAGTGGGCGTAACCATGAATGGTACTTAACTTTCACAAAGGAAAAAGGTTCAAAAAAGGGTGAAAGGCGCTGAGGTGGAAGGACACCTAAACTACACGTAGGATGTAGAAACTACACTATTAAGCGAATACTTTCAATACTAATATCACTAGCTTTGAAATGCAGACCACAAATGGCTGGTAGAAGTTAAGAATGGTGCCATAAATAAATAATATATTTAGTGTAATGATAGCCTATAATGGTGGAATTTATCCCTCCATTATCGATACATAAACTTCCTTCTATTTTTGTAAAGTATGCTAAGAATGTCTCAGTTAGCTTCAGTGGTATATGGTGCCAACAACCATTACCTGACCACAGTCTTTTGAAATATCGCGTGTGATACTATTCCAATTTCTTTTGCTAAAGCCTTCATCATAGAATGACTCATAGAATCATGTTTTTAGTCCAAGGCAATTTTTCAATGCAGTGCTAGGGAGTCGAGTATAATATAGATAAGTATTTTGGCGTCTTTGTTCAGGGGACAATCTTAGAAACAATAGGGACATCTTCCTTATATATGTGAATGGTATTAAATTGGACTTCTGATTTTCTGTGCTAACACATCAACTTCTTCATAGAAAGACCAACAATTCTTTGTCACATTACAGCATAAATATGATAGTTTTCTGACTTTTCGTGCTAAGCTAGCAATGCTTCAGTGAATAAACACTGTTTTTGTTTTGTCAAATCGCGGCGCTAGGATAACACGCATATTTAGAATTCTAACTTTTTGTGCTGAGATATAATTTCATAAGTGAATGACCACCAATTTTTGTCAAAAGGCGTCATAAAGTACTAATTCAGAGGTATTAAAAACAGTTGACTGTCAGTAAATTATATATCCATTGATTATTAGCGCACGACTTGCTTGACTTGCTTGCCGACTGAGAGTTTCATGGTCTATCTTTGTTAAAAGTGAAATTAATAAAAGCGAACAACACTGAATTAGGTTATAAAGAGTCCATCTTATTCTGACAGCCCTCCAACAGACATCAGTCTATACAATTACAATCACTGGTTCAAAGCCAAAGTAAAATTGGATAACCTTTTTACAAAGTAATGCAGACCAAGTGAAGGATTTATCAATAAATTAATAAAATGATAGCAATAAAGTTGTCTACATTTAGGGTTCACGCTAATAAAGCTCAATAATTCTTAAGACTTAAAAGTTCGAGAGTAAAATTGTAGAGAACGCTCACAGTACTAATTTGTCTCTCCAGGAATTAAACAAAAACGACATTAGAAAAGCAAGCGTGCTGGGAATATAATTTAGGGACGGTATATTGTTGTTCGTACGCGCGCTGCGGTAAGCGTAAGGTACGAGAAAAATGGACTAGTGGGAAAAATAAAGAAAAAGTATGAAAGGCGATCAATAAAAATGCAAATAAAGAAAAACACTTGATACGGGCTGGAAGTGGCGGGCGCCTGTCTTTAGTGGACGTTAAAGACCATAAACCGCAAAAATATTGTTTAAAACGGAATCCTTTTGCGATGTCTTTACCAGTAGTACTTGAGACAGGAAGATAGGTTTGATTAGAACTAAAAGCTATCGTATACTAAATTAAAAGCATTCAAAATTTGGATTTTCAAGATTGTTTTCGTGACCTGGAACCATTTGATATACCGACTGGAATAAGCTTATTTTTAGCATTAGTAATTTGTGTTTTTTCCATTGAATTTTTGCTCGTGATTTTGTTTGTGAAATAGGCTTTTTTCTCAATCGAACAGTTTCAGGTGTGACCGACTCTGATTCTTTGTTTCGGGTTCTTTATTACTCTCAGTTAGAAAGTACTTGGAAAAGATCTGAGATATCTATGATTACCAGTACTGAATGGGACTCCGTAATTCTTAGTCTCAATACTCGAGTACAGCTTTATTTTTCTAGGTAAAGTTGCCGGCCTGTCCGAGTTCTATGGTGGATTTACACTTGACACGAGTTAGCATTGACTACTTTCCAAATTAACTACTTTTATATCACATTCAACACGTTTCTCACTCTCTTTCTTTTTCTTTTCTACCCAAAAAGGCTTTGGCATTTACTTATAAGACCTTTTACATTCAAATGTTTAATTTAGCAGCAAATGTTTATAAGATAATTGAAAATTCTCGTTTTAAGCAGGTAATGTGTTTCTAAACTGACAGGCCTTTTTCGAAGCGGGGCAGAGGCCGTTTTACACGGTTTCAAATTTCCTTTTTTGTTAGAGGATCTGTTGTTTCCCCTAACTATACCACATCTCCGCCAACGAAAAGTGTGCTAGCATTTCTTTTTAACTCTTTTCTAGTGTCCAAATCATCGAATAGAACTCTGTGAGATTATCCCTTGTCAAGGTTTTCTTTCTTTACTATGCTAGGATATTCAATTTCTTCATCACTTTTTGGCCAATCAGTCGTTGTCTTCGGGCATAACGTGTTAAATAGCCCAAAACATTAGAGTCTGAGAGTCTAAGTAGCATCTCTACGGAATCCAATTATTGCAACTTACGGCCAATAGGTTTGACCAGAAAATAACTTTGAAAATACTAGATAAGAAAGACAATAAAAGAAAAACACAGAAAAGGTTTTGGGGCGAGTTATTGTTCTGAATGGAAACGTTTGTTTCCACTTTACTTTTAAGTTTCTTTATTCGAGAAAAAGAAGGTTAAATGACGACAATTTAGTCCATTCTTTTCTTATTGACTATTGGATTTTCCTGAAGAATCTGAAGATAGTTTGTGTATTGTTCCTTCGATACGAACACATCGTCTGCTCTTGATGTCAAAACAAAAACTCCAGACGGTGAAGCATTTCAAACATGGCATTGTAAAAAAAAGAACAACTACATACAAGGCCCTGAGAAACCAGAGCCGGTCAATCGGTAACAAGGACATTTGTTGGGTCTTGGCTTTGTCTCGTCCCTGATTAGATCAAAAGCAAAGTTAAGAAATGAATAGAAAAATCTGTTATTCCTTTATCACCGCTTCTTGATGGGCCGAAAATGGTTCGCGAAAAACAATTTTGACCAGTGGATCTTTTGTCAAACAAGCTGCGAGGATTTTCTTGTGAAGGTTAAACAAGATCTCTGAGAAATCAATTTCTTTTTCTTTTGCATTGAAAACAGGTTATATTCTTTTGCTTGGCGGGAGACTTTCGCCTTCAATAATCAGCTATTTTAGGATTTAAGTTAGTAACTCGGCACGCGCCAGAAAGGAGTTGAAAAGTTCAATTACTGTGTCGTTTAGAGGTAGCGATTCAACGCTGTTTATCAACATCACCTTGTTTTTGTTGGAACAAGAGAAGGGTTCGAAAAGCACGAGAGCGCGATGAAAGAGAGTGCGGCGCGCTTTTGGTTTTCAAAGAATATGAAAGAACGTGGAGCTGTAGTTGAAACTCTAGAAGCAGATCTTGTGTTTTCACTGGTTTTCAACTATGAATAGCTCATGTGTCAATGCTTTCGAAAAAGCCTTCATCACTAAAAAACCACAGGCCTATACAATTTCAAACAATTGTAAGAATGACTTAAGCCATTTTATTCTCATATCTTTCCCAAATCCGTTAACAAAGCCTTGTCCCACCAAATATACACTATTCACAGCGCTCGAACTCTGAGATTTTTTCAAGCTATTTAGTTTATTTGAACTATTTTTTTAACAGTTTCCTGATTTTCATATGATCCTTGATTAGAAACCGCAACGTGGTCAGAAACGACAAATACTCTCTGGATAGTCCCTAACCCAACACTTGTATCTAAACCCAAACTTCAGACAAGAAACGCTCAGGTTGAGATAGATAGAGATCGCAACTTGTAGTGTTTTGGAATTGACGACACTGGTTCACGATAATAAAATAAAATTTAGCGAAAAGCCTTTTGAAGCTAAATATCAGATTTAAGACAATAAAGTATACTATGAAGGACTGATACGATGGGACATCTCCTATAAAAACATTCCTCATCATGACTACAATAGTTTGTGTGTAAACAAATCGATTCTACAGAAAAATGAAAAAGGTCTTTTGATCAGACGAAAAAATCATTTCCAAGCACTTTTTTCCCCTTGCGATTTTATCCAAAGGTCAGTCACCTTTTGTATTTAAGCATAATTACCACTAGCTGGCTCTAGATGACCTCACTTAAGCTGTGGCTTTGGCGGCCAAGAACACCGTTAAATAGCTTGATAGGTACACATACCTTCCGCTCTTGGTTATAATCATTTCTGTGCCCAAGCGATAGAAGCATTCCCATAGCTCTCTTCCCTCTAGGATGGCCTGGGGCTTTCTTTTCTCTTCTACGGCTTCGTAGTTGAGTAATTTCCGCTTCTTGCTCGACGAGGTGCACGGGGCGCCTTCTTCAGAGGGTTCCTTAACCATGTTGTCATCAACTTGTCCGCACTCAGCTTCGTTCCCTGCGGATATACGAGTAGCATTTCCTTTAGTGACCTATAATTGCACAAATCTACCCCGCTCATGTAGGTGCTACATCTTGATACACTTTGACTAGATATTACATTGTTCTCTCAGATCAGCCCATATCTTAGAGTATTTTCACTTTTTGGTATTATTAATATTGACCATCTGAGGGTTGCAAGGTTAAAGAGGAAGTATGGCTCATAATACTTTACTGACCTTGTTCGACCAGTGAGGCGATAGAAAAAGCCTTGGCCTTTGTACTCAATAGAGTTCTCTTTGCTGTGACTGAAGACATTGGTACTCGAGGTTATCTAACCCAGAGTTAGTAAGTAGTTGTGAGTAGTGGAGCGTTACCACACGACCGGGTAACAAACAGCTGAGAAAGGGAGTAGTGTTTCAGCCAGCCCGCTCACTGACAAACTGACCAGCATGTAAAAGGCAAAACGGTCAAGTAATAAGTGAATTCTAGCCATGGCAAACAATCAATTAAGGAGACCTTTTAACTGAGCGTCGTGTCGTCGCCAGAAACTCTCTGCTCCGTGATTGGACAAGGAAACAAACAGCTGAAAGGCAAATATTGTCATCTGTCGATCACGTGACGAAACCCCGCCTCTCGTGGGTTTTATGACAAGCAAAATCCAAATCGCAATCCTAAAAGTGAAAATGAGAAATCGCTTGAGGGATTTCAAACTTAACCTGCTTAAATATAAGTGTTTTTAAAAGTGAAAAAAAAATCCAGGCTGTTTAAATCAACCCGGTAGGTTATTTATCAGTGTAACTTCCACTATCAATTAACACTTATTAAATGGATCGCAAATCAATTATCACGCCTTATGTTTATACGGGACAGCAGTGCGCGGAACTGTTGCTTCACTCTCGACGCCGAGATTCCTGGGTCATGGCAGTTTTCTAGTGATGTAATACGTATCTGCTTCCTGGGAAACCGTCGACAAGAGTTGATGAGTCTAAGGACGCCAGGCCATGACTTTTCTTATCACCCTTGCCTTTAATATCTGTAATATCAACTATTGACGTGTACAGACAGTGTTGAGTTCGTTCTTACTGTAACCACTTTGCCAGAAACCTTTAAGTGCCATAATTCACATGCTTAATACCAACCCTTATAAACAAAACAACAATTTGTTTCTTTAGGTCGAATTAGAAAACTTCATCGATGATGATGATGAGTTAATGCATCGACCTTCAACAACTGTCCATGTGTTTCGGTACTATCATCCAAAGTAGATATGGTAGATATTTTCGAGTTTTATTTAAAAACGATCCTGTCCATACTTACATTTCAAAGTTTCAGACTTGAGGCGCCAAAACGAGTAAATAGATAAGTCAACTTCCATCACTTTTTTACTGAAAGCTCCACAAATGTTACTTTCTAAGAGGCGCTTGCTTTTGAACTTTTCGTGAGCACGTTCAAGCAGACATCGCCAAGAGCTTTGAGAAATCATCATTTCATTTTTACAGATTCCACAACACGAGATGAACCTTTTAGTCATTTGGTCCTCGCATTAACAAGCTTCATGGAATACTTCCATAGACACTTCTTTGTCCGAGAAGCGCCGTTTTTTGTGGTTTTAGAAGCGAAGATGCAAATATGATTGAAATGCAAATGAATGTGGTCCAAACAATGCGGAAAGATAGTGAAGGGTGTAGGGTTTCTCTTTCTGCGAGGAAAACATATACGCTAGGTTGGGGTATCGAGGTCTGTGCATTGAATTGTGCTCCAGAACCACTTGAACTTCGAATAGCCAGGTTAACTCATAGCCGTCGAGTTCAACTTTAATAACACAATTGAATTGGTCCGTCTTTGTATGTATCGTTTCAGTCTCTAGGAGTGTGAGTAATGTAAGTTGAAAGACAGTTCGGTCCGGTGAGTGAGTCATGACTGTTAGTGTAATATTAAACGTGCTAACAAAACAATTATTTCATAGTCAAGTAAGATTTTTGACACAGGATGACTTCCTGTTTGTATTTGTTATTTATTATTGTTAAACTCTTCATGTTGTCGACAGATCTGTTTAGTTTGATCCCCTTGGCCAGGGAACCTTTTTCGGTCAACTTTCCCACGGCTTAAGTACATAGAATTAACGCGAGAAAATAGGCTCATGATTAATCATAATTATTCTGTAAGGAGCAATTAAACGAAAGAAATAAGCTAATAAGAGATAAAGATGATATCTATCAGCAGCATCCATCCCATCAGTAATCATCTACAGCCTTACATCAACAGTTTTCTTGCGCAATACAACGTAGAACTTCATATTTTTGGTTTTGTTTTGTAAAATTCATTAACCTACAGTGTTTGCCTTTTGATTTTTGTGCAGGAATCCTAAACGTGGACGTTTTCAAAACAAAAGAGGCTCTTAAACAAGCCATTTACGAAGTTGTTGTTGTAGTTTAATCGCGGTATAGACAGTCAGTGGGCGCCGGTCGGACTGACTTGTACATCCAGGGTATTTATCACTATTGACCACGAGGACAGTGTTGAACAGTGAAACAGTTTCAAGTTTCAAGAGCATGTGTAAGAATAGCCATTAAAACTTTAATCTATTGTATCTTTTTTTTGGTCTTTTAGTGGACCTTTGTGGAATTAACTCATATCTCAGTTGATGTGTCTGGTTGACAGGAATTCTTTGACTGCTAGTGAGTCATTTGTCAGGACCTTCGTAATTTATGCAGTGTTAATTGTTACTTCAGAAATTTAATTTTGGTTTTGACAAGCGGTCCAAGAATTATAAGGAAAGTAATTTTCACTTAATAAATTTGTGTTCGCTGGAATCACAAAACTTCTTAAAGACAGAGTGAAGGTTCGTGAAATAACCCCTTTCTTGACTCCATGGCTCAACTTTAATATTGCAGCAGTTCTGGTGAAAGATTCAGAAGTGTTGTAGTGCGTGGGCTTGACCTTTTTTCCGTTTTTCCCCGTTTTACAATAGAATCGCCGTCAAATGTGTAGCGTCGGTCCTTCTGACTTTTGAACTAACTTTTAGGTTGTAAAGGAGAATGTCCTCAATAGATCCCCCCAAACCAAAGGACAGGAACCGGACCAATATGAGAAAAACGTGTTATAACAGGGCTTATTGAACTGAATGATACATGTTGGGACTAAAGAAGGTTCTAATTTGTTCAAATTTGTATTTTTACGTCAGTCCTCATAGTTCGGAGTTCATAGTAGAGTCAATGCTGATAGAATTGCTGGTGGAAAGATAGGAAAAGCACGTGTCACCGGCACACACTCCTACATGCACGCACCATAACTATAGCGGTTTTGGTTTTCACAGCCGCCATTTTGGTCGCATTTTACAAACGGTTGTCAAGGGTCCTTTTGTTCCATCAACTAACATGGCGGCCATGTCTTTGTCATTTCATTGTACTGACTTTTTGGCAACCGGTATTCACTATAATTCATTTGCAATCTCCTCTCAATGAAATATTCAGTTAGCCATATTTGTAAAAAGTTCCCACGACGCTATTAGCAGTTATTTACCAATCATTATTTTGATAAAAGTAGCAAGTGTTGACAAGTATTCCAAGACTATTATCTATCTGTTTATAGACAAATATTTAAATTGACTTCTGTTTGCACAAACCGTTTGAGTTCTTGCCAAAAGTATGCACTTCAAATGTCAAAACACTAAACAAGGTACATGTATACTTTAGGAGTTATTCGTACATAAATGCACACATTCTTTCTGCGTGAAAAAAACCTGAAACTAGTACTATAAAGGCTGTATAAAACGATAGCGGACTGGCACGCATGCGCACATAATGCAGGTTGTTTAGTATAAGAATCACTAATTTATAAACACTAGTAAAGTTTTTTAAAGATGTCTTCGTGCGTTATTCAAGTAGCCATGCGTGGTTTTTGTAATTTTCAATATTTGAATACGAGAATCAGTACCAGTACGAGTCACGTTATAAAACTGATTTGAGGTCAGAAGGAAAAAAGAAAACAAGTCCAACTGTTTTTTGGTAAATTAGTGTTTTTTCTGTCAATGTTGCTATTTTTAATTTATTTTCCTGTTAATCTCTCTCTTAGGGTGGCTGCCTACTTTTGAACGTTCGATTTGAGCCCACGATGTGCGAGCTCACTGAAACCGCTGAAAAATCTTGACAAGATTTTATTGAAGAACCATACGCGTTTTGAGCTTCAACACGGCAAAAAATAAAATTTTGCACGGGACTCTCTATTTTTTAATAGCTTATATGATAAGATTTTTCTAGGGAATTTTGTTCGACTTTCATAAGATTTTTTAAGAGCACCGAAACTATGAAAAATGATAAATCAATCATATCTCTTTGTATTTGCGTCAAAAATTACTAGCATTCATTTGTGCAATCATAGCTGCAAATTATGCGCGCGTAGGCTTCCATTAAATGCTGATTATCTCGAAAACGAACTCGGGACACCCAATTTTTCTTTCCAGATTCGGGAATCAGCATTAAATTTCGGGAAAACGAAGTTTTAAAAAAAGTTTAATATTTTTTCCAAAAGTAGGCAACCACTTTAAAAGAATTTTGTAAAAGAACTCGATTTTTTTAAATTTTCTCATCAGATTACAAACATCAGTATGACTAGTGTAGTTAAAATACTGAGTAAATGATATTTTCCAAATGGCTAAGCACTAGCTTAGACCGGCAAGATCGTGCCCGGCCAAAGAATGGCAATAATGTAGACCTTTGATGATATTATAATATCCTCTGTACTGACATTAACTGTCAGTGCCGCGATAAATCAAGCCACAAAGGCTTCTTGATTCATTTATAAAAAGCCCAAAAACTGATCTAACAAGCCAAAATGACCTTTTTTATATTCATCATACTATTAAAAAACACACAGGAGCAACACTGATAGCCCCAGAGTCAAACATTGGCTTCCGTCCCTGGGGAATAACTTAAGACAGTAGTGATTGATTAGTATTAGTGCTTCCTAAGCCCAATAATAAAAAACTAATTTCATTTAGAGTCATCGATAAAAAATTTAGCACTTTTTATTTCGTTTTCAGTCAGTGAAAACTGTCGGTTTGTGTGTTCAGTCTGTTTGTTTTCTTATCAGAAAAAATACTATAACTCACATACATATATGTTATTTACCGGCCAGGAGGTCCGGATAGGGGAAAACTGTGCCCGAGGTCTTGAATATACGTGTTCAAGACCGAGGGCACAGTTTTTTCCTATCCGGACCGACTATAGGACGGTAAATAACTTATTTATTTTTTTCCCGTATTTTTTTTACTTGTTTTAGTAATCGTTTTGTGTTGTCTTTTAGCGGCAAAGGATACCGGACCGCGCGCGCGGGCAGATACTTACAAAATACCGCCCGCTCAAACAGCCAATCAGAACGCACGATTTTTTAGGATACCGGACCGGAAAAAAATAAATAAGACTACTACTTCTGTCTTTTTCTTGTCTTTTATTTGTAGTTTTAAACAAAAAGGGGAACTTCCTCTGTTTTTTTTAAATGGTTTCCAGCATTAATGTAGTTACAGTTAACAGTTCTCATGAGATGTTAAACAACTTTGTATTTCTAAGTTATATGATTTTTTTATTTGCAGAATTTGCAAGTGAGTTTCAAATATTGATTTTCTGTGCTTGTTCAAATTCAGAATTTATCTCTGGCTTACATTGAAATATACCAATAGTTCAATATTACGACGGGCAAAGTTTGATAAGCATACCTGCGCTTTCCAAAGAGTGTTCATTGAGTAAATTGCTGAATATAGTATTTGCTGAAATTCGTTAGTATATTCATGCTATGGATTGTCGAAGCTACAAGTATCCGTCACTTTATATAATTACTGCAGCTGTTGTGAATAAATGTTTTCTATCTTGCCAAACAGTCATGCTTCATCAACTACAACATCCTGTCAAACAAATTTATTAACATTATCAACAACATTGAGAAGGACCCACTTTATTAGTTGTTATTGCCGGTTGGTTTCTGAAAGAACGTCCAGCTGCTAGATACGATTAAAACCATATTTTCAAATAAAAGAAAACATGTTTGATGGCCGGAAAAGGGAACGCCCTCATTTCTACAACTAAGACTGATGGACATGCGTTCGCAGCACTTACTCAATGGATTGATTATGTGTGAGAAATGTTTGATTCCGTATTTCACAAGTTCAAAAAGAATTGTATTTCAGCTAACATATCAGCGATGAATCATGGTTGACGTAGAAAAAAAGTTGAAACACGAATTATTATATTTGCCTATAATTAACAAATACTCTTTACCCTACGATTTCAAAAACGCCATTAAGAACAATGATTCCAAGCAAGTTATATCGAGGATCTCATGGCTAAAAGCTACAAATGAAACAGGATTTATTTATAACATGCATAAATAATGCCGGTGCTAATAGCGTCCGAATACTGATAGTAATTGAACTGGTAGCTCATCAGAATTGGATTCAGAGTTACTCTGGGCAGAATTACTCTGGGTGAATATGATAAGCGATGGACTGTAATGAACAGTGTAAAAATGATGAGCTTCGTTTTCCCTTTCTTTTATAGAAATTCCTTCAACATTATTTGCTCACAAAGGATGGAAAGTATGTTATATTTAGTTTTCGAAACCACATTTGAACATGGTACTCATATTTGTGGTTTCTAAAAGTTGGGATTAAATTGTATATTATTTATAAGTTCTTTCCAAATCTTCCATGAACATATTCTCACTATTCTTCAGTGACATTGATAATTGAGAGGATTAAAAAGTTTTTAGTTTTTGATTCAAATTAAGTTTAATCAAGTCATGATGCTCCTAATACTGAATGTTGTAAGCTGGTATCAGTAAAGAATTCCGCTGAACGAAACAATACGTACTGAATATTGTAAGCTGGTTTCAGTAAAGAATTCCGCTGAATGAAACAATTTTCGAATGTTTAAAAAAAAACCAATTCATTATATACCATACTCGCTTCTATTTACAACTCGTTGGAGTTTCTTGAAGAGATTCGAGGCTAAACATGGTTGCCAACCTTATCTCGGCCTGATACTAGAGAAATAAAACACTGGTGTTTACCAAATGCACTATGAATTTGACAAAAGACGTTCCTTTTGATAAAAATAATAAATTAAAAAGCGCTAAAATGAAACCGAAATATCCCTCCTGTGTGGATAGGGTTGTAGCTCTTTAAATAAAGCAAAATTAATCGAAAGAAGAACTCGTAAAAGATTATGATAGGCACTAAAGAGTGATATAAATCTGTGTTCAATATCTGCTCCTTAAAGTCAGTGATAGCTCCTTGAGTTAAGAGTATGGAGCATCAAATCCAGTATATATTTGTCCAAATAATCCATGACAGACTGGAACATTGAGGGTGACTGTCGTTTGCAGGACTCAAACTCAATACTCTTCCTCTTTACGATAGATAACCTCGGTAACATTCCCTTGAGAAGCTTTCTGATCATCCTGCTACTTGTTGAAGAGCTTTTCTCTCTGTCGGGATCTTTTTACCGTGGACGAGTTCTAAGGCCCATACATGTTGGGGCCATCCCGTACGGGAACTACGACGCGAGTACCTCTGTGCATCATCAGACTGAAACAACCCACAAAACAGTAGTATATTAGCAAACATAAAGACTAGCAAACATTTTACTAAGGAGTATAAAGACAAGGTGTCATGTTGAATACAAATAAGTCATTTGATTGTTTGATGATTTAATATGAAAACAAAAGGTTTGTAACTTGTGACAATAAAAACGACCAAACATATGTTGTGAATTAAAAACACATTAGCTTGGATGGATTGAGAACCGTACTCGGCCAGGAAGGGGGTTACCAATTCCATATCACTGTAGTATGCTATACTGTTATTAAACCTTAATACTATAGTCGATAAAATCTATGTTCACCTTGGCTTTGGTTATCAAAGAATGACAACCGTCACTTGGTTTATATGAGTGAGAATCTCTGTACAGGAAATCCTGTCCACTCATGCAATAGTTATGCAAACGCTAATCAACTAATAGTTTTCTTAACTGTTAACATATTTGCTTATGTAGAATGCTACTCACCTCTTCGTAAGAACTCAAACAATCAGGACTTCTAGCGGGATCAAACTGAACATCCTCTGTTGGTGTAGTTGGAAGAGATGCTTCGCTTCGTACCTCGACAATCACTGGGAGCCCATTATCTCGTTCGCCTTGCTCCTCCCCTTCTAGTTGAAACTCTAAGTGATGAATATAGCTCATAGCAAGTTTCAATGTTTTGATCTTAGATAACTTAGTGTCGGATGGAACGTTGGGTATATGCTTCCTCAGCTCAGCAAATGCAGCGTTGATATTTTGCGTACGTCTTCTCTCTTTCTTGCTCGTAGCTGGTTTGGTGGTTTTAGCTTTACGCTTTCTATTGTTAGCTTGAATGAAATCCGTCTCTCCTGAAGAATCATTTACGAATAGAACTTCTTGTTTCTCGTCTTCTACGCTTTCACTTGGGCTCTGGTTTTCTTGATGTGACATTATGAATTATTCTGCTAAGAGCCTGTCAAGCTGTCGACTGCAAACGTTAGGCTTTACAGATACTCGCCGGGACTAGTTTTGCTCAGTCGTCAGACACTGCTCGTTTGTTAGCCGCGCGATACGCAGAACGACACTCAATTGTTTTCCCATGGTGCAATGCGTTGAGAGCAACTGTATATATGGATCAGTTCACCAACCAATGTAGTTCAAATATTTTACGCGCCTCAGGAGACATAAGGTCTTCATCAATTTCCGCTGTCTTATCAAACGTGACCTTAGCTTGACACGTGCTCAATTTGAAGGTGACATTTAACTGGGTTTTAATCTGTCAATCAATGGACATCAAGTGGGCGGGACGCTTATCAAAAAGTGGCGTATATTAAGGAAGTGATTGCATGTATTCTATGCTGCAAGTAGTCCATTCGATAAGTTTTATCTATCCCTCTCCTATTACACAACCCACAGAACCTGTGGGAAATGTGGAAATGTTATCACAAGGACTACATCTATACGCAAACCAGGGGAAATTCATTATGACAGTCATGTTTATCTGCAAGAAGACAAGGCAATAAATGACAACTGACATGTACGAGATAAAGAACAAGTTAAGCTGAGGAGAGATCTATGTAGCTGATCTACCTTATTTTCGCGCCCTGATAAAATGGATCTTCTCATTATGTATGTATATATGTCGGTCCAGTGTTAGTACAGACTGGCCTAGTACTTCAAACGATATGAATAACTAACCTCACTTTGTCGCATACGCAGTTAGCACCCAATATCAGCATCTTCTCTCACCCAAGATAAACTGACTTCAAGACTGAAAAGGACATTCAACGCTGGAAAGGCATCGCTGCTATTCAAGATTTCAACAAAACGCATTCCAAAGTCCTATTGAACCGCACCTGGTTATCACGGCCTGAGGCTATGAGAATTACCCAGAGAAATCCCTGCAAAGTTACGTTGCCTGAGGACGTGACCGCAGGGACTCTTTTTATTGACTTATACTTTCTGATTCTGGACCAGAACACGCAACCAATGCTTTAAGAGTATCGAATAAAATATTCCAAGATCTTGATAACTTTAAGGTACTAGTATTTTGTTGATAAGAACAGCTTTCAAATTGCTTGGGAATTAGAGTACTACGCACCTGAGAATTCTAGCTATGTGTTGGGTTTTCAAGCAGTCGTCAGATTCAAGTGGTCATTCATCTGGTGACGGTCTGATGCGCACTCCATTTGACCTCAACGACCCTTTGACCATTTTGGTTAGATTGATTATCATTGATGTCTCAGACTAAAAATGTTGGTGCACGCTATCTTCGAGATATAAAACCAACCATAGTCGAACTCGCCGTTTATATTCTCACCGATAATTGCGCAGCATGCGAGACCCTTTATGAGGCACTGAGATATTGCCGCAAATCCCGTAGGCTAAATATAACCAAATCGGATGTCGATTCTTGACTAGGCAAAATCCTAACGACCAGCGTACAGTTTATCGGCCAACAGTAGTTCATTTGGGTCTGAAGTTTTCCAAATCTGTCGGCCAGAAGAATGTTAGCGCAGAATTATAGTGAAAATGCTACTAGTTTCCAGTTCTGTAAGGTTGTCATTAAGTCAACACTTTTCAAAAACCAAAATAATGGTATTAATGGTATAGAAATATAATACAAAATGTTTTTAAAAAATGATGGCGCTTTTGGTTTTATATATCAATATAATAAGGTTTTCTGTTGCCCGACGCGACAAGGAACGAAGCAAGATTTCTCCCACGTTTTGTAGTTTAAAATAAACAAATAAGTTAGAAGTAGCGCATACGTTTTCTTCCTTTCCCCTTCTTTACGATGATGCTAATTGTGCTGTAGTTTTTTGCGATAGCATAACAAACATTTTGTCCTAGAATAGACTAATTTTTTTTTTTATTGCCTTTATTTCTTAAACAAATGAAAAATTTCCCATCATTTTAATATGACTCCCAGGTACTCGTTTTAGTGGTTACTTACCCTGGGTCAAACATCACCGCTGTAAATATTAACACATGCTATTTGTTTATGTTTTACCAAGCATTTTAGCTCTAGCAATAAATACAACGCAATAACCGGTCGTATAATTGATAAGAAGATTTCTTTTTAATTGCTTTGGTCTGTTAGTTGTCTAGAAAATATTCAATAAGCTTCACGCAGTGTTATACTGACCATACAGTCTTGTAGATATTTCAGTGACATGGATTATGTACATTCGCGGTTTCTTTCATAGGCGTCTTCTGATTCAAATCCAGGGGACCATTTGTCAGGTTTGTTTAGAATTGAGGGTTAAACTGTTGGGCGAAGCCGAGCTATTATCGCGACCCACGAGAGCAACCATACATAGAATATGAAAAGTAACAGAAGGACGTTCGTCGACTTTTATCCACATCTGTGTTCGGAAATCCTCATGGCATCTTAACTCTAGGTACTCTTGAAGAAATAATGGCTCAAGCAGCTGTCAGTGAACTAGCATCACATTTCTATTGTCGCTTTCATTCTTATTCCTTCTAATTTCTTTTCTTTTCCGACAGCTTTTGTTAAAAAGAAGAGTTTTCACTCGGTGGGTCATTTATTTGTTGGTTTGTTTTCAATCATACGTTTTGTTTTGACAGAATTCGTTTGCCGGCCTGCGTATGCAGTTGATCTGCATAGAATGCTCAGTGTAGTTTTGAGTCTCTATGTGTTTAGAGAGGCGAGGGAGGAGGGAGGAGGGAGGAGGGAGGAGGGAGGAGGGAGGAGGGAGGAGGGAGGAGGGAGGAGGGAGGAGGGAGGAGGGAACTGAGGGAGAAGGGAGATTCCTAGTATTTTACAAAAGGAAGGAAGGAAGGAAGGAAGGAAGGAAAGAAGGATAGAAAGAAAGCTAGAAAGCATGTTGTGCTTCTCCAGCTCCGACCCCTCGCTCCGGCCACAAACACTTTTTTGGGGTTTTACCGGCTAAGTTGGTAAGCCCCTCCACACATACACTCAACATCATACGCCATGACTGTTAAACCGGTCCTATTTTTCTGAATCAACATAGTTTTCTTGACGTTCTCTAGAAACTTTTCGTGATTTTCCTTATCGTGCTCCTCATCCCGAAAGTGAGCCCTAATCTAACACGCTCATCTTTCATTGATATTTTCGATCACTACTGACAATCCATGCTCCAATAAAAGGGGCCAACACTTTCCTGAAACTCTTCTAGAATGTGAAACTGAATCTGCCCCTCTCAATAAACATCCGGAATAAAATATGACTGCCGCTTTAAAACTAGGAACTAAGCGGTTGGACTTGAAATTAACTGCTACGAAAGACAAGTCGACGTTCCAAGACTTTCACTGGGGCCAATATATTCCGTATAACATGTTATAGCACGATAAAAAAACCATTAAATAACTAATTACTGTTTCGTGCGCTGCTGCGAAGGTTAACGTTTGTCGCTGTACACCTTTACAGACAGATATCTTGAAATAGCTCACTCTTAATGTTTAACTTTTGACCTTTTGTGGTTCGAAGGCAGCACAGATGACAACACCTCGAGAAATGCTTCAAAATCACTGACAGAAATCCCAGACTTAATGAGGCTTAAAATCGGTGGCTAAAATACCAATAAACCAACCAATTAATATCTAGTTATCTTCTTCAATGATTAAAAAAAGCAAACGCTGTTTTAATTCATTTTTCGGACGTATCTACGGTTTCTGTGGACTTTTTGATTGTTTTGATTTCTTACAACACAACTTGCATGGACCAGGAAAGCTGATCAACATGACATGTTACTTTTACCTTCCCTTTTTGCGAATAGAAAATATGTCGATTTTCCTTTTTTGTTTCCTCTTATCGTCGCTTCTCGTATCAAGCTATCGTATTAATTGATTTTCATTCTTTCCTTTTTTTATTCATCCACTTATTCATTCATTCCGCGGTTCATTAGTTTTATTTATTCATTGCCGTATTTCTTTCACTAATTTTATCAAATTTTCTTCGTTTTTTTTCTTTTCTTTCCTTTTCTATTTTTCTTTTTTCTTCTTCTCAGTTTGGATTTTCCACAGTTCATTTCGTATGACTTATCTTCCAATGATGCAACTTTTCTTAACGTGGTTCGAATGTTTCTATAGCATCGCAGCAGTATCATTTTCTCTCTCTTTTTTTTTCATTTTTGTTATCAGTATTCTTCCTATATTCGATATGTTTACATCTTGGCATCTATTACCACTGTTATCTGTATAGTTTCAAATACTTGTTTGCCGCCTATAATGGATAAATATTGAATGTTCAGTGTTTTCGGCTCAGATCCATTCGGCTTCTAGAAGATGAAACAGCGAGAAAAGTGGTTTATTATCTGAATGATCTTCACATCCTTAGATAACATAGGTCTGCAATCTAAAGGGACGTAAGGGTTTGCCTAGATAAACAGATAGTCAAGGCTGATTCTTATATCACAGTATATTCAAACTGATTGGCTTTTATCTTATAGGGACTTCATTTAATACCACGCAGTGGTCAGCAGCAGAACGATAATCTTCGAAGCTGATTGTTTCAGCCAGTTTCAGCTCTTAAACTGCACCTGTCGCAAGTAGATGATTACCGTATAGTTATAGGTATATACAGCATAAAACTGTTATCATTTTAGATATAAGAGATTAGAAATTTATGTCTTATGGGCTTTAAGGGCGTAGCCAGAAATTCCCATCGGCTTGGGGTGAAAACAAACAAACCAACGTCCCAGCCCATCCTCCTTTCATTTGTTACCTTTAGTCAATTCATCGATGTGCATATGTGCTCACGCCATTGAATATTATTTATATACTTTGTTTCTCGTCGCTCCTACGGCATGAAAAAAAAAAAATGAAATGAAAAAAAAAAAAAAAAAAACCGCCTAAGAAGGGTTTTGCGCGGGACTCCAGCATTAATCATATTTGACTTTTATTTACAGAGAATACATTTTGCATCGCTTGTCTTTTCAAGGTACTCACCAAAGAAATCTCGCGTGATCGCTATTTTAAGCCAGAAGACCGGCGGGGAAATGTTCTCGTATCGTGATCTTTAATGAAAGTAAGTCAAATCTCCTATCTTCAAGTGGTCTTAATTGATAATAAGCTCTCACTTTCGTTAAAATCAGTTATATATAACTTGACCACGTACCAACTGCAAATTGCAAAAGCATTTATTCCCTTTGATACTCTTTTCATTCCTACTCTATTCTCAGCTTCAATTTGTGTCTTCCATTACCCGACATTACTTGATTTCGTACATGACTTGAATTTGGTGTACCAACTCTATGCATGACTGGATCAAAAATTCCTTGGAGGTCTAAGCCGTTTCAGCTTTCTAAGATATGGTCATAACAAAAGATCATGGCACTAGCGATATCTTATGGAGAGTTAAACTTAAATTCACCCTTCTACCATGGCGGCAGCACTTCCGACCCATAAAGAATCATCACATCGATAAGAACTGATAACATCGATCAACCTACAGTCTTATCTCTTGCATAAACCAGGGGCTGCATGGTAGCTAAGTATGTGTCTAATGTCAGACAAAAATCATCACTACTTACTTATCTTCTTCACCAAATCCTAAACCCCTTTTTTAGAATAATATTTTGCTTTTGGAAGAGTTTTGAAGGGCGGTCCTTTTGTGGATATGGTTAAATCAGGATACTTTCCTATTGAGACAGAGTTTAGCTACTTAAAGTCAAGTATGGTGTATACTCTATAAGATATACGTCTAACAACCAACACAAGCCGTAAGCACAAGGCGTTAACCTCTTTTGAGAAGATATCTTCTACTTCTCGCGTAAAATAAGTACGAGTTTTAGTCCTTAACCCTGTTAGCCCGACTAGCCCGACTAGCAATTGAAAGGAAAATAATTGCGGATCAAAAGAATATGAATGAATGACTATGGATGGATGGAAGATGCGTTGATGGATATTTAGAGCATCCTCACGGATAGATGGGTGTCATTGTCTGTCTAAGAATGCAAGCAGAGCGAGGAGATTTCGATTGTATCTTTCATAAGAATCCTCATTACCAGATAATAATAATTTGGGGTTTTTTTTTTCAGTTATATCTTATTTTCTAGTTATGCGTTTGCATTGCATTTGATGCCGCCAAAAAGTGCAGAGCATGCAGTGTTTTGAAATGTCTTGATCTTTAAACACACGAGAAGGAAATGAAGTACTTGAAGTATTCGCTGAGTCGATGAGGTATTAATGGCAGTTTTATCAAGAGATACCTAAGTATAACATTGAGCCGGTATTTGACGGTCACGGAACATTCTGTAAACAATATCGGGTCGAAATCGAAATTATCATTTTTTTACTTTACTCAGGAGATGGAAAAGATTTTTGTTTTTCGTAAATGAATGCAACGCTTTTTTCTATCAGCTTATTATTTGTTGGATATATTACCAACTATTCAAAAATAACTGGTATTATGAGCATAAAATGATAGCTATTGAACAGTTAATATGAATAGGGTGTGGTTTTGTCATGGCTAAATAACGTATTTCTACAGCCTGCAGTTGTTGGCGGTACATATAGAGTGGCTAATCTTTGAATGCCTTGCAATCACCGTTTTAAGAACAGAAAAATCGTAATCCTTCTTATAAAGCAAGAAGGTTACCCCCTTCAGCGAAAATCTAAAGGCCACATTTAACCTGGAATTGGGTTCCGCTCCGCTCATTAATACTGTAACCTTTTCAACTCGAGCTGTAATGCAGAATGCAGCATTCAGTATTCACAAGTTTATGGTTGTCAAATATTTGCGTTTTTAAGCGGTTTTTGCATTGCTCATTGTCTTCAGTGATGTTCGAATTTACTACACTTTGCTACAATTGCTGACATTTTTATTATTTTTCATTAGGTTTACATAAAAATTATGTTATTTGTTTGGTAACTGCTGAGTACCGGATACTTAGTGTGGCACAGTAGCAGGCAAAGAGTACAACTCCACTGCAACTCTTTATTATGATAAATACCGTAAAAAAAAGTTGTGGACTGCGAAATAGCCTGGTGAATCAATTCACTGTGTGTGGTAGCAAAGGAAAAACATTCTCTAATACATAGATCTTTTCTTTAGATTGTCTTTGGAGATGTTGGTTTAGGATTACAAAGCTACAATACTTGCAGGTTTTTTATGTATTAAGAGTACATGACATCAGATAGAAGCATGTTCTTTCAATAAACTCATTCCGTTCATGACATGCACATATTTACGACTTATTTGCGCTCACAGTGCCACACTCATCCGGTTAAACAATGCTTGTCCTAAGTAACGAATAAACCTATAACAGTAAAAAGGCACTGGTTTGGAATCGAAGGTTTTGGTGAAGAAGAAGATATGGTATTGATTTTTCCAGGAATTGTAATTAAAATGTTCGGGATTGCAATTCGGTTTGTGTACTTTATCAGTTTGTACAATCAGGTACGTAGTTGCATTGATATAATTATATTGCAGATCCCATTCTTGTGTGGTGTTGCCTGCCCTCTAATCAATCATTGTTATCACTTCTTGTGGAAAGCAAAGTTCACGTTTTATATACTCTAATTTTTCAGTCTTGTGTGGTGTTGCCTGTTCTCTAATCAATCATTGTTATCACTTCTTGTGGAAAGCAAAGTTCACTTTTAATATACTCTAATTCATTCCATGTTCTCGGAAGTTGAAATAAATCAAACCATGACAAGCAACGACCGACAAATGAGTCAAGTCAATCAAAAAAGGTATTACTATCGTTAAGGTATCAACAGCTTGAAAACGAAGATGGTTCTTTTATAGATAAAAAAGTAAGCTAAAATTCCATTTTATTTTATTAACTGGCAACTTTGGGCACATTGATTGTCTGACAGTCCTGTACAAATGGGCAAACGTACGATCCATATCTAGATATAAATACCTCAGTCAGGAGCCATAGTAAAAGACGTTCTTTTCAATGTCATATATATGCATCTTGTTTGATTGATATACATATGTACTGATGTATAATATATACCGAATATGATTGAGGATTTACAAATTGAAATATCGTCACATACGGAGAAGGTGCAGTCACTTTAATAACTGAGTGAACTTGATCAAGTGAAGTGGTTGTGTATTTACAATACTGTTAAATATGTCGGTATATACACTGGGTGAGGCTAATCCACCAAACCATGTGTGGATTTAAACTTATTTCTTTTGTTCAATTCTGTCATTTCCTTGGTCGATATTCACTTGTTGTACACGAAAAGTAAAGTATTCCAATCCCTCTGCACCTTAATATACATGTATCAATCAGTGATCGTGGAGATAAGTTCGTGATAGACAGGATAAGTGATTAAGATGTTGGCCAACATTGTACAGGTCTTATTTAGTCATTTATTCAACGTTACTGTATTCTCATATGCTGGCAATTGGACTCATTCTTATGAAGACAAAGTTGTGTTTGATTACTATGAAGAATCGATCCATTCTTTCATTACTACTGTCTCAGCTCCATTGCCCAAACTTGCTGAGGCCATCCTGTCCGTCCACGCTTTCTTGGGGACAAATCCGCACTCTGTTTGATGAAAATAAAACCAACAGTTATTGGTATTACAGATTCTGAATCAATTGAAGTTAAAAGTCTTTAGTGATATTGGTTAGTATAATGATATATAGACCAAGTATCCAATTAGAACAGAATATACTATTATAAAAGTATTGATTCAATAGAACGCCTGCTAGATTGTTTTACACCTAAATATCCAGCTTGTAGACTGGCATGTCGTTTCACTAACTGAATGGTATCAGTTTATACTCATGTTTGAAGTGTCCTGGGCTAAAGATCGTCATTGTTACCCGATGGCTCAGTTTGGGATATATCATTGGCATTTATCTAATCCATTTTATACTTACACACTCTTCTCTTCTTCTCTTCTCTTTCATGTCGCTTTGTAAAGCCATTTCTACAACGAAGTTCTTCCGAGTACATGGTTTTCCATCTTTAGTTTCTTCTAGAACTTCGTTAAGATATCGTATATAGCTGATAGCAAGTCGTAATGTCTTTATCTTAGACAACTTGGTATCGACAGGGACATTTGGTATGTGCTGTCTTAGATCCTCGAATGCTGAATTCATAGTCTGAGTACGTTTTCTTTCCTTGCGGTTAGCAGTTGTGCGTTTTTTTGCAGGTCGTTCTGTTGAATCTTCGTCAGGAGTATCGCATTCAATGGTCGTATCCGTTGCTTCACTCGTACTAGTGCTCTCACTTCGGTGCATTTTTCGTGTGGAGTGCGATTATCAAAACAACATAACCCGTAGTACTTACACACTTGTGATAGGCAGATCTATTGGCTTCATAAAAGCCACCACAGGCTGGCTGGCGTTTGAACAACAAGCTTAGTGACTAGACATCGGACTTCAAATCAGCGGAAACTAACAGACATTTATTTATCATTAATCCACGTTATCGCATTTAATTTCAGAGTCATTATCCAATTAGAGAAGAGAAAGGAGAGCAGGGAATGATAAGATTGTGTTAACTTTGTTAACCTCTTGGCGCTTCATTGAACTAGAAAAATAGCTCTTTTTTCTGAGATGTGAGATAGAAAATACCAAAAGAAGATGGAATAAAGCAATTGATCAATGACTTGATGAAATACTCGCAACACACTACTACGATATGACTTATCAATAAATGTTGGACTAAATGTAGCCCTCTGACCACTTAAGTACTTCTGCTGTGCAAACGAGTACCATGATAATATTAAAGAAAGAATAAAACATGCACGATCTATAAATTGTTTTATATGATGAGTGCAAAGTTTACCTTCAATCATCGTAGGTCCATCGGTGGGCGTGGTTACGATCAACTAAATAAGGCTTATGAAACAAGAGAACGCGTTTGATCTGTCATAATCATTATTGATTGCAATCAGCACTTCCAGGCAAGTTTCTACCCAACATCAACTGAGGAGTTGCTTACGGGATGCCGATTTGTAAATAATAAAGTGACTGATCATAAAAGGCTATTTTGTTATCATGACCACAGTAACCTTTGACAAAAGACCAATTTAACAGCTAGCAAAGAGTATCTGGATGGCCACTTATCTTGCACTTCAAGTGGTCTGACAGCTGCTCGTCACTTTTGACTGCTATCATTTCCGGTTACACAAAACTAAACTCACCTGGTTGTATAAATTTACATGAGATTCTAAAAAGGTTCCTGACTATACCTTCACTATACCTTCCGCTACACGTCGTGCTTCTCTCGTGTTCTGCCAACCCGCGTCAGTGCTTGATAACTGCACACAGCCCGCGTGCGCGTTGTCTATTTCTTCAACGATGACTGCCAGTCTCCCGCTGATGGAGTGGCCACATTCAGTGACCCAGGCCTGAAGACACCTGAATGCAACATTCTGAGATCTATTATAATTGTTTGATGTATTTACAATCATGCCATAAACCGTTCTCATAATGGCTGACAAGCGCACCAAAATAAGGCCATCCAGTCATCTTGCGAGGCTGAACAAGGCTGTCATTCAAAATAAAGGTGGATAGCGCGAATTCAGGTCAAAACAAAAAGTCAATTTCTATACTTTTCTTAACTTTCCTTCTATAAACGCATTTCATGCGCTTTTATTTCTTCATTGCAAACTAATAACTGGTTGACCTCGTTTTCGTGCACTTGTCAGCCATTATGAGAACGGTGTATTAGAGGCTGCAAAACCTCCTTCTATCATTCATTTGTAATAAGAAAGGCTGGCCGTACAAAGATCTTTTCGTTCCCTTCAATTCCCTACTAGCAGTCTCCATTGTTAGCAATTGTTGGGAGAGAAAATTGAAAGAGACAGAGACAGAGACAGAGACAGAGACAGATTTAAAAAAAATTTCTCTGCCAATATTGGTCAACGAGGGAGACTCTTCTAATTTTGTCAAGGGCATATGAGCCACTCCCCCCCCCCCCCTCCCCACTACACACGCACAAGCACAAACTCTTGAAGAAAAAGAGAATGCGTACATACTTTACTGCGTTGCGTACGCGTCTTTTTTGGTCGAACTACAGCCTTGATCTTTTATTTGAAGCAGGCTAATCCGCCCTCCTCTCTCTGCATGCCTGTGACTTAACTTTGTCCCCTCAACATTGCGTGACATCATGTGTGACGTGACAAACGTTTACGCGCGCATTTTTCCACAGATTGAGCAGAAAGAAGGAAGGTTCACGGAGTGTAATAAAGCTCTTCCAATTACTATCTAACGTTGGAATGACCGAAAGAACAAGACAAGGTAAAGAGGAGTCTAGAGTTGAGGTTAGTTGTTTTGATTACTTATATCAAAATGAATTTCTCGGGATTTCTAAATGACTTAACTTCCACTGTCAATCAATATTATTTTGTCATGTTTCTACCCCCTTGGTCATTAATCAAACTTGACTATATTTTGCATATCATTGTCGTCCATATTTTAAAAGCTGAATAGGTAGAAAGGTATTTCTTTTATCGCAAGATCTTAAGTCAACATAAAATTAGGGTAAACTTTTCAATCCTCTTACATAACTGTCATCTTATAATTACTCGGTCAGCGGTAATCCTTCAGAATATCACCATTAGTTATGACGAAATTCCTCGTATTGCGATCCTTGGTTCGAGCTTTAGTTGGGTTCGTTTTATTCTTTTCGTGTTTACTAATCCACGACCACAGCATGGCAAGTAGGTTATCTATAGCTTGCTTTTCAATATAGTAATTGAGATTAGAGAAACAGTACGTCGTTAAAAGTTTATTTAGCATTCAAATGAATAAATAGTTTGATTTAGTTTGATTTCATTCATAGATAAACATCTGTAATGTTGATCATAGAAAGAAATCTTTGTTCCTTCACTCAGACAGACAGACAGAAAGCAAGGCTATCAAATGAGTGGGCAGAGATATCCTGAGAGTTGCCTCTTCCTTCCTTTCTTTTGATTTGAAAAGGAGTCACATAAAGCTTCTAAAGTCAAATATCTATGCCAACCAATTCATGAATATAATATATCATGTTTAATTAGCGTTGTGTTGATGCCAAGAATTAGTGCTAGCTATGTGGTGCAACATCCTCTGTCAAATTGCACTAAATTGGTACTTCTGTAAGACCTACGATGAGAAAAGAATAAACATCAAGAGAAGACAAGGACAAAATATTAGTGGGGTGGGGGATGGCCCATGAGGGATGAAGTAAAAGGTGATAAAAACTGAGTTTTTCAAAATGTAAACTGTAACTGTTGATCAGCTTCATTCTATCATCACGTACCCACTGCCTGCACTATTTTTGAATATTCGTTGTTTTGTGTATGCCTGCTGGGTTCAATTTAAACTAAATAGAATTGAACGAATTGAGTTTTGGAAAATGAACCACTAAATGAAGTCACGTGAGTTATCTCTCGTTATTAAAAACATATATACATACGCATCTGACACTCCCATAATGTTTCAAGCCATGTTTTCATGCAATACTCAGTACAGGTCTCACAGGAATTTAGCGTCGGTTCAAACAAAATTGAGTAAGAATGCATGGTACATTTAGATTTGCACGCACGAGGACGTGCCGTTCAAATTAAACAAAACAAATGGTACAGATTCATATAACGTAGTGCGAATGACTTTATTTCATATGAATGAAAATAACTTAAATCTTCTAGAATCCTGAAACAATTTCTGGGCTGTGTTTTAAGCCAGGGCAACTGCATGCTCATTCACAAATCGAATTTAAATAATTTGACTTGTTAGGATTTACCTGACGAAGGGAGGAAAATTCGAGAACCCTGAGAAATCCCCTCGTGAGATTAATAGCAAAATCTAAAATGTTTCGTTGGAAACCGAGTACATAAGGAGAGGATAAAAATCTTAACCTCATGGCTAGAAGTAGGTCGTTATATCACAGTGTGAAGAAAAGAGTGATGGGTTTTAGGGCAGATTATCAAATCTGTCGACCCATTTCGCTTCCATCCAAACCACAGTCACTAACACAAAAACCCACAAACATAGTTAATAAAAGAACGACAGTCATTACTCAACCCAATCCGTTCATTCTTCTTCATTCATCCCTACCTGTGGTGTCATTAAAATTGCCTATCTAAAATCATAAACCGTTGATCTAACTTGAGAAAATTGTAATAATGTTTTTGACGGGTTAGAGAAGACTCTTTTGCGCAAACGTTATGAATGGGTGGTAATATTCCGGCCATATCTGGCAGGCGTAACCTCAAAGCCTCATTATCTAGTCCGGACGGCTTTGGTTTAAACAAAATGTGAATAAAAACTGCGGTTAAATTCGTTTGCCTTTTTCGGTTACGCTTACTTTTAGTACACCACATGCCTTGCTGGGATTACGCTAAGAGAATCCATGGTTTATGATGATTACTATCGATAACTGATGTCATCTACTTAACTCATTAATTCTTTTTACCGGCGAACAAATATTAACCAACTTCCTAAATTGTAATTTTTCTTTAATTCATAATCCATTTACTCATCGCCTAAGCTTTTGAAATAGATTCCTGATTAGTACGAAACAAAATGAATTAGATAAAGAGCTTTAATTAGAAAATAGTTAAGTTTGAAGATTTTCCGAATGAAAACCAGATTACCAGACAAGAATAGTCTCAGGTCACGTGACAATATAATTTGGTAGCTTAGTCAGTAAGATTTTTTAGTGTCGTTTAGCACCGGCTTACTTAAGAGAATTAAATGTCGTGTATTTCTTTTGGAGTTTAAAGGTTGTTGAATAAGACTGAAGTCCAGCTGACGAAAACAGAAATGGTGCTACCTGTTTTGCGGGTAGATAGGCGGTTTATAGAACTGTACCACGTGGTTAGTTGGTGCCTCGTCAATCCATGTGAAAACTAACACGTACATCTCCCAAAATAACCAACTCAAACAAAAAAAAGAAAATTTAAACCCTATTGTTGAGTCATTAGCAAATGGCTTTTAACTTGGCTCATTAGGAAATCTTTATTAACAAACTACAGTTTTAATGAATTTTCCTTTTGACATAATGAATTCAAATAGTGTTTCTCGTATTATTACCGATCAAACATTTGCCTTTCCTCAAATGATATATACGCTGGGTCGTCAACGTCTAAGGTCATTTATCTCAATTATTTAATGGACCCGTGAATCAAGAAATCAACTCTACATTTTTTTCCAAAAATAAAACAAAAAAATACTATGAATATTGATGTTAGAACACGGAAGTATCATTAAAATGTATGGCTCTTAAACTTTAATATTTTTCTTGTTTCTGTTATTTTTTAAATATTTTAGTTGGAATAACTTTTCTCGACAACAAATTAATATTAGAAGCGAAATATTTTTTTCCTTTTGTTTTCGTTTTAATATTTTAATTAGTACTATTTTAATAAACTCGGACGGCCTCGCACAGGTAGTTTTCAGCTACATGCATCATCAGTTTTTTAGACCGTTTTTACGCACAAGTATTTTGAAATGTGATCATGAAATTATTTTTGTTTTATAGTAAATGAGAATAGATAGCTTTGAAACGTGTTTATCAGCATGAACGCCTGAAAAACTCGTTTGATGTGTGAGATTTGGACGGCTCGCCGTAGAAGTAGGATTTTTTTAAATTTAAGATCACAGTTCCAATTTTGTTTTAGGGTTGGTCTACTTTTTGTTTGAATAGTATATAATATAATCCACCTCATTAAAACAATCTAACGGTAGTCATAGAATATCGACGGCAAACTTTCAATTAAAGAAGTATATATATTTTGAGTGACTGATAAGTAATTATAATATGAACGAAAACTAGACTGTGGTGCCCTCCTGAACGTGTCGTAATTAATCACGTAGGACTGAAAACCCATGGGGTAATTGAAGAACCCGCCAGGCAAAGAAACCTTCAGTGAGTGATAACAAGAAAATTCACTCATGGATCTAGTAATGGTCATCCATCATCCTCTAGTGACGTATTCATTATATCATTGATGTTAGCTTACTCATCATGAAGTGGTTGATCACTGTAGAATTAAATGCCATAGTTATGATTTGTAGGGAATGACTTGTAAATATATACAGTCGTATCGTCTAGGATTATGATGGTGGTTCATTTGCTGGTATAAACGAGTGGAATAGATTTGCCTTACTTATTTGAATCGTTTTTTTATACTTCATGACTACTGTTAGTCAGCCAAGCAGTCTTACATTTAATTTCAACTTTGATTAAAATGAGATGAAATGAGAAATAATAATGAAAAAAGGGAAGATAAAATAACGATTGTGTTCATAGGTCTGTTGGTTAATTTGTTCCTTGTTATCAGTGCTTCGTTTTAACCCTATACATCTTAAATATCTAGAGTTTAAACTGACTCTGAACTCAAGTTGAGTTATGTTTCACTATTTTAAGTTTCTGTCTTTGAAATATGAAATTCTAATCAATCTAAAAACGTATTTTCGCCCCTAGGAGTCTGTGTTTATTCATTTTTTATTATAATTACGGACAGACATGGGGTACTCTTCACCATCACAAGACTCATTTATGTCATTTATTTTTAAGCCGTTCATCATCATGTTCTGTAGATACGACAGTTTTTTTACTGGCTTTCAAAAATGCTTGACCAAGCAGACAAATAATTACGGACGCTTGTGTACATATTGAAAACAGTGACAAGATATCCACGCGTAGCCTAGTAATTGATATTTTCTTTTTCAGTAGTAAGACCAATTAAGTATTGCCTGGGGGATTTTCCTTTCTCACGACATGATTATTCTAAAGACTACAATAGAAATGAAGAGAACCTCGCACTAGTTTGTGTTTTGGTTTACGACAACAACAAACCGCCGTGTGTATAGCAAGTCGTCCTTATAAAGATGAGCCAACATTGCGGTACGGTTTGAACACTTAAAGTAGAGAGTCCCGCGGGTTACCGCCAAAATCTCCCTCATCGTCAAAGAACAACGAAAAGAAATTCAAAACGCATTCGTCTTTCAATAACTGCCATATTAGAATTCCTATCACATCTCTCCATGTATTAACGGTGGAGGGTTTTTTTCATTACAAATTCTTCAACTTTGATTGGACAATGTTCGAGAACAGTTTTCATTCCTAACTTCATTCCATCTCAGAACTGTTTTATTTTTATTTTCTTATTTCTATTTTTACTTTACATTTTTCAGTTGGACTTATAATTGTGGGCTTACCCATTCTCCAGATTACATGACGTTATATATCGATAACAAAAACTCTCCTAACATCCAATTCAATCTTAACTTACCTATAAATACATAAATAATAAAAGACTGATACGTTCGGCTTTTCCGCATTTTGGTATTTTGAAAAAATTTAATATTCTTTTACTTGATCAATTTGAAAGGCGATCTAAACGATTTTAAATGGTTCAGCACTTGTTAGGCTTCAATCTATAAACATTTGTCGCCATTTTGTTCAGTGGTCTTTGAATGAATATGAAGCGATAAACAACTACTTTCGTCATCAAAGCCAACGAAGAAACGTTCTGTAAACCAATGTCTGTCAATATCATAGTCAATAATAAACTATTTTTGTCTTATCTTAGAATATTAACTAAGGGAAAAGAGCAGAAAAATAATGCTGCTTGCTGATCGATATTAACTTTGGATAATTGAAATGTGCTCTGCTTGCTAAGTAGAAGATGACTTGGGAATTACAAATTATTTTTGTGAGAGAGAAACCCTTTAACGAGCAAACGTCTCACTGAAATTTCGACAAATGTAACTGGGAATTCCTCTACTTTACTACAGATTGTCAATAAATTCACTAGTTAAGTCCAATGCTAGATTCTATCTTTTTTGTCATTATTTCTTCTCATTATGAAGTCAATGTTCCACTACACTTTTGATCACAAACAAAACTTTGAATTTCCATACTAATTTACTTGAAGACTTGCACACACCAGCCTGCGTACAATTGCGGCACCTGCCAAGCCTTACCCAACCATAGAACAACCCGCGTTTGCTTGTCAATCACCTGACAAAATTGACTAACATCGCCGCCAACTCCATCCAAATCTTAGATTTTAACAACTTCGAGTTTCCAGTACATGACAGGTTTATTTTTCTATCAGATTCCTTAAGGAAATAAAGAGTATTGATCGAAAGGTTTTAATTGTTTGGTCTAATTCCTAGAGACTCAATAGGTCCTCCGGAAACGAGTTGACTGAGATGTATTGTTATACAAACCTCCCTTGCCTAAGGCCAGAAAAGTATAATCTTATCGGTATACGAATACCCATATTAAAAAATCCTTGGAGGATTTTACATATTTGAAAACTTATTGAACTCACTCGGAAATTTTTTTTGCAAGGAAAGCCGCGCAAGAGTCGTAATTTGACAAGACACCCAGATAGTTAAATAGTATTTTTCATTAAATGTTATTTCTTAATCCTTATCGGCTTCTTATCGATGAAAGTTTTAACTGAAAACGGACACGCCGTTCGAAACAGTGTCACGAAATTTCAAGCCATAAACTCGATTCAAAAACAGTCTTCAATGTGTATGTCTAAATCTTCAATATAATATATCAAGATATTTGGCCATACCTCTTATAATCCTCCTGAAACATCCTTTTTTAAATAATTAGATTTCGTTTTCTCCAAGTAGAGTCCATAACTTGTGGAGTAGAGGAACGTAATGGCCGATGTGGAAGCCGCGCGCTCAGAATGCGACTATCAACAGACAATGTTTTCTCTGCCCGTACGGAAGATCGTTTTGTAGCGATTCGGCCGGCCTTTGTGCGCCTTATCTTTAGATTGTGTTGGTTTTGCTAACAGCGACAGTAAAGGCATGCATACATGAATATCACGAAGCACCCAAACTGCTCAGTTATGTACGGGCACATGTACACAAGAGTCTTGGCCGTCTATTTTTAATGGAATACTTGATCAACATTTTACATATTAAAGCGACAACCATCCATTCAAACTGGGATTCGGGTTTACTACTTTTCTTAGATCGTAACTTGAAATTACGCTTGTACAAACAAGAATTCGAAAGTTTGAGCGGATCTTTTTTGGTTTTTGGCAGCGATAAATCGCGGGTATTTTCCCGGCGTCACCACATAGGTTCATGAGTTTTATCACACGGTTCCTGTGGCTTTAGGTTAGTTTGATTTTACTGTTTGTATTTTATTCTTTTTCATACTCTGTTTGGTTTTTTAATTCTGCCTTAAGATATGACCAGTCGTAGATAATTATCATAACCTCGTGAAAGACACATACACGAACAAGGTTTACTGCTGAACGGCGAACAAACTCCAAATCTCAAACTCCTTTTTAATTAGAAAAAATACGTGATTTTTTCTCTTGGGAATCAGATCGAAACAACCCATAATGGGGAAATCTTCTATCGGTCGAAATAAAATCTAATGTCGGCCAAACAAACAGCAGCTGCTCTAGCATCTGCTTAACACATAACCATTTAGTACTGTTTCTTCTGAACAAGATTTCTCATTGCTTTGCACGAAAAGTGCTTCATTCTGTTATATAAATCCTTTATTTAATCAAAATCCCATTTTATATGAAACACATCAATCTGCTTTACATTTTAAAAAAGGTTCCAATTCACTCCGTGTACGGTAATAGTACGTTTGTGGAATAGAAAATTATCGGAATTATCTCAAATCGTTATTGAAAAGAAAAAAATTGGATCTTTAGATAATCTTCGTCTCTGTGTTTTACGAAGCGTAAAACGTGGCATGTCGGCCCGGTACTTGTCAATGAAGCGCGCATAAATTCAATCTCCTCTTGAAATTAATTTATTGGAGCTCTTTTTAAAAAGCCTGTTGGAAATAAGACACATTTTCTTATTACCTTAGCATTATGATAATTCTGATTATCAAAGAAATTTTTTCATAGACGAGAGGATCTCAGGCCGCATCGTCAACCAGTCTGACACAGTGAATGAGAGCCAAGCACTAAATTACTATGATATTTCGGATGTGAATCTGATGTGGATTATTTTAGGACAGTCTCCCTCCAGGCTAACGGAAATTTATCGTATCTTGACAACAGCATTTCGATCTTTTCGGGTACATTCTGGTTTTGACTAATTAGAATGTTTTTAGTCTTATTCGCATGGGCTGGAATAGTGAGCCAGCGGGTGGGTCGTAAAGTGTAAGCTGTCACACCGGTCATTGCTTTACATCGCCTCGCTATTTGGCATAAAGATACGCCGCCTCGTGCGAACTTAGCATAAAAACACAAAAACAACGCTATCTCGGCAAAATGAGAATTCCCCATCGAAATCTAAATTCCAGACCACTAGAACATGGTTGAAATGTGCTTACAATAAAAACGACGACTTGGTCTTGTCAATTCCGAAGTGGTTTTTGGTTTGCTTTGCGTGATATTTTGCCTTCATTAGTTTTGCAAAGTTTATTTTGGCATATTAGTTGCCATCCAATAGTATGCGATAATCGTTGTCATTATCTATAACCATACCGAGCTCATTAAGACCAGCACTACCTCATTCATCAGGCTAATTCTCTCTAGAACTCTCAAAGCTTTCTATCAATGGACCAATCAGGCAGCGCCGAGAAAACGCTGCAAGTACACATGTACGAGTAGTCAGGAATGTAATAACGAAATTATACCAGAATTGGAATTAAAGAAAGCAGCTTTTTCCTATTGGTTTAGGAACTTGACGATGAGGAGTGTAAGTGCGTTAATGAATCCTAATAAAGCCATTTATTGTTCCGATTTGCTGGTCGACAAAATGTTACACTTTACAAGACTCGTTTACGCTTGACTAGAGTTTGGCTACTGGCGCAAATTTAGTAACACATGGATCGCTCACACGAAAAAAAAAAAAAAAAAAAAGAAGAAGAAGAAGTAACGAACTGTGAAGTAGAAAATGAGACAACTCTAATGGCAGGAACTTATGGTTTCTACGTGTCGTTATCTCTTTGATTCTCTTTCTCAGATATTTGTCTTATGACTTAGTTTGTGTTTTACCCATCAAAACCTTGTCGCAAGTGCGGGCCTTGCCTCGTTGTCATGTAAAAGCGGACAGGTCCAGCTGTCATTCTGCGCATGTGCAGAATGAATTTTTTAAATTGCGCATGCGCAGCCGGTTGGGAACAGGTGCACGTCAAGTGCAAATGTTGTTAACACAATGATAATGATTGTCCCTTTCTTTACGAGCACTTTGACTGCATTTAAAGACGTCTTCACGTCATGGTAGTAGTCTTCAGTACGAACTGAGTCAGCTCCAACATGAATCGCGACAGCTTGCTCAACAAGAATCTTAGCCCTCCTCTCTCGCGGATATCCATATCCAATGGCACTTCTCTTTCCAATTCTTATATCAGCAATTCTGGTGGAGGACAGTTCAGGGAACCAAGTTGGATACCTTCAATTCGTGGATCCAACGGCTCGGTATATATATATATCCTTTCTTTATTATTTACCTTTATTTAATTTTTGCCGTTTTTACCTCGAGTATGTCAAGAGTTTCCTGAAGAATTCCCCCGCTATCTTAATGGAATGAGAAAAGTATTTTAGATAGTGTTTTCGCGTGGTATTTATTTATCTTTTTCTTCTTTTTTTTCTCCTCATAGTTGTCGTTCCCTTCGAGATCTACAAACCTGGTGCGTGTTACAAATAAAATCAATAAATACTCATCGATTTTCATTTCCGTTTGCAAACATGCTTCTGACTAAATATGCTTCTTTTTTCTACTTGTTTAGATTCCACCTAGTGTTTTCGATGCTTTTGATGATTCGCATTTACTGTCAGCACCGCAGCCCGATGCTTCGCCGAAGTACTTGTCTAAACAATCGAAGCAAAGTTACTCCATTCCTGGGCTACACACTTCTCACGCACCGGACACATACGATGCACATGATATTTTGGACCAGATATCGGCTTCACTGCAACCCTCGTGTTCTGTCAGTGATTCTTTTGATAAATCCTTCGAAACGCCATCGCCCATCAGCCTTTCTGCAGGACATTTTCACTCTGCTCTCGTTCCCGCTAATGATGACATGAACCCCAGAGAGTTGGAATGGTTTGCCGAACGATTCAAGCAGAGAAGAATTAAGCTCGGGGTTACACAAGCCGATGTAGGCACAGCACTTGCACACTTGAAAATTCCTGGAGTTGGCTCTCTGAGTCAGTCAACAATCTGCAGATTCGAGTCTCTTACTCTAAGTCATAATAACATGATGGCCTTAAAGCCCGTTCTGACAGCCTGGCTAGAGGAAGCGGAAAAAGCTTACAAAACCAAACAGATGAACAGTGCGTTTCTACCGAATTCCGACAAGAAAAGAAAGCGTACCTCGATCGGAGCAGCAGAAAAGCGCTCTCTGGAAGCTTACTTTGCTATGAACCCGCGCCCTTCGAGTGACAAGATTTCTTCAATAGCAGAGAAACTAGACCTATCAAAAAACGTAGTTAGAGTTTGGTTTTGTAACCAACGACAAAAGAAAAAGCGAATGAAGTTTTCTGTCCATTGATGACCCCGAGAATTCAAGAACTTTGCAAAGAATATTACTTCGGATATGAACAAGACTGAAAGACAGTAACGGCTATACAAGTCACATTTGACTCAAAATATTAATTATATACTTACTCTCCTGGACAAAAACGGGAATTATTGGCATGGAGTTGTCAATTTGCATTTTGAATTTATAAACCAAGACTTGAACTTGGTTCCAGAACGTTTTAGTAAGATAAAAATAAGTTGAAAAAGAGTGAACGAATTCAACCTGTGAGAGCCATACAACTCGTCACAAAGCTGGTTTATTACTTGTATTGAAATTGTTTTGAATAGCAAGCTTGAGGCGCATAAACATTGTTCATGGAATGGACATTAGCTTCAACAAGAGTGCCGGGGAATTCCGTAACATCAATCATTTCCGTTTCATCTTGAAGAGAAAAGAAAAGTTTTTCTGTTCTACATCGATAAGAGACTACATCGATAAGAGACTCTGATAATCTCGTTTTTCTTGTTATCGGGGAACTCAAGGTTATCAAAGAAACTAACTTAGAAAAAACTACTGCGGTCCCACACCTGCCATTCTATAAAGAAAATCCAATTCGGTGTGTGTCAATGAGTTAGAAGTATAACATAGCTATATGTAAATTTGACCAGGTCTTTTACAATGAGATCTGTTATTTTAAACAATGTTGAAGTTTTAAATTGATGGCGCAGAAGAAAAAAAAAAAAGAAAATTATTTCCCCGATTAACAGTGAACGATAATGAATATCGTTCAACTAATATTGGGAAATAGGAAGCAAGGTATAGGCCGTTTGACTCGTCAGTGTACGACAATTCACTACAGCGAAGGATACGCACGAATGTCTTGATTATTGGGAGTTCATAGTATGGAGTTTCAACGAATTGATGGCACTGAATTGAGCCATAATAATACTAAATATATATTTTGAAATTTTGTATCTCTAAGGAATGTTTTATGAATCTGCGTCTATTGGTGTAAAATACATATATATACATATAACTTTAATTATAAAGCACCAAATTTCGGCCTACTTTTCGTTCGTTGTTGTTTTGTTTTTTCTTTTCAAAACTCAAATTGAAATTCATCACCCGGGCCATGAATTCATTTGTTAATTGTAGTAAAAGATTTTTGTCTCTTTTGAAAAGTTTGTAATGAATTATGCCTAAATAGGCCTCTAAGTTTTAATAAAGCTAAGAGAACATTTAGTCTTCTGCTTGGTATTTGTTTCGTAGATACATAGTCTTGGCTTTTTTAAAGAGATAGATGCACAAGCTTCATGGTGGTCGGTCCACAAGTACAAGATTCTTGTTGTATACATTTTACCGCCTGGCTGACCATGGTTTTCAAGTACTGGTGCAAGCGCTTTTGTTTGTCTCTCATTTACTCACTCAATTCATTTTTCCATTTATTGAAAAATGCTGCCTAATTTTAACGCTAAAATAAACAGTTATTTCTCATGTAAAAACATTCCGACGAAAGAGTCATAAAAACGCAAACACAAAAAGGAATTTTTATAGAAAGTGTACGACTTGTAAATATACGTGATATTTTGTAAGTTTCGTATGGTTGAAGGGGAATTTCTTTCAAAAAAGCAAGAAAAAAAGAGACTTTTCGACGCCTAGCACACTTGTTCCAACTGTGATTTCTGTATTCGAAGTTTTCTGTTTTCTTTTCTTATTTCCTGTCCTTGTAGAAGACGTTCAACGAGCAGGGTAGTAATCATCTCTAGCTTCGCAGGTGTGAACAAACCACCCGCTAACATTCATTTCTCATAACATGGTTGTGACTGTCTTACTTCGTTTTCAATAAAGAAGCTCTTGCCTCCGTACTTATGATGTAAATCATCGGAAAGGAAGAAAGACGGACGAGGCAAAAAATAAACATAGTTGATAATAATTAAATACGTTGAAGTTATTTAGACAGAAATCGAATACAAACGAGTCGTATAGTTTGCTTTTCCATAAATATGTTCATTCGATAACCTGAATTTGCTCAAATCATAATATAATGATATTTATGACTAGTGTTTGTTCGCTAAGTTTGTGCCATCATGTAAAGTCATGGGGCAACATTCTGAACTAGAGCCTTGTAAGTGAAGGTATTTGCATCTATAGAACTTGGTGTTGCTTGCTAGATGTCACACGTGTCTCGAACGGAACTCAGACCGTTCGCTTGTAAACGCTAATTATAAGTTTATTTTTTGAATCTAACTACTTTAAACCCTTGACTAGTAAACCTGAGATATTTCCGGTGTGTTTTTCAACTAGGGTGTTTTGTTAGAGCGGCCTACCTTTCACTACACCCAAGTTCAATGAGGATACGCGACAAGTAAGCGTTGCTTCGCAGCAGATGTTAACATCATAAAAATACAAAAATAAAAAAACACGTTCACAACAGCAAAACAATTCATAAATGAAAAATCTAAAGAAAATGGTCTAAAATCTAGACTAATTTTTTAGTCCTTTTCGGTTGTGGAAGGGTTTTGCCAAGAAAACCAACTAGGGAGACGGGTAGCCACGTAAGCTACTTTACACCACTATTCAGAGAAAAACACTTGACTAATATCCCATAGAAACCGAGGTTTGAAGCCCCTGGACCCACGAAGAGTAGAGCCATTCAATAAATAGGGGATATTAGGTGGTACTGATTTTAGAATCTTCCAAGAAATGAATTGCAGTCTCCACATTTTTTCAAGCAGATGTTAAACGTATGCTTTACTGTGAATTTACTTAGATTTTGTCAGTAAAAAGTGAAGTGTATATATGTAGAACGTGGACTGGATTTGTGTGCAGGCGAAGACTCTTTACGACTAGAAAGTAAAGTGCATGATAAAGCCTTTTAATTCTAGTGCTCAAAACAAATGGAAAATTAAACTCTGTGCTAAAGTTCTACACAAAGTGTCACATATATGGCTAGTTAGTATTAAAAATCTGTCAATGAAAATTATATATTTATTTTGTTTATTAAAATTTGACAGCTCTTACTCCAGAAAACTATAGTCTTACATGAATCATTCGAGACAGGGAAGCAACAGTGTTGTAATTGACTCGACTCACTCAGTTCTGTCGTACATCATGTGCTATCAACTAGAATCATGGATAATAGTTTGGTGATATTATATATATTTTTAAGTTCCAAAACACATCGATTTTGGATGACTATAGGTTAGATAACAAAGGTTACTGGTGTTTGAGTTTAGTTTTATGTTACTAGTAACTACATACTTGTAACGTTAGCATTCTACAAATGGCAGATTTTAGTTTCCAATTCCAGCAGGACGATTTACGCAATGACAAATTCGTATCGAGATAAAATCTTTCCAAACAAAAAACGAATAATCAAGCAGAGATAATTTAGAAAAATGTTTGAGCTTTTAAGATCGGGTTCCATATTTAGGGGGATAATACAAAAGGTTTGAGGTTTTGGGGAAATATTGAAAAAAAAATTTGTGCTACGACTGTTCGACATTAGAGTCAATTATCAGAAATGTGCCGATCAAAAATTACGCAAAAAGTAAAATTCAATTTACCTACATTACGAAAGAGTCTAAGCCTATAGCTTTATGCTAGGCCGTCTTCTTTCTTCTTGATCTAGTCATTGAATACTGAATTCTCTTGGACTCACTATATCTCGGCATTTCCCTATCTATCCTACCAACAACGCAAACTCGACAAATGTGCAACAGTTTATCCCGTTTAGTAAAGAGGAAATTCCAAGACGTTTATAAAAATGTCAGCGTTATGTACTAAGGAATAACTTCATAATATTACAGTCAATTTTATGACAACAAAACGTAAAACACCTGCGCTAAAATGATAAGAAAACTGAGAAGTTCAATCGATTCTAGAAAATAGACGACGCTACAGTTTTCATTTCTTTATTCCATTTCTTAGTGAAGATACTGAACCGTATTTCTTTAGACATAAGCACTTAGTTTGTAGTAAAAATGCTTTGGTTTGTCTTAGATTGAGACTTTAATTCTTATTTTTGACGAAAATAATAATATATTTGTTGAATGTTGGTATAATGTGTTTGAGTGCTATAAATGGACGGAGTAGGTTTGACTGAAAAATATTGATGTAGGCAAAGCTCAAACACGATCTCCCCTGTGTTCGTCGATCTAAACCTACGTCTACTGTCCATATGAAAGAGGATACGCAGTTAAAATTAGCGCCAAATGTTAATATTTTATAGAAACTTTTTAAAAGAACACATATTTTAATAATGTAATACACTGCTTGCAAAAGAAATATCACTAATGCCAGCAGATTACGTAGACTACTGACTCAAGCTAGTTCAACAATATCACAAGACCGTTGGTCCGGCGAAAACTGTCGCTACCAATGAACTACAAATGAAAGACGAATCCAAAGTTTGGAATCTAGAAATATTTTTCAGGTGCTGCGATAATTGAAAAGGCGGTAACAGTTCTTTACTATTGTGAACTACCAACGTCTGAGCAGAAAAGCAAATTGAATCAATGGCTTCGTTTTGAAATATTCATGGCGATAGTAAAATTATAATCAGTCTCGTGTAGAAATAACTTCAAGATATGCTTGTATTTTGTATCTAGAAAAAATATACATCATGCAGTGAATTAATTCTACTTTACTAGAATATATTTGCCAACCAATTCTTAATAAATTTTCTGTGTCATTTTGGAAATCTTGGGCTTATTGAGTAATCTATTATTGTCCATGGCAAGGGGCGCTTAAAGGAATCGTGGTTTTGTGGTTTAATTCAAACTTCCGAGGTTGAAGCAGGTGCCAAAATAGTTCTCTCTGAAAATTTGCCTGTTTATGTCAGGGTTTGACAGATTTGGTCAAGTCGTAGGAATAAGCGATCACAGGGAAAGATCGCATCTAAAAAAAATATTTCACTAATATTTGCGATAATTGTGTTTGTAAAGCTTCAATTACTATCACAATCCTTTCAGACAGTGATGTGAGTATGTGTGTTGTCGAGCTAGGCGTTAGCTTAACTGAATATTTTGGGCAATTCGCCAGTAGCTCGATCTCATAATAAAATCCCTATATTTTTTTGTTCATTCGGTGAGTCTAGCCTGTTTTAATAAGCTTTGTTTGATGGGCTTGATAAATTCTGGCCCAAAACGAAGATAGCTGTGATTGTTGTTGTATGTCTCGAGGAAATTGGCCGGCAACACTTTTGATTGATGTGTTGATCACATGACTACAGATAAAAGGTTGTGTTCAACCTTCCCTTTAGTTGTTTGCCTCAATGTCGATAAATCATATTTTTATCATTTCCGTTTTTGCTTATATTAAGCAAGGCCAACACATTTTATCAGCTTGTGAAACTCATTTCCAGCAAAATTGAAAAAGTAATGCTGTCCAAACAGACTCTTCAATTCTCATGTGTATTAAGTTATATCTTGTATAATTCTTGTTAGGCCAATTCACTTTAAAACTTGTTAGAATGATCATCGTTCAAAACCTGGTTGAGGATTGATACTGTAAAGAGGTACAAACAGCAATACTACAACCATCTGTACTTGAACAACTTCACGCAAACTAACTACCCACTTCAAAATAAACAGCAAATATGGAAATTCCGATTATATGAAAACCTGGTTCATTAGGTAACCCTTTTTACTCCCTTCGGTACCAAGCGAACCATAGAAAATACTCTTCCTTATCTCACCTTAACATCTCTAGTTTTATCTCAGTATGGAATTCAGTTTTATCACGTGATACATTCTTAGAATATCAAGCCGTATTGCCAAACACAAGCCACAGTTGGACATTTAAATTATATATATTTGTAGATAATTCGGTTTGCGTTCGTTTTAAGAAATTGTAGGACTATTACCAAAAAGAATTATATGCTGCAAATCTTAATAATGCATTTGTCGATTAGAGAAGGTATCGAGTTAGAGAAATTCCTTTGCTTGATGTTCCCTTGTTTTGTGAAACTGACTGAGATAATGGAGTGAAATCGGGTTGGAGCGCGACAGCTGACCGTGTGACTGTGTGTGTGATATCAATCGATGGCCGGCCCTCACAGATAGCTAGAATCTCAATATTATGTATCGAGTCTTGTGTGTTTCACTCATCTACATATCGATTGTGTTCATGACTGAAAAACTGAGATTGCGCAGTCTAGAATACTACTCATTCATGGGTTATCTCCAAGAATCTGGAGACATTCTGGACCCAGCCTTATTGCGCAACCACGTGAGATCTCAGATCTGAGACCCTCGATTGGCCACCTTCATTGCCGGCGTTGATGCTTAGAATTACGAACAATGGCTTGTTTTAAAAAAAGCCTTTTATTTCTTACTACAAAACGTCAGTCCTGGAGACGACAGGTAGGTATTTAGATACGGTATTTGTATTCAAGAAAGGCTTTTGATTCATTGTGGTTTTCTTAACAGGTAGTGCCTTAGATATTTACTGAGCACTTTGCCTATTTACTGCCACCAAATCCAGGCACACACTGCGAACTATCTATCACCTAATTCAATTTCATTCTATTTTGATACTGTAGCTCATATACCACCTGTGCGCAGCTCAACTTTCACACACATGCCATATTTGAAACCTGCTTCTAAAAACGAAGATCATGGTTTTCACAGTCTCCAAACTATTTCCATCTGTCAGTCGCTTAATTGAACGATTGCAAGCTAATTATGAAATAAACTATTTCAATAATTATCTAGGCTTGTTTTTCAAGCATGAGTTTTTTGTCGTATGGCCTTATTTTCATTTTTATTGAACTTCCCTTTCCTATTATGTAAGACCAAGCTAAAAACCTTCAAAAACTTAGTAAAATCAATAAAAGAATTCCGGTATTTTTTATTCGTGTCACGTGTTTTCTCCAGCACATGCGCACAAACTAGCCAATGTTCATTGAGTAAAAATGGTCGTGCGTTAGTAAATGAGAATAACAAAGACTTGAATCGTTTGATTTATGAGACAATCTCATATAAGCAATATCTTATTTTTAGTTTCAAAATAATTTTTTTGTGTTTTTGTTTCTGTGTTGCGGATTATAAGATACATAGATTAAAATACTCCTAATTCAATGTTTACAACAGCAGTGCCGTATTCGTATATTTGTATAGTTTTGATAAGATTATGTAAGAGATTCAGTTTATTTGGATAGAGATATATCAATACACTTTGACTCCACACTTTTGGGTCCATACTGATTACTTCGTTGTGTAAACATTTTGAAGTGCTTCTCTTTTTTGATCGACTTGACTCTCTCCCGACATGTCCAAGTCAATAGCATTGACATATTACTCGAGAAAGGTTTGGCATATATGTGTCTAAATCCATCAATACGTAATTGTGATACACGCATATTTGTCAAAGTATTTAGCAAATAGCCCTGAGAACTACACACTTCTATTGAATTCGTGTTGAAACTTGGAAAGAAAAGTATGAAAGCACTATTATTAGTCTAGTAATTATCCCAAGCACCTGTTTGGTTTTGATCTATTACTTGATGGTGAGAACAGGGTGATTTTCTCTAAACGAAGTCTAATTCTAATTAAACAGGTTACCCATACAACACTACTAATTATTCATCTCCGAGGGAGGTCCATATTGGAGATTTTCCAACACCAATGCATTGTCAGAAAAAGAAATCTTACATCTTCAGTCGACAGTCATTTACTGGCTCATCTTTTTACAAACATAATTCTACTTATTGACTATAAAAAGTATTGTATTTCTGTCCAATACTGCAAACTTTAATACCCAGCGCAGTTTTTCTAATTCCCCCCTGTCAATATGCAGTAGGGAGTATTAACTTAATGTGATCATTTATATTTAGCCAAAGGGTATTTCAGAACATGCAAGCACATCTATGCTTGTCATTGTGTTGACAGAACCCTGGCTTTTAAGCACACACGTAAGGGTTGTTTTTCATATGAAAGTTGACAATAGCCATGTTATGTAAGCTGGATTCTCTAAAGGTGTAAATATGAATTGTTAATATCTATAATATTATTATTGACTTTGTTGAGTATACGCCGAAGGCAACATCAAGCACCCCGATGTGCGTACTGTACTCTGCTTGCACAAGAAGTGGGTTTGAAAAATTTTGCACCGTCAAACATTTTACAAAATATTTCATTATAAATAACAAAAACAAGATAGTAAAAGCAAAAATATTTTGCCAATATTATTTTTTCTTAGGAGAGTGCAAACAGTGTATGTCACAAATGTAATAACCGATTAAGACACGCTTGAAGCTTTAAGTGCTGTGAACAATACTAACTGCTATGTTTGTTTTTATTACATCGTGAGATTCTTCCATCAAGCAGTGTTCATATTTTGTTTTGGTGTCTACTAGTTTTTGTCTTGTTAATGTGGGATGAAGTGATCAAAGGCTTTCCGCTCCTTTTTCTTCTCATTAGTGTGTGTTGCTATTTCTGTTGCAGAAATTAATCACGACATTCCTTCCGTACTAAAGGGTATTTTTATTGTTGCTGTCGTTATCTAGTCTACACTACTCACAATTATTCAATACTTATTCAGCTAACGAAAATGCATCATTTGTTTTTGTGTATTTTACTCAAGTCTATTCTTTTAAATGTGCTTTTTAGGAGAATGTCTAAGAGTACTATTGAGCTGATTCAAACACGAAGGTAAGGGTCATCTATGACTTCACTTATCTTAATATACTTTTACCGTAAGGCTTTAAACGTTAAGTGAATGGCATTGCATACAACAGAGGTTCTATTGTCATTGTACCTCGTGGGTTTTTTCCTTGTGGATTTTGAAATAAGCAAAGTATGGGATCGTAAAACGACTAAGAAACAGCAAAAAAGCCATAGCAATTGTGTTACACCTCTAAGCATGGAATGAACACCAGGTGCTTCGAGCAAAGTGTTGAATACTTTGGTGGCTAAAAAGCTCTTACAAAGTAGCTTATTGATAGGAAGAATCTTGTCTCGCCTGGCCATTGCGCACTCATTGATTTGAACCGGATTTGACTTTTGTTTGTCTGTTGGTCTTAACAAACTCAATGCATTTTGGTAAACGTCAGTTTATAGTGATATAGCATTCGATTATTCATCTCGGACGCAACATTTTTGGCTGAGAGAGAAAGAAAGAATTAAGAAAGAAAGAAAGACTAAGACAAAGAAGGACGGTTTCTAATTGCTGAACAAGCAAATCTGTTCTCTGAAGTTCAATAAGCGAAATTCTGGTACTGCGCAAAGTAAACCAGTAACATAATCAGGTGGTGTACTACAATTACCTTGACTTTCTTACACTTCTAGGAAAAAATCTCGATTATCTATACAGGGCCGTAACCAGAACTTTTACAGGGAGGGTGCACATCAAATAAAATAGGGCCATTGATCGTTTCGTCTTATTACCATTTCAGTGGCGTATCTAGGGATCTTGCACGGAGGTGCACAGGCAATAGTTTGCAGTACCAAAAAGAAAGAAAAACAAACAAAAGAAAGCAGAACCAAAAAAGAAAAAAGGGGACATGGACCTTAAGCTTTTATGGGGGATGCACATGTACCCTGTATTCCCCCCCCCCCCCTCCCCCCCCGGTTACGGCCCTGCTATAAAACATGTTGGTGCTTAAAAGGAAGACGGTGGGAGATGTTGTTTAATTGTGTAAATGAAGCAGACTTAACCAAAAGCCAGATAACTTGTGAAGAGAATGTCATGAAGAGGGCAAATGTGATACACTACTGCTTGCGCTGTCCTGCTATGGTCGCCAAGATAACGGATCAACATCCTACAAATGATAATTTAAGAATGACGGTTCTTTTAGATCAGGGGATACTGAATGGAATTCATTTACGTCCGCAGTTATGGGGCAGTCATTCTCTTCTGGCGTTTGATGGGAGCATTCACAACGAAACCAACGAACAAGGTAGTGTAAGACAATCCTTTTACATTCCTTTTTAGAAGTTGCTGTGTTTTTTGTTCGATAAACAGTGTGCCATTTTAAGGGGTTTTCTATTTACTTTCATTCATTTAGTTCTCAAGTTATACTTATAGTGCGCTCATACTCCGGCATATATATTTATGGCTCAGACCTTTTCTTGCTCGTACATCACAATAACTCGCCTTGATCTGCTCTTCCAATACTCAACTGAGATATTCGAAAGTCATGTATGTCTCACTGCATTATTCTATGGCTCGGCCCATTCACCCTTTTGTCCTCTTTATATTGTTACAATATTCCATCATTCCCTCCCACTGTTCCTCTCTTTCATTCAGTACTCCATTCAGATACACAGGTTATTTATATAACAATCTTTGATTCAGTCTCTTTTCTCTTTTCCTCTTTATATTCTTACAATAATTTATCATTCCCTCCCACTGTTACTCTCTTTCATTCAGTACTCCATTCAGATACACAGGTTATTTATATAACAATCTTTGATTCAGCCTCTTTTCTTCTAAATATTCTTACAATATTCCATCACTCCCTTCCACTATTCCTCTCTTTCATTCAGTACTCCATTCAATTTGGTATTATCATATATCGCACCATTCCTGCTTTTATTGTTCAGTCCCTGTATATCCGGCCAAAAACCACCAAAAGCTCATTAAATGAATCCCCCTACTTATTGGTCTGTAGAATTTAAACACAAAACAAGCGAAATTGTTGACCGCGAATCTAATTAGTTAGATATGCTGGATAATGCTTGGCATGGCAGATGAAGAGATTCATAGTTTACACAACCATTATACTGTGGTACATAAGATCTTTAACATCATTATCTAGCTTCCATTTCCTACTCAAAAATACCCCCAAAATTTCACATTTTTGTACAATATTTATATATATATTTTAAACGACACAATTCAAATAGACTTTAAACTTGGTCTGAATGGAGATTATTTATTTCCCAAATGGCGGCAGGTAAAAGGAACGACCTACCACGGTGTTCACTAACTATCTAAATTGACTATCGAGTGCTTGCCCTATCACGTGATCATTGTGGGAAAAAGTACGCACGAAAGGTTTCTTATAAAAACCTTCCTACCACAGGTATCCCGACGAAGTGTTTATGAACATTCGAAGTAGTTAGTATAATATACAAATAACTTAGGAGTAAACAGTATCTTTATAGCCAACGAATATCTTTCTTAAGTCTTATTCCAAAAATAGTTAAGATTTCTTATGTGAATGCATAAAATAGTAATTGGTCTTCCTGTGGTCTCCACAGGGGTCTATTTGAATGTTCTAGTTCGTTATTATTGTTTACAATACTGGGTCAAAGGTATAAGGTCTTGACGTAATATACCAACTGCTGCTTTAATCAGAAGTCGACTCGTAATTTCAATGCATCTGTAGTTCAGATAAGACAGCTGGGTGCAGGAGAACACGAGGGAGTCTGATTGGCTGAGGTTGAATGGATCATCTAATTTTACCAGACATATTATTGTGGTTTTGTGCCGAAATCACGGGAGATGTTAGGAAAATACGTCAAAAAAAGAAAAGAAACAAAAAGAAAAGAAAAACACTCAAGGAGAGAGAAAAAAAAAAAAGAAACCACCGACCGACCGATACGCAAGCTAACGGAGTTTAAAGTATGCAGACTTTTGCTTTTATCTTTTTCCGACCTTTTAGCTTATGTTAGAAAGTAGATGAAAACTAAATATGGAAACTACCCCACCCCTCCCTACCGAAAACCTAGGTCGTTTTACGGCACATGCGTACTGCTTCAACATATAGTTGATATTTTAAAAATTATCTTAGAAAAAAAAGATTGTTTATAAAGTTAGAGGATTAGCATGCGTTCTACCAGCACTTTTGTACACTGTAATTTGCCACCGTAAAATGGAGATTTTCAGTCAGCGGTCAAACATCTGAGCATGCGCAGCTTTAACAACTAATGTGTAGCTAATGGCAAATTTGATAAACGATATTAGTGGTGCGCACGTGCTATTGTGCGCGCCCTAACTAGCTGAATAGCAGAAGGCAATCGTAGTTTTAAGTTACTGGTTAGGAGAAACCTAAGATGACATGAACGTGAAACTATTCTAACCTACGATCCGATGGGAAATAAATATAAAATCAGACGCGCGTGCGCGGTGTAAAAAAAAGGCGGTAAAATGTAAATACCGTTGTACCGTCGCATATTTGACTCAACTCGTACTATTCGAGTAATCAAACAAATATCCAACACATGTAAGATGTATCAAAGAAAAGGTGGATGCTGGTTCGATCTTAGTGTCTCGTGGAATTGTATCAATCTGAAACCACAAAGTAATGAAAAAATCCCAAGACCACCATGTGCAAACACCTAGTTATTTCATAAACGTCCGGCTGTCTTGAGAATAAGTCTTGATTTCAAATGAGATTGTCATGGTTTTATACCGACTTCAGTTTAAGAATATAATACTTGGAGGGAAAACATGAACCATTGCCAGTACCAATATTCGCCGATAATTCAAATATAAATACATATGCGTAACTTTAATTCTTCTTAATATAGATGAATTCAAAGTGGTTTACTCGGGAATACTTAAGCTCGTCCACTTATTCTTCCTCGTGTCACGAAAACTTGCTTTTCACTAGTTATTCCTGAATTGTAGTATTTGTATCCGCTTTCTAATGGTCTCCTCGTTTCGAATGCTAATGATTCTTTATTCCATTGAGTTTATGAGTCCGACGGGTGTGATGTGTTTATGAATGAAACTTGTGGTAGGCCCCGACACATTGTGACAATTTGCTCGTGTATCTCTCTCTCTCTCTCTCTCTCTCTCTCTCTCTTTCTTTTCATTAGATAAATTAAGCACAAGAAAAAGTATTCACTAATTCCTTGACATTAGATTTAAAACTTTGATTTTCAATTTTTTAATCAGTTTTTTTTTGAACTGACGAATATGCGTACAAGTCTATTCCGAAGTAAATGCTCTTTCTTTTCTTTTATTCGGTGTTCAATGAATCAAGCGCACAAAATATCTTTCTAATGAACGAAATCTATAATATCACTAGTATTGTATTCAATATAATTTGTAAGTTCATACTGATATACAGTTCATTTTAAGCCTACACCTAGCTGTGCATTGCTCATTCAAATTCTTTTCCATAAAAGCTCATTCACAAGAGGCAGACAGGGCTTTTGAATTTGATGAAAAGAAGCATTCTGAATTAAAAAATTCGACAGCACGCAGCGAGTAATCAAATTGACTTATGCAGACATCTTGATTCTTAACCATCCATTCACATATGGTATAAACCTACTTAACTCCATACAACTAACCAATGATATTCACTTGGACATCTGGTCCACAGACAAGGATATTAAGGGGAATTTATTCCACGTTCCGCGACTGTTAACCGAAAGACAATCACGCCCATCAATATCTAAAACTTTAACTAATTCATAATCATGGAATTGAAAAAATCGCTTTAAAATGATATACGTTGCATTTCAGTTTCTCTGTGAAAATATTAATGCTTTCGGAAGGTATGATAGAGAGAAAAAGAGAAAGATAAATGAATGGAAGAAATGAAAAAGAAAGAGTGAAAGGAAAAAAAAGATAAAAAAGGACCAGTAAGAAAAAAAAAAGAAAGTATAAAGATGATATGATGTAATTAAATTCAAAAAAGGTCCTGATCAAGAAAAAAAAAAAAAAAAAAAAAAAAAAAAGAAGAAAAAGAAAAAGGAAAAACCGTCCACATGAAATGCCAATCCATTGTGGGTATTTGTGTGTGCAGTTTTTGGCGCGTGCGAGATTCCGCGTAAATATGTCTACTTAGATAAATATTGATAAAGTAAAACATGGCTAGCCCGCAACAAGTACACAACAAGGGCCACAAATAACTGACAGAGGTATCATTACAAACAAGTAATACATTATAAAGTAACGAGCTAACCACCTCAAAGAATACTAAATGAATACTAAAATATCAAAACAAGAAAGAAGTCATGAATCCAGACTTTTGCTCATCAATCATATCCAAAGCCGCCGCCCATCTATTGTCACACTGTCATTCCGATGAAATGTAACTTCCCAACAGTAAAAGTGAAGGATTTGGAGGGATAAGAAATTTAGTTTCAAAATGTTAATATTTTCCCGCATATCACTGTCGTAAAAGAAATAAAGTCAAACAAATAGGCAGATTTTTCTGTAACACTTCTTCACTTCTTCATACTAACAAGTAAAACTCAAAAATACTATACGATGTACGACTAAACTGATACTTTTAAAATAGGGCGTTTGACAGATGTGAACACTAAAAAATAAGAAATCTCAATGGAAACTAACTAACAAGAGAATTGGTGAATCATATACCTATATGTAGATCTCATTTGTAATTATACGCTACTTTACTAATATGTTCAGTAACTAATTGCTCAAGTCAAGGCAAAACTCCTGGGATCTACTTCTTGTGTTATGGTTGTTGATAATTATATTCAGTTTGTTTATCTAGTAATTTTTCATTCGTTTCGAGATGTTTTTGTCGGTTTTACTCTGTTACAAAAACGGACATTAACCACGGTGCGTAATAGATTATCATAGAAAGTTAATCGTAAATGATGGATAGCATGAAACTTATACTTGGCTAATATCTAAGTATTTGTTCGGCTTATCGTCAACGCCAATAGCCCGAAAGAAGCTCCTTCGACGCGTTCAATCTTTTAAATTTTTGATAACTTTCAGAACCGTTTTTGCATGTTTAATCAAATTGTAGAAAAACCTTAGATTTTCGTTTAGTCGCGTCTGTTAGTACTTAATACATTTCTTAACTCACGCCAGTGATGTGCTGGACCAGCTAAACCTTGTTACTACGTTTGGACAAGCTACTCTATGGGAAGCCCTTCAAATGTAATCTATAAATTCGCGAAAAGAATTAAAAACAACGACCGCGACTATTCAAGACGCTAATCATTAAGCATTCACGAGACGAGAATAGCAAAGTTTTCTTACTTACAATGCTTAAAAATCTTTTGACTACTTTATTATCATTTCACGTAAGGTAACATTGAGGAATCCCTCTGTACCTCCCGGCAATGAAGAGTTCAAAAGCTCAATTCGTAAAAGTTTATCGCAGGTCTTAATTGGTACGATCCCACGAGCTTACATGTAAGACCAAGCAGTTTGCGCCCATACTAGTGAAACGCAGTTATTACAATATTAGTGACTAAACTTAACTAAAACAAGCCTTTGCACTAACCTCTTGCAGTAAATGACGTTAACGACATCCCTGAGGGATCCAAAATATACCATATAATGAGCGTAACACAGCTCCAAAAGACTCTCTTAGTGAATCTTTCTTCCAGCTTACTTAGAACATGATTGAAGACATCCATCAAACAACATGTATCTGTACATAGCCCGTTCCCCAAATCACGTTGTATTGTCCTTTGTCAGCAACGTAGAAAATTCCAATAATCCATTGACAAATCCTTACGAGTTACGCTATAACCATTCTCATTCCGGGACAGAGTAAGAGAAAATAAGGTTTGTTAGAGCGAGATTCACATCTCAGCCCTTAGAAAGTGGTTGTTGAGCGATTTGTGCATATTGGTTTTTTTGTGATCCCGTAAAAAGTATAAAAAATTAACGTGGCCTGTCTCGTATTTGTCAGACAAACACACCTGTATTAATTTTAAATGAAACTAGAATCTTGAAAGAAACCAAGTTTTGTAGGGAAAGATACCAGTTAACCACCTTGTTCTTTTGAAGGTCGTGATTTGGAAGTTTAGCTTTTTGATAGGAAAAAAAAGCGAATTTGTATAAACTTTTACACCATTTCATTCATTCTTGATCTCTCATACGCAGCATGGTGCGTAATTGTAAGCCCAAAGAGCAATTTTTGAAATCATTTGTTTGTAATAAATGATTCAAAACCACCTGTCATTACGAACTTTCTGCATAAATTTAACGTAAACGAGGTTTGTTCGGGACATCCTCAAACGTAAAAACGTCGCTAGGAATTCTTTTAATCGTTATAAAAACTGTCTTACTCTTAGTTCAGAACTGTGCTATTAGGTTTACAGATGATGGTCGTATGCGTGTATTTCACTAGTTTTGGCCACAATGTGTTATTACTCATCAAATAATAATGAAAAAACGTAATTTGTGACATCCCTCTTTCGTGTTGTGAAGGACCAAACATGTCTTTCTACCAATAGCATTCAACTTCACTGGATTATTTGTTTACTTCCAATGACCGTAAATGTTGGACTGTAGCTGATCTTTTTTGTGGTATAGAGGCGTAATATTTTGGTTTCTTTCGGGAGTCGTAATACTCTCTTCCATATATATATATTTTTAAATCTTTTTTTAGCATTAAATCGGGACCCGTTGGAGAAGCGTAATATATACGACACAATACAACGCCAGCAGCATCTATCTGGTTTGGGGAAATTAAGATAGTGTTAAGACCTACGCTAAGACTATAGTCTATCTAATACCAGCTCTCGTTCGCCTCCAAATCGAAAATCTGCCAAATTTGTAAAGTGGGGTTTGCCGCACATAATTTTCTAGTATTAAACAAAATTAAATGGTTTAGTTAGCAACCGTGAAAGCTGGCTTTAGACAATCTGTAATTATCCTCGAGCCCACAAGTTAAATGCAATTATGTCTTGCTCGGCCGAAATGACATTCAAATCCACCAACACAGTACTTTGAAACCAATTCATATTCATTTTTTAAGCATTTAGTATTGAGCGCTGGGTTTTTGGAGATGATTCAGTGACAACATAAAAACGCTCTCTTAAAAACCATTTGCGCATTTTGCTAATCAGCTTCGAGTCTTGATCGCGCGCGGTTAAATTCCTGCTTCAGTTTACTAACTAAACGAGTTTTTTTTTCAAAGATAGATTAAAGAATTACTGATCACTAAGTCCCGATTCCAAATCTCTAAGTCAGTGATCTGAAGACTATACTTTTTTGAACCGGAATCGCAGCATCAATATTTATAAATGTATCGAATAAAAACGTGTATAGTTGAAACACGCATACAAATACAAATTACTCGTACCTGTATACAAAGCATTACTATATCGTTCAGTATAGTATAGTATAGTATAGTATAGTATAGTATCGTTTAGTGTAGTATCTACGAAAAATAAATTGTTCTTTTAAATCCTCGCTACCATGATTCGACAAGGAGTTTTCGGTGACACCATTGATGTCTGAAAACGGCGCGAAGACTAGCGCAGGAGAGAAATGATGACCCGACCAAGAAGCTTTTGCAGGGCGCTTCTCTATGACCCATTTCTCAGGTTAATTCCAAGCCAATGTGGTGCCTGGTAAATTTTTTGCCTTTTTTGAGAAATTTCAATTATGTATTCTTAGTCTGGTGCATAATTCTAGCGGGGATAAAATACTGCTTCGCGAGAATCGTTTTTTCTTATAGATGTGACATGTGACTTATATAATAAGGTTCAAATAATGGTAGGGTATTAATGCATTCATGACATACATCCACAGTGAGTGACATAGTTGTTAACAAAGCCGAGTGGTGTAGAATTAAGGTATTGTTTTTATCAAGAATAAAGTGGGGATGTTTGATCACTGGGTAAGTGATGCATGTGACAACAGTTGGAATATATGACTGGTGTATGTTGTAATATGTAGAAAAACTTTGTGTATGCCGATAAAAGGATAATGATCTGTCAACCAGGCTGAGAGACAATCCCCTATCCCCCTCCCACAGTACACCAGACAGAGTCCCCTATCCCCTTCCACAGTACACCAGACACATTCCCCTATCCCCCTCCCACAGTACACCAGACACATTCCCCTATCCCCCTCCCACAGTACACCAGACAAAGTCCACTATCCCCTTCCACAGTACACCAGACACATTCCCCTATCCCCCTCCCACATTACACCAGTCAGTCCCCTCCCCCCCTCCCACAGTACACCAGAGACAGTCCACTATCCCCTCCCACAGTACACCAGACACAGTACACCAGAACAGTCCCCTATCCCCCTCCCAGTCCAAGTACATAACACGAAAAGTATTTTTACCAACGGCACTAAATTAACGATTCTTTAATTGTTTTGGTCAATTAATTAAACCCAATATTTGTTTTTACAACATTAACTGACATTTAACTTAAAAATATAAATCAAACTAATCTCTTTTGTACAATTCCTACCTTTATTTACTTTATCCTCAAAATATAACTAAATAAAATAAAGATCATAGCTCGCTTGGCGATAAATTCAAGTTGTGACAAACCAACGACTGAATAGAATATTTTCTTCTAAATTAATTTAATATTACTAAAATTCTTATGTCTAGTTATAGTATTTTAGTTATCATGTTATCTTACAGTTTATGTAGTCTGTTCTACCGATACCTTATCGTACGACTGTGAAAAGCTTGTTCCTATGTCGTGACCGTGCTGTAATTAAGCGCGCTGTGATTGGTCCACAGTCAAACCAAATATACTCTAATATATTGAGACACACGCTTTGATAAAGCGCAATGAGTTCACTTGGGGACTGGACCCTAAGAGTGACGTCATGGCATAAAACTTCTCTGGCTGCTTCACAAGACGGAAGAAAATGGCAACAAGGTTTATGGTGACGTCAAATCCCTTCTATGCTCACGTTAAAAACTGGGATCTAATAATAACATAAGGTACTTGTCTTTCTCAGCGCGAAATATTTGGGAATACTTTATGGAAAGAGATATTTAAGAAAACCTACTAGTCAGTCCCCTACCTATCAAGTATTCTAAAAGAATCAAAATAATTTAATGTCTGGGACGAACCTATGCTTGGCATAAGATAAGTTGCGTATGGTGTTTAGAAACACGACGTTTAAAACTATATGTATGTACATGTGCGTATGCCAGTATATTGTATATATGCACTCATAAAGTGTTCTCTCTTACTATTCAAGATCTGGTAGAGTGAAAAACGTCTGCGCATGCTCTGAATCCGTATGTAAATTAGTCAAAACATAAGTAAATTTGACTTTCAAACATACCTGATAAATTGGGCTTCACAAAATGCCAAAACTTAGTGTGAATGCTTGAAACTTAAGGCTAATTCTTTCATATTGTGTTTGTTAAGACAGAATCTTGATCTGACGAAAGTATACTCTCGAACTTTGTTGTATACTTTGAGAAAACAAACATTTATTTTCTCACTCAAACTCTTCAAATTTTTTAGAAAGCGTGCTGTAATGCACGCATGCACAAACGTTTTTCTCTAGTGTCAGTCAGACCAAGATGTGGAGATCACGACTGGTGACGTCACGACGCGCCTTCTAATTCGCTTTTCCCGCCATATATGTGCTATCTTCCAAGTCTTCAGAGACTGCAAGCGTCGAAGTTGTTCCTGACAGGAAAAGCTTTTGACCAATGTAGCTGTAATGATCTCAAAGTGCTTAATGTTCCTTCGAGACGGACTTTAGAATGGGACTAGTCTCCAAATTGAAACGTCTCGTCTTTCTCAAGTTTTACTCTCTTTGCTTGTGTGGCAGGATCCAAGGATTCGTTAGTTTCAGTCTTGATTTTGGCATAAGCGTACGACACGGCGGCAGACACAGACGTCAAGTCATTCGAGCAGTTTTCGATTCTTGGTGACAGAGTAACAAGTTGTGGAGTGTTTCGGGGTGAGTCTCCGTTGATTGAGCCTCCTTCCACTAACATATCAAAGTCCAGGGTCTTGGGAAGAACCCTTCCACCATCTGAACTTGAAGGGGAAGCAGCAGAGTAGTCTAATTTAACAGGCGGTGTATCTCTCTGCCGACTGAATCGTTCGCTCAGCATCATTAACTGTCTACTGGCGGGAAATGGATCGACTGGTGGTGTACTGCCCATGTTGAGTTTGGAGTCGAGTCTCTGGATTGAGATATCTGCCTGGTAGAAAACGTCTGGGGCTTGTAAGCCAGAAGAGCTATCAGCTTTACTAGATGCAGCTTTTAACCACTGATCTGCAGCTTCTATTGCACTGGCTGCTTCGGCGAGAGGAGAAGATAGTACGTCCCCAATATTAGATGCATTCTGACTGAGTGTAGTCAGTGCTGATGAACTGGGAAAGTTACAAACATCGACCATTGTTGGTCTGTCTTCATCACCGGACGAAGAGTTATTCTCTGTATTACTATCGGCAGGATTCTTTGGAGATGTACCTGAGGTAGTGGTGAGGCCTTCTATAGATGCAATCGAACTGCGGCGCGACTCATCGTTCGTAGATGATGCCTGCTTCTGACAAGAATCTCCTAACGAGGACGGTCGTTCATCACAACCTTTACCATCGATTTTAGCAGTGAGTTCTTCAATGTAACTGTCACTTCTTCTTAGTGCTTTTTTCAGTTGTTGAACTTCCTTTTCGTACTGGCTGACTTTTGTTTGCATTGCTGTCATGCTGTAACGACTAAACCTAAGACAAAACCGCGGTTAAAACATTGCTTGAGTTTATGCTGGGTGCCGGGTGGGTATAAATGGGAAGTGACACTCTTGTTCTGTCTGTGGATTTCTAAACTTTGGTAGCTTATGACATGGCATGTGATCTTGAGTAAAAGATGGAGACAGTTTTTTGATAAGATGCTGACTTTCAGGAGGGTGGGAATCCTACGGCTCAGGTTGCTATGGGGCCGTCAGCATTGACTGATACATTAGAAGGTTAAATAATAATTCCTGTTCCACTCTATGTAAGAGCAGGGAGAAAAGACGGTGGTGTTTGTTTTACTCGTTCTGTCAATCTGGTAAGTCGGTCGGTCTGTCTGTCTGTCTGTCTGTCTGCCTGTCTGTGTATATCTATTCTAGATTTAATCAGTAACAAAGAATCTGATGTATACTAACCTCTGTGGTGACTTGGTGAATAAGGAATCATCTTTTAATTTTGCTGTCTGTCGTAACAAACTTTCGTTTTCTTCTCGTACTCTTTTGTTTTCCTAAGGAAAGTAAGTGCATTAGCAACAATACACTATCAAATGACCACGACATTCTCCTAAATAAACTAAATAAGTTAATAAGTCAAGACCCATTTCTCCTTTGTTACTTCTTTTGTAAAACTCATCAAGTCCCAACTCCTGTCCTCTCAGTTTCTTACCTCTTTTGTTTTTAACATGTCATTTTTAGCTGTTCATAAGTCACACTTGCTTCTTGAAGTTTTGCAGTAAGCTTGAGGAGCATGTCGAGATCAGGGCATGGCTTGGAAGAACTGCTTTCCTTGCCTGATTTCTGATTGACAGATATATGAAGTGATGATATCGTCTTGTCTTGTTCAGAGAGCCTTTCGTGGAGTCGTTTGTTTTCTGCTTTAAGCCTCTCAATAGTGTTCTGCATTGTTGATAAGTCGTCCTAAAACAGGTAAAAGAATTCAAAATATAAACACAGGTAGCCCAGTAAATATGAACAATTAATAATAATATTAATGATAATTAGCAATAAAAATGATTATGACTGGTTCGTTTAGCACAAAATGAATATTGCTGCTTGCTCAATAAATTATTCTATTTTAGATCAGCAATAGTGAGAAATAGTGTATATATATATATAACAGATATTACAGAGATCCTAAGGCCTCATGGTGTGGCCGATCCGGTTTAATTCAGGGGGGAGCTGCTATCTAAAAACTCAATACAGGACTCCCCTCCATAGATTTGTAACCGTTAGTTGACCTTCTAGACTGTAGTGGTGGGTAGTAGTTAACCAACACCTCCTCCCCTCCCCCCAAAAATACACTCTTGTTCTGTCTGTGGATTTCTAAACTTTGGTAGCTCATGACATGGCATGTGATCTTGAGTAAAAGATGGGAGACAGTTTTTTGATAAGATGCTGGCCAGAAGCCCATATGAAATCTGATCAGAAAATTTAATAATGTAATGATCCATTGCACATGTTGACCTTTGACTCGACCCACAAAAAGAGATCCAAAAGTGTCTTTTCCTTTTAAGTATGACAAATCGCAGTTAACAAATGAAAAAATTATGGCAAGAAGAAGCTTTAGTGATTAGCTGAATGATATCAAACCACTAGCACTGGCCTTTGTTCCCTCTTAGTCATCCCAAGGTCATAAGATAACTACTTAATCACTACAGAAAACAATCTTTTATCATTCCTTCAACAGTTTTATTTTTGGAAACATATAGGATTCAAGATCTATAGCAACATTAATATATATTTTAATGCTAAAGGTACAGTAACATATGTTTTGACTTCATATATGTCCATCGTCCATAATCTTAAATGTTTTTTTGGCTAAGTTATTCACTTATCCTGGTGATCAAATTCCCCGCATGAAACAGCAAACACATAAGGCTAAAGGTCAGGTGTTTTCCATCTAGGGATACATTAGTCAGAAAGATGGTAAAAAAGATCACATGACATGACTTGCTTTATCAAGAATCACTAGTAGTGACCTTTTAAGGATAAGATTGTCAGGAACATTCAAGACAATACACACTTAATAGGTTTGGCTTGTCTCAATAAAGGGCACTTGAACAGTTGTATGCAAGAACTATTAAATATATTTTATAAGGACATGTATTCTTGCATGTCAGTTAAGGCTAGAGGTTAGAAAGCACTTCTTTGATTTCATAGTTTGGGCAATTTACCAATGTCAATGTGGCAAAGCACATCACTCTTATGGAATGAGCAATTACTATATAAATGCAAGTAATTATCTAATACTGTATGAACAAATACTAGTTTTGAGGCACTTGGATATTATAGAGGTAGTTAAACAATGGTAGGAACATAATGAAGTTTCAATTTTGGGTTGGGAAATTTACCATTTTCTCGTCAAATCCACAGGAATCCAACATGAATTGATTAAATTTTGGTGCTCAAAGCAACCTTTTTTTGGGAGAGGGGGGGGGGGGGACACATGCCCCCCTCCCTACACTAGTGCACAATTTAACACAAAAAGTTATATATGCAGGCTTTAAAATAATCAAACGTCTGTTATAGTATTTTTTATAGGATTTTATGAACTAAAGATAATTTTAATCTCATAGCAAGCATCTATAGTTTTTCCATCTGTTGATAAAATATTGAGGTGACACTAAATATAATCACCATTAATTGGTCTTTCTTGCTTTGTTAATGCCAAAAAAGTGCTAGCAATTATTTTCATCATACAAAAAGGTTAAACTTGAGGATCTGGAAATTACCATGTTTACAAAAACTGTCTTACAGATTCACACGGCTCATATATACATGTGCCAGAATCCAGGTGAACAGGTCTACTTCAAAATATTCAAGTATGATTTTATTACAAATAATATTTTTTGAAGATAAAGCAAGTATATGATCATGTAACTTGATTATTATGGCTGTCGATCATTTCCCTTGTATATGTATTACCTTTAAAGATACATAGATAGGCCTTGATTATAACTAGTAATAATGTATGACATTGTTTTGAAATGAATATTTTGTTACAAATTATACAAGTATATGTCTAGTGGTAAACTGATTACATTTTCAATAAATGTATTATATTTGTCCCAAAATACCATGATATGAAACAACATTATTGCCCATTTTAAACAATAAGCCTTCATTAATATATAACTAATTAATAGGCAATATTAAAAACTGTTTGAACATTCTAAAGTTAATTGCAAAGAATGCTCTGGTAAAAGTGCTAAGTCTTAATTTCTTTCTATGGGTTTGGGAAAGATAAATTCAAAATAATGACCTTATTGTTCTCTCATGAGCATTTAATATCATTAGCTCTAAAAGAATTATTTGCAAAATTTATTGCATAAGCTTCAAAGTACTGTATTACCTCTGTCTATTGCAATTTCTAATAACTTTGAGAGAAATGGAGTACTGATATGACTATAAATACTAATTTGAAGGCTTTGAATTTTTGCACAAAGAGATAAAGGTCAATCAATACACAGCGCACACCACAAGGACTATTAAGTACAAAGAATAATAATTGCAACATTTGACCAACCTCATACTCCTTCCTTATGAGTTCAAGTCTTGTCCTTCGTAGCTCAGCTTTTGTTATGGCATCTGAATTAACTTGCAGGTCAATACTTCCTAAACAAAGAAACGATTTGAAAAGCAATGTTTTAAAGGTTTTGATTTTTGGCGTCATGAAAAATACATATATTATAAGGTCATCAGGAGCCAAGGGGATGCAGAACTTATCATGTAAGCTACAGAAATCAAATTTAACTTTCTAAATCATATTTGCAGGATAATGAAACCTTATTATTTTATTTCTATCTAATTTAGCTATCAAGAAAAATAAAAATATCTACATTTGCTCTGAGGTTTCAGCAGACTTTCTGACTCTGGGTGATAAAGCAAGGTTACCCACTGATCAACTATTGAACCTTAAATATATGAATACAAAATGAGGTTTATACTTCAAGAAAGTTTGAGTCCAAATAGTAGAGACAAATGGCTATTATCTTAAGATATATTTAACACTAGTACAGTGTATCTTTGTGATCTTTTGACTTTGATGGAACCTTGTGAATGTCTGAGAAGTCTTAAACTCAGGATGCCAGATCATGCGGAACACAAACACAATTTAGCTACAAGTTCGTTTTTCAAAGCCACGATCAGTTCACAACTTATGGGTCAGTAAACGAAAATACAGTCAATCTCACCTAAAGACATGACCATCAACATCACATAGCAGAGTAAAAGTTTCTTTGCTCACAGATAAATGAATACCAGCTAAAAGAAGGGTCAGGCGTGGGTCGAACATCAATCCAGACACAAAACAAAGCCTGGCATGAACAGAATTAAAGTCGTAGACTACGCGATGACCTTTAATGTCAACCTTTGTGACGCGCACTCTGTACTGTGACAGAGAGGCCATTATCGAAAGGTGTTCACGCGTCCAAACATTTCAGAACTCATTAATCTTTTCTCCCTTCCCCCAAAAATAAAATATCGAGTCCAAATCGTCTCTTGACCTCATTTTTCGTTCCAGGAATGGCAAAAGTTCCATTCCTGGATAATAGAGTAATCAGTTCTAAATTATAAAATAGTTTTATCAGTGCAGCAAATGAACACAAAAGAAAGCGCATTTTGTCGTCAAGTGTAAAAGTCATTTCGAAAAAGCGCACATCTTTTTCTCATTACGCTAGATTTCACATAACCTACCCTAAAACACTAAGACGAAGATGATAGTTACCTAATATTTTCTTGCAGGGTTGATCATTAGTGATCGGCGTCCTACAAGTCGGGCAGTAGGGATTTGAACGTAACCAAAGGTTCAGACAAGGAGAGCAAAAGACATGTTGATTGGGACAGACAACCGGTTCCTTGACCTAACAAAACACAACAAACACAGTTGGGAATCAAACAGCAGGCAAGATAATTCATCTATCGATTATCTAGATTGCTTAGACTTACTTTCCTAGGCAGATTTGACATGATATTGGTAGTGTTAGTGACAAAGAAGTGTTGGTTACTGATCTGTTAGAAGACGCCATCTTGAATAACATATAAGACTGCACTACACACCAGTCAGCTGATGACAACAAATGACCAATATTGAGCATGCGCACTGAGGACTCATCAATCCAAGATGGCGGACGGAGTGGAGTCTTGGTTCGTTACATTGGTTTTATTTTCTTCCTTAGTAAAGCTTCTTTTCCTGCATTCATAGTAAGTTATAATGATTGTTATTGTCTTATACTTACAATTTAATGTAGGCTTCTATGTTTTATGCTTATTTTCCAGTCGTTCAACAGACTTCGAGGTACATAGAAATTGGTTGGCTGTAACACACAGCTTGCCTATTGATAAATGGTACTATGAGGTAGGTATACAGTCCGACATCATAAATACTTAAAACGATCAAAGGTGTTGTAGTGATAGTGTTGTCAACTATAGCATATCTGGTTTGACTCCTAGACTTTGCACCACATTGAGTAGATTTTATTGGGGCTCCTTTGGTTCATTTTTCTTTTCTTTTGTGGTTTTCTTCCCTTCACAAAACAAAACGAGCTAAATTCCAATTCAATCAGTGAGATAGCCGTACCCTAACTTTGATCAGCTCAGAGCTTATTTAAGGGTTAAAATGCACTTTGACTAATTATGAATTATATCATTTCCCAGGACACATCTCAATGGACCCTTGACTACCCTCCTTTGTTTGCCTGGTTTGAGTTCATTCTCTCTCAAATAGCTTTTCATGTTGACCCAATGATGGTTGTTATCAGTAGTAAAGAGTATGTCAGTACAAGAACAATAGTATTTCAACGTGTATCAGTTATTGTTACTGATTTTGTACTAGCCTATGGCATTAAAGAGTAAGTATTTCTCACCACTAGACCTGTCCCACATTCACTTGGATGACCACAAAACAATGGTTTGAAGTCAAGACTGAACTTGATTCTTTTAATCATCAATTCCAACCTTGAATTGAAACATTTGTTTCATATTTTAAAAAATTGTGTATTCTTTGCTTTTACCATTCGGTATTTTTGAATATTTTGACACTGAATAACTGAGGCTAAGTAAAGTTTGTTAGGTCACTCACTTAATATGAGGGTTTACATACTTTGGGTTCTCCCGTTTTCCTCCATTACCAAACAAAAATTTGATCTTATGAATCAACTCTGCCCTGTTGCTATACAGGCTTTCACAAGATTCATTTTTAATGATATAAAATTGATGTTTGGTAACTCTACTGTACATGTAAATCTATGTCTTATTATTAATTAAAATATTTATACTGTGTTATTTCATAGGTACTGTCATTATTTACATAAGACTAGGAAACTAACCTTTCCTGCTGCAAATGGATTGATTCTTGCATTGTTGGTGATATTCAATTTTGGGTTATTGATTGTGGATCGTATCCTTATGAGTCATTCAGTAATACAAATACATTGGTACTAGGAAATTGCACCAGAACCCTAATAGTGGGCTGCCAATGGCTAAAATGCAGGCCAAATATTACTAATGGTAGGCAAAAAGAATCTTAAATTACTGTTTGTCCTGTCACAATAAAATGTCCACATGCATTTGTATATTAAGTGAACACCTAGAAGTGAATGTACATGTAGTGGAAAAACCATGAGCCCATAACAATGACTGCTGAGAACCATTTGCAATTGCAGTTCTGTAAAGTAGTGCGAGGGGAGACAGTGGATATTAGCAAAAAGTGGAAAGGCTAATTCCCCCAGCCACTCCCCTCTGAATCCTAAGAATCTGCAAAATAGACCTGAGGCTTCCAAGTTAAGGTTTGACCTGGTGTTTGTCATATTCTAACCTGTTTTCTATCAAGTCCAGTTTTGACTATAAGCCATTGTTCAGTGCTTACTGATTTCTGAAAGGTCTATTATCTTGAGGTATAAAGTCACAGGCAGGAGGCCAACCAAACAATATTCACAGTCAATTAAAAATGTCCATTGGGGTAATGCTAAGTTACAAATCTCTTTCCAGAAAAATTCAATTGGGAAATGATACAAACTTTTGGCTTTTAGGTATAATCAGTATTCACTTATCAAATCCTGGATAACTATCAAAGGTTGATCATATCAAAGTTTTGACTTGGTCTTGACTTATTTTACCAACCTATTTGTGTAGTTTTCTGTTTGTGCATGTTTTTGATTTTGACCAAGTTTTCTCAGTCATCATTAAATTTTTTCTCTGGGTTTGTGATAAATTTATTTATCTTTTTTATCACAGTTTATCTGGTGGCGAATCCTGAGGTCAAAGTTTCCAATTCCAGTAAACCCTTTGATAAGTTTTTGGATTCCAGAAGATCATAATACCATCAATAAGATATTTGGTCCTCAACTCATAGACCCTACTTAGAGCACACAGTCATATGGGGTACACCATATGAGGTATATAGTGTTTCTTTTCTTACAACTGCCTCAGATAAGTCATACCAGAGAACTATTAGAGAATATCCAATGTAGATCTATTAACAACAAATAACCATCTTTGCTTATTAAATTCAACAAATGTTTATAGTAGTCCTGGATCAAGAGTTAGACTTCACATTTCTTTCATGTTTTCTCCCTCACATGCAATTTAATTTATCAAGGGTTCAACACGTACGTGTCATGCTGTTAAAGATACAGCCACCATTCTGTGACCTCTTGGGTAATAAATTCTTTCTGCTTTCGTGCTAGCTACAATAACTGACCTTAACCATGTCTAGACATTCACTTCCAATATAATGGGTTTCTCTTTGGTATGCTCTTACTCTCTATCACAAGAATATCTGAGGTAAAAAACCACGTTACATTACTGTAATATTATAATCAGTTATTGTATGTTTGATCATTAATCCTTTTTTTTTTTTTAAAGTCTTCATTGTTTATTAAAATTTACAAGCAATTTACAGGTTTTTTTTAAAATTATTGTTTTATTATTAATTAATCAATAACATCCAATTTAAGGATTTGTGTTATATATGTCATGTTTATTTGAATTCTTGCCCCTCAAGACATTTACTTATTTTTATATTCATATGCAGGTAAACTAAATAAGTATATATTTTATGAGGAATATAATATATTAGACAAGGAAATTAGAAAACTATTTTATTTAATAACTACAGTACAGCTCAGATGTATTGTAACATTTTCCGCGCAATTTTCGTCATTCTTGCGCGTGTAACTTTCTTCCAATTACACTCATTTGAGTGTTTTTGCGTGTAAAAAAAATCACACGCTCCTCCACGCATATGAACGATATTTGCTTAGCTCATTAACTAATATCTATTGTTGAACAAGACAAAAGCATTGTTCAAAAGTGTATGTTTTTTCTTTCAAAGAATGAAATGTTTTTGGTTTTATTTCGGTAGTATTTTAATCTTTGGCTTTACAATGCGACGCTCAAAGTTTAATCGGCGATAATCGTTGTCATACATCTATGCTCGGGCTCTTGTATCTTACCACTATTTTCAGCGCTACTCGATGATCGAGACAACAGTATATATATATTTTATAAAGACTTAATGTACAGTTGGCTAGATTTTAGACAAAAGAATATAATCCGTGCATAACAAAGGGAATTACATACGTATGAAGATTTTACATGCAGTTTCACGCGAATTACACGCGTGTGTACGTTACAATACATCTGAGCTGTACTGTACAGTATGTTATTAATCCAGTAAATGCTTGAACAAGGTCAATGCATACCTGGCCAACCAAGTCTACATAACTTATCCAACATCTGTTACTTCTTGAACCTGAACTCATTTGTAGAATTCATAGCTGTTGTTTCCATAATCAATTGGTGTTTTTTTCTGTTTTCTTTTATATTTCAGGGAAGAAATATAGAAGGTGCTTTTTGGTTTTCAATTCTTCTGAACTTCAAGCACATTTTCCTGTACATAGCTCCTGCTTTCTTTGTTTATCTATTACGGTCATACTGTTTCAAAAGCAATGCTGAAAAACCAGGTCGGTTTTTTATATCTGAACTTGAAGTTTGCATTGTTTTTTTGTCATCATTTTGATATTTTCTTTAACTTGATATTTTTCAATATTTTCAGAGAAAGCAAGCTGGCTGCTTGGAGTTCATCTATGGGACTTCTCCCCATTTAGGCTTATGAAACTTGGTTTCTTTGTCATCTTTGTGTTTGTACTGTCCTTTGGTCCATTCATATTACTGGTGTGTATTCTCAATATGATATTCCTGCAATACTATGGATTTGAATTCTGTGTTGCTCAAGGTTAATGGCCTTGATTTTGTGTAGAATATTCATGCTTTCCAGTGGAAGTCTGTGTCTTTCAAAAATGTTAATATTGCTGAATTTGTACATTCTTTACTATTGGTACAGTATATATTGGTATAAATAAGTATTTTGGCACTGAAAGGAGGTTAACCATGAGCAAAGGAACACAGCAGTATTTTATGCTAATCACAAAATTGTGTGAAGTAAATTTGATAAAATAAATTAAAAGTAAAGTTCTTAATTTTGCTTTCCAGAATCAGCTTCCTCAGTTGTTTTCCAGGCTGTTCCCATTCAAGAGAGGTCTTTGTCATGCCTATTGGGCACCAAATATATGGGCACTCTATAATGTTGTTGATAAAGCAGTTGCTATCATAGGTAAATACATTATTGGATACTATAACATGCTGTCTGTTGCCTGTCTGTCTACCTGCTATCTGTCTGTTTATTGTCTGTCTGTCTACATGTATCTGCTGTCTGTCTGTTTGCCTGTTGTCTGTCTTTTTGTTGTCCATTGGTGTACATGTGCCTGCTGTCTGTCTGTCTGCCTATTATCTGTTTGTTTACTCCTTGTCTGTTAGTCTACCTGTTGTGTGTCTGCCTATTGTCTGTCTGTTTACTCCTTGTCTGTTAGTCTACCTGTTGTGTCTGCCTATTGTCTGTTTGTTTGTCTGTTTACTCCTTGTCTGTTAGTCTACCTGTTGTGTCTGCCTATTGTCTGTTTGTTTGTCTGTTTACTCCTTGTCTCTTAGTCTAACTGTTGTCTGTCTGCCTTTTGTCTGTTTGTTTCTCTGTTTGTCTGTCTGCCTTTTTCAATTTTACTGAGTTGTTTTGCTTGTACTACCAGGACCCAAAGCTGGCTTGATTCATAAGCATGCTGTCAAAGGGCAGGCATCTATGACAGGGGGATTAGTTGGCCAATCACAGCATCGTATTTTGCCGTCAGTACCTCCAATAGCAACAGTCATCCTAACACTCTTGTCAATCATGGTAATTAAGCAAGAATATATTTTGATGTTTATATTGTTAGTGTCCTTCTGATGCATCTTCCTTTGTCCAGTTAATATAATTTCTTTCTATTGCTCCTATTCTCCAGCCTGCTCTACTTCGTATATGGTACAGACCTGATGGTGCTAGAGGATTCTTACGCTGCTTAACTCTTTGTGCCTATGGATCTTTTCTGTTTGGTTGGCATGTCCATGAGAAGGCAGTTATCATGATTATCATCCCACTAAGGTATGGTGGTTAGAACATGTGAGGGGGAGATGAAGGGGGAGGATTGAAGGGCAAAGTTGATGATTATCATCCCACTAAGGCAGGGTGGGTTAGAACATGTGAGGGGGAGATGCAGGGGGAGGTTTGAAGGAAGAAATACCATGAAATGACAGTATTATCAGTTTCTGACATGGCAAATACTATTGCAAAATAAATCTCAAAAACTAATTAATGTGTTTAATCTACAAAAGTCTATAGTTATCTTTGTTTTGTTATTTTGATAGCCTTCTGGCTGTGCAGGACAGACGAGATGCTCGTGTTTATCTTATCCTTGCCTCAGCTGGACACTTATCGTTGTTCCCTTTACTCTTTCGTCCTGAAGGTAAATCCACCATTTATCTCAATTCAACTAATAAATGCACAGGGTGGGTACATCAAAATCGAGGGAAAGATCATATAATGTTGCTGTGTTTTTGGCGAGACCTTTGGCCCCATCAAAATGCGCATGCTCCCATTAGCTTTGGAAATATCGACACGCCACTCCTAGAATCAGAAAAACTCGACCTTTATCGAAATTATTCAATTTTAAGCACAAAATAAGAGTTTGGTAAATAAAATAGGGACACATGACAGTAACTAAAATTACTGATGAAGTAGCGTTTCCTTGCAGCCTGATCGACGATCTCGTTCACTGTGATTGGTTGAAAGGATGTAGTCAGTTCCGTGCCGTGTCTGTGCCCTGTGTCTATAACTAACATAACCCTGTTTATGTTTCAGAAACTACACTAAAAGTTTGTCTGATGATGATGTTCACTATTATGGCATTTTATTCTCTTTGTCTTGTGCATTGGTGAGTGTCTATTGTATATTTGCAATAGTTATTATTATAATAGCTAGAAGTTGACAGGCCTATATGGCGCAGTTATTCCTTCCTCGGGCTCAAGTTAATGGTATTTTTTTAATGATTTAAAGACACATCTCGAAATGGGATTAGAGGCCGACCCGACCACCTCCCTCAGTAATGTGTTTCTTGATTGAGTTTCTCCGGCTCCAGCTGCTGACAAAAAAACCCTAAAACACAGCGAATAAATGTTGTCAATAATTTAACCCCACGTACAGGTCTACGTACAGGTGGTCTTCAGATGATTGATAGTTTTTGACAAATGTGTTTTTGTTGGTGGGTAGTGGGTGTTTGGTAAGTGGGCAATAAGTGGTTAGTTGGTGGTTGGCAATTATCCACTAAATATTCACATCTAGGAGGGAACTTGGCTAATTATATGACTTTCTGTGGAAAATATATCCATAGTTTAATTAAGCGAAAAGATGTTGATAATAAGTGATTAGTTGTTTGTAACGCACTTGGGAACTAAATTGATTACCATACTTGCGATGTTCTTTCTACTCATATATCAAAGAAACCGTTATTCCTATATATACTCTTCTATCGTATGCATATGGAAATCCAGTTCACAAAACGATGAATCAGGCAGACAGAAGCTATTGAACAAGCCGTTATAAAATCTAAAAAGGTTTATTTTACTTTGCAGCGGAAATTCAACCAGCAAGTCAACCTTTTCTGATATCTTTACTCTTCCTTTAGTGGCACCTTACGAGGCCATGTACTTGAGTGGACTAGCTGTACTAGAATTCTATAACTCCATCGTACATCATCTAACACCGATGGGTTCAGCTCTTCCTTTCTTGCCTCTTCTCTTCACGTCGGTCTACTGTGCTGTTGGTGTGGTTTGGTCGTGGTTGTTATTTTATAAGAATTTATTTAGTTTTGGTGAAGTGATATTCGTTCCGCAACCAGCCGTTACCACTAAGAAGAAGAAACGATAGTGCGTGTTCGTGCGTGTGCGACCGTGTGCGTGTTTGTGCGTCATAATGACGTGAGATAGAACCAAAGCCTATATTAGACATTAATTTATTAAGAATCACATTTAAGGAAGAAAATTAATTGGGTGCAATCAGTTTTAATAGTTTAATATGTTTACCATTCATAACACGACTATCAATTAGCCTCTTTAGAAACGAGCAAGAGACTGAGGCGAAGTTTGAATTTTAATGTTGTTAGAAAAAACTTTTGTCATTTGAGAAACACTTGTCCCATTTTTATTTCTAAACAAAGTATTCTGAACTATATTGAAACGAAAATAAATACCTCATGTAGATAATTAGTAGAGTTAAAATAATAGAATAATAATCTATGCATATGGCTGAAATACTGGAAAGAATTTGAATCATGTAAACGGTACTGCAGGCATCCCATGCATTAGTTTTGTGGTTTCAATCCTTCTAGTTTCTAAGCTATTTAGAAACACTTTGCTTATTGGTAGATATGTTAGTCTTTCGAAGGTTGCAGAACGCGTTGCATCATGGGGCTGTTTTAGGGGACGCTTTAATACTTATATGGCGTCTTTTTGCTTGCTGATATTACAAAGTGATAGGAAACCGTAATTTTCGTGTTTATTTTCAAATTTATTTTGTTTCTTTATCCATAAAAAGTCAACTCACTGATGAGGAATTCCTCAAAACAGCTTCAAAAATGCTAATGAGACCCAAGCTATTAAAACACTGCTTGGGCTGGCTGTGGCATAGTAAGCCTTTCCATGTACATGTAGCTTGGATATCTGTAGACGGTACATCTTTTGATTGAATCTCGGTAGCCTCGAGGTGTGATGAACCGAGTGCTCCAAATAGACAAGATCCTAAGACTGATACTCTATCTATCCTGGGAAAGTGAACCTCAGGGCTTTAGTTGTACATGATCCCTCTCTTACCATGATAGCCTTTGGTATGATTGGGGAAGAGGGGGTACGTACGATACTGAATGCTAAATGCGCACACCATCCAATCACAGCGCTAGGTGGAAGCCATTCGAGAGTCACAGTTCCACCATCTAATAACAGCGCTAGACTATGGAAGCCATTTGAGAGTCACAGTAGCACCATCTAATATTAACAGCGCTAGTTTGTGGAAGTCATTTGAAAGTCAAAGTACCAACATCCAATCACGGCCTATTCTGTGGAAGCCATTCGAGAGTCACAGTACCACCATCTAATATTAACAGCGCTAGTTTGTGGAAGCAATTTGAGAGTCAATACAAACACCCAATCATGGCGCTAGTCTGTGGAAGCCATTTGAGAGTCACTGTCCTTTCCGTCTGTTTTATATACCTAGATTGCAATATTTATGGCAGTTTGGAAAGACTAAGACTTTCCTTAGCACAAATAGGAAACACTATAACCAATCATTTGCCTTTTTTTAATCCTACAATCCTTTTATCCTATCAATAGACAATCGTAAGGTAAAATCTTATGAAATCCTCGAAATAGTCTTACTTTGGTAGATTTGGGTGCTTATGATGGAATGGCACAGTTTATATGGATTATAGTAATACGATCATTTTGGGAATAATATATGTTCTTCGTATTGGTTATCTTTCCGTAAAATAATCTGGGAAAACATGTCAGCTAAAGAAAACTCGTACAAGAAAAAAAAAAGATAACTCAAAATTGAGGAAAAGGAAAAATAGTCATTAACCACTGAGACGAGAACTGAATAAGAGACAGGAAAATATTAAATAAATGAAGAATGTAGAAAAGGAAAACTAAAGTAAGAGAGATTGAAAAATAGAAAGAAAATAGAAAAGCAACAAAAGTATGACCCTATACTATTTTAAACGGTTGAAAATGTTTTTTTTGTTAGTCATTTATTATTTGTGTGTGTCTTTGATAGCGTGTATGGTTATCACCAGTTACCATCAAAACATTACCGGATACCCGTCGTCACATTAAGTGCTCACAGAATGAATTTTTAATGGAATTTTGTATCTTGAATAAATGAGATTGAAATTGCTATGAGCATTTAGAAAAATACTGACATGTAATGATAAAAGAGAAAAATCCTCTTTGTCATTAAGTTTACATGAATTGAAAACGATGTTTACTAGTTTAACATTCTTTACTGGATTTCATGATTATAGAAAGCATGTTTTTATGGGTATTTTCTGAATGAATAAGAATCGTAATTATTTTTTGTTATTGATACAGCGTTATCAGTGAGAGAAAACCAAAATAGTCAACAAAAATGCTAAATTATATATTGATCACGATTTCTACCACGAAACAAAGTCAGCCTTCAGGATCCATTAATCGAACGAATTCGTCATTGAGATCTTGAAACGCGAATGAAGAAGTCATTACCACGAACATATTGTGCAACACGGATTTTTTTACGGATTTTTTTCCTCTTTGACAAAAACGAAACACAGGTAGCCCAATATCGACTCTTTTCAATTCACTCTATCGATGTTAATCCGCTTATGGTAAAAAGTAAATTGTCTTTTTAATAACAACATTTAAAATGTCACTATTCAGTCCAGCTGAACAGTTAAACAGCCAAAAAAATAACCTTTCATCCAAAAAGATATTAAAAAAGGAAAATGGTCGTCCGTAATGAAAAAGATAAGTAAATATATCCTAGAGGAAAAGCACCTGAACAATGTATAAATATAAGACGACAGACCATATGGACATGCACAATAACTGTCGGTCTACTATAACAGGGCCGTAACCAGGGGGGATCACCCCCCCCCCCCCCCCCCCACACACACACACACAATAAAACCTTAAGGTCTGCTCATCCCACTCTTTTTGCTTTAAAATTGCATGTAACATAAAGACCACTTTCGATCTGCATATTATAGCATTTTTAAGAATTACTCACCGATTATCCCTTTTTTATTTTGGTTACTTTTTTTCAGTGGGTTCTGCAAATCATCGCCTGTGTACCTCCCCTGCGAGATCCCTGGTTACGCCCCTGTATAGTACTTTGGGATAGTTATCCGTTACCATGGCAACACACTAAACCGTCTGTGTGTAGTTAGAGACCAAGGTCAAATCGCTGCTTTGCATTTCTTATTACTCTTTTCATTTTATTTGACTTTATTTAATGTAAGCTCTTTTACATAGACGGAATGATAATAAAATGTTGCGAATTTTATTCTCTTGCTGTAGAGAGGCTTTCGTTTACTTTGCAGTTAATATTTAATTTATTATCTATTTGTTCCTAAGTAGTTATGTTTTTTTCTTCCTATCAACATCATTTTCATGTTCCTCCTGAACTAGAGTCAGAGTCTTACTTTATTATCGAGCAATCTCCCGCTATGTCGTAGGCGCAATATCACTTTTCCTGTTCTAGCACGACCAATCGAGAATCGTCTCTGTATTTTTAATAAAAACACTCTTCCATCAAACAAGTTTAGTCAATTTTTGGCACGAAGTCCCCACCCCCCCCCCCCCCCCCCCCCACACACACACACAAAACGAACCACTCAAAAAGGAAGAAAAGCACTTTCACAAAAATGGTTAGAGATTTAGTGCTCTTTAGCAATTACCTCAGTATAAGAATATAGAATGTTTAGATAAAGATTTATGAGTATCAAAATCCCTAGCTTAGAAATTCAAATCCAAGGAAGAAATTCAAAGATGAATTATGAATTTTTCGGCCTTCTGTCCATTCTTTTCAGCAAGGGTACGATGTTGCAATTTTAGACATCTTTTTGACTGAGTTGCCATGGAAACCTTGGTGTTCTATTTATATATTATGAGTGTAAGTTAGTGTCAATGGTGTTACGGGTTGCTTGAGCCTGCTTGTACGTTCGATCGATCTCAATCTTCGCATTTGTTAACAGTCATTTACCTAGGTCTATACGTGTGACCTTTCGGTACTTGCACTTGTTAGGCTTATCTGAGTCTGTCTTACGCCAACCAGACAGCAACAGAGGCATAGAGACGTGTTTGGCTTCTCACCGGCTTCAAGCTTTACAAGCAACATTTCTAATTTCGCAGCAGGGTCATTTTTTATGTTTAAAAAACACATCGGAGTTTACAACTGAACCTCTTGGGCCTCTCGACACAAGCCACGAAGAATCATCGTTTTTATTCTGGAAGCCATTTGAGTGTTTGGCGGGAAACATACGAATGGTTTTAGACAGAAAATACTCGTCAATGCGTACAATTTATAAGAGTATTTAGTACTTGAGTACTTCTCTGGACAAATTCGTATCTCCAGTTTGAAATCTAGACTTTTTTCACCGCGCTATGAAATACGTGATGGAAGACGATATTCGCTAGTTACGCTGGTAATAGGATTTGGGAGTATTATTACCATGGGCTGTGGGTCAACGAAGATCGACAATAGAAAACCAGAGTTTGATAATTCAGGTTCAACATCTTCCAAATCCCAAACAAGTAAGACTTTTTTATTGTTATTTGTCTTTGATTACTGTTATATTTTACTGCATGCTCTTTTGTGTGTGTACCATAACGCTAAAAACCTTGCCGAGCACAACTTCGATGTCTGTGTAGTTAGCATATTTACCTAAAAAATATATGAACAGTAATGACATTTTATTTGATTTTTCAGCTCTACGTTCAGCGATTTTAATTCAAAACTGGTTTCGACGCTATCGAGCGAGACTCGAAGCACGAAGGCGATGTACCTGGAAGATTTTTCAAAGCATTGAGTATGCCGGTGAACAAGATCAACTTAAGGTACGTGACAAATGATAGGAAATGTTATAACCTTACGATGTTTATATATGTGTGCTAGCCAGCCGAGCATATATCCCGGAAACAACCTTATTCTAGTATTGTATATTAGGGCACGGAATACCAGGATCAACTCTATTCAACATCTTATTATAAATTATTGTATCATCAATAAATGCTATTTTCATACAGATTTTGTTGTCGAAGGAAAAAAAGAAGTTTAATGATATTTGCTATTTTTGTTGCGGTGTTTGGAGTATTTAAACCGAGCGTGAATGAACCAAACCCGACAACCTCATTTCTTTGTTATGGTATTCCTAGAATTAGAAAATAATTCCTTTTCAATATGAAGTCCTAAATCGATTTTCACACTTTTATTCAAGGGAAATGTTTCGACGATTCATGATGCTAAAGTGAGAAACCCATTTGTTTTGGCTCGCTTTCACTAAATAGAAAACACTGCCGTGTGTTTTGGTTACCAACGACAACGATAGACTAGAACTATCCGTCACATCATCTTTACTTTTTTCTAATAATGGCTTTCAGAGTGGAGTTTTAACGATATTCAAAAGCAAAACCGTATTATAATTAGAAGTTCGTAATTGACGTGTTACGTAGAATCGCTAGAGTGCTTAGCAACCAAAGTGGTTCTTTCAATTATTTGCTCTCCAAGTTTTTTAATTATATCTATAAGATGAAAAATACTTCCGAAGCATTTTCAAATATTGTTTTACTATTACAACCTGATCGAATTGTTTATCTCAAATCGCAAATTCATGAGGACTTAGAGTATGCTCTAGCGTTAAATAGGATGCTCGAGGTGTTTAATCTTGAGATGACAGTCACACAGTTATGATCTGTTCCTCTCGTCAGCTCTTGTCAAATTTAAGGTTTCATGTTTCGTCGTAAGCTTAGATGTCATTTATTGTTTCAATAGTTAATACTCATTTCTGAATCCCTAAACATCTTATATCGTACCTGGTTAACGGAATTTCAGTTAGCCGCTAGTAAATATACGGTATCTTTTATTCGAATAATTGGTTCAATGATTTTTTGTCAATTTTTGACTTTTGAAATTTTTTTTGAAAATTTTTGCAATTCTTCTGTAAATCTTATTTTCTCTTATTCTTTTTTCCCCCACTCAAACTGAAAGCTTACTTTTTCTTTACTGATACAACAAATGAAGGTTAATTTTGCAGTAGAGCACTTGCCTTTAACCTCTGTGGTTCATTATATCAATATGTTTGATTCCTGGGATCAGCATACATGCAAGTAGCATTTGTTTTTCTTCTGGTTTCCTAGCATGTCCTTCATTCACAAAAGTAAAGAGTTTGTTTCAGAGAATAGATATAAGCTTAATTTAAGATTGATGGATTCAAGAGAATGAGAGCAGGATATGATAATATTTGAGTACTGCGATATACTGTTAGCAGGGCAATGGAGGCCAAGGGGATAGCCCCACTACTCCTTTCTAAGCCAGAATATAAAGTTTAGGAAATTATGGTATCGACATTGCTATTTAAAAATGGTATATAGCCTCCAACACTTTTAAGCTTCCTCTATGAGTCCTGGCAAGGGACCACTGATGACATGCTGTCACCAGATACCAGTGACTGCGTTAATATTTAAATTTAAAATATTTTGCATTTTGATATTCAAAAGAGTGTATATATTTATATCTAATAAAAAGGTTCTACTAAAACAGTTTTCTATGGATTCCTTTTATATTTTGCTTTAATTTCGATATCATGTCATTTTGAATTAAGCTTCAAATTCATTATGGCAAGCAAGAAAAAAGATCCCAGCAATTTGATATTAATTATTGCTTTTAAGACTGAGATATTTGCTGTAATTTTATTAATGTGTTTCAGTTTTGAATAAACATTGTCCAAGTTTTAGAATATTACCAAATGTCAAAATTGACTGCAAATGCATGCTCATTGGCTAATGTTCAGGAGCAAAGTGGATATTAAATTTTATTATCATGTAAAATATTTTTGAAACTTAAGCCAGTTATCTTATGAAATACAAATGATTTAGGAGAGTCAGATGGCATTCTAAGTTATTGTGAAAGTGTGTATAATTTTAGTGTTTTATGCTAGAACTTGTTTTGATGTCTAGATTAAAACAATAGTATTTTTGACTGTATTTATTTTCAAGGTATTCTGTGTCAATCCCTACTCCCAGGATTTCCTGGGGCACTTAACTAGGGGGTGTGGGGTAGGGGTACATTTGCAAGCATCTGTCATCAAGAATGGAACATATATAATAAAACCTTTTAGTTCTAAGTGTGTCAGATCATTTCCTGCTCATGTAGTCATCTTTGATTAGGCATGACAAATTGATCTAACTACATCATGGTGCTGAGCAACACATTCATTGGGTAATGATTCATTTTGTCATTTAGCAGTCTCCCATCCTTCCTGACTACAAGTAGTCTTTTTTCTCTTCTATATTTAGATAATGACATAATGATTCTCTCTAGTACATTGTATGAAGAGGTGCATTAAATTAGCAGTTTATTGATTGATGAAGATAAAATGAATTAAAGAAAGAGGATTTCTATCATCATTCAATGGTAACAAGACATGAAAAGACAATACCTATTGGATGGATGATGGTAGAAGAAACCTGCTGAAACCTGTCTTGTTGATATTATATAAACTCAATCATAATGATGATGTTGGTGATGATCATCATCATAATCATGGTGGTGACAATGATACATGATGATGATGCCATGGGGGTAGTGATGATAATGTTAATAATAAGAATGATGGTGGATTATGTTGGTGATGATGTTAGTGATGATCATCATCATAATCATGGTGGTGACAATAATACATGATGATGCTCATGGGGGTAGTGATGATAATGTTAATTAGGATGATGGTGATGATGCTAATAATAATGGTGATGATGATGGAAATAGTGATGATGGATGATGATATTGATGGTGATGACAATTATGTTAATAATGTTCATTGTGATGATGGTGATGGTGATGCTGATGCTGGTGATGATGGTTATGGCTATAGTATGATGGATGATGGATGATGATATTGATGGTGATGACAATAATGTTAATAATGTTCATTGTGATGATAGTGATGATGGTAATGGTGATGCTGGTGATGATGGTTATGGCTATAGTATCTTTATATATGATGACTGTTGAGTTTCAAAATGTGTTTTGATACTTTCTTAACAAATTTTCTTTTTATTTATTGCAAAATGTATTATATATTATATATAAAATTGTGTATCCTTAAGATTTATGAAAACCACCAGATATTTAGTTCCAGATTTTAGAGTTTTATCTCAATCAAACCATAGTTAATAGTTGAGCCCCCCTCTATTAACTATGAACACATCTAGCTCAAAACAGACCTCTTTCATGGCGGACATAATGTTTCCCCCTCATGAATACAACGTGGTCTGAAATGGGAAACCATTAGGCCCAGGGAAAAGAGGTTTTAATGGTTTATCATTTTTATCTTCAACAAAGAATAAGGATTATTCTAATTGTGTTCTCTGCTTGAGGCAGATGTTTTCGTTCATTTTAGCGTTTTCCCTTTATTATGTTATTATTAAGAGGTTAGTCCCATGTGAGGAAATGATTCTATCAGAACCCCTTTTCCTTTATCAAATGATTGTTATTCAAAAAGATTTCTTTTCAACATTTCAATATTTCCAGAAGAGGCTACAATAATTAGGATTTCTGCTCTAATTGATTCTATTCATAGTTTGTCTTGAACTCAAATCGGTTAAAAACGTTATCTGTTTTGAGGTTTTTTAATGGAGCTAAATTATTACTGATATTGATAGCAGAAATGTCAAACAAATTATATCTATAATCTAGGACTATGTATTACTACTAGTAGTCCTACTACTTTCTTGCTTGCATCCTAAATACTTTTGATGATAGATTACAGACGCTTGAAGTTCTTTTCAGATCTCCTCGGCTCCTTGCCAATAATTCATAATTTGTCAAGTTAATTAGTCATGAAGAAGGCTGATAGTAAAAGTCCTATACACAGTTACAAACCTTCGAAAATAAAAGATCAAAAACAAGATAAGATTAACTATGTACCTATGTAATGAGATGTAGATAAAATCTTGAATTGCTATTTTTAGACGATGATAAGCGATATCTAGATTTATGGCGCGTTTCGTAGCATATTTTTTGTCAGTCTTTTCTACCATATTAATGAATCAGTGTGGGCGAGAAAAATAGGCGGTTTGACATACATGCAAACATGATTATAAACACGATTGCAATGATTATCGACCCCTTGATCGTTACAGGTTGAAAATATTTGTAGTTTCTTTCAATTTCCTTTTGATTTCGAACCGTTTACGTCTGTATGTGGCATACCATTCGTTATCGACGTGAATCTTTTCACTTTAAAAAAAATCGTTATCGTTTTTAAAAATTTTTGTTTTTGTTTTTGTCATTGGCGATGGTGTTGGTTGAGGGGGGTTGTTGGTGGTGTTTCTGGTTTTTTGTTGTTGGTAAAACTGGTGTTACTATTGCTATTGGTGGAGGCGGTGTTGTTGCTGTTATTGGTATGGTAATACTATTGCTATTGGTGGAGGTGGTGTTGTTGCTGTTATTGGTATGATATTACTATTGCTATTGGTGGAGGTGGTAGTGTTGCTGTTATTGGTATGGTATTACTATTGCTATTGGTGGAGGTGGTGTTGTTGCTGTTATTGGTATGGTATTACTATTGCTATTGGTGGAGGTGGTAGTGTTGCTGTTATTGGTATGGTATTACTATTGCTATTGGTGGAGGCGGTGGTGTTGCTGTTATTGGTATGGTATTACTATTGCTATTGGTGGAGGTGGTGGTGTTGCTGTTATTGGTATAGTATTACTATTGCTATTGGTGGAGGCGGTGTTGTTGCTGTTATTGGTATGGTATTACTATTGCTATTGGTGGAGGTGGTGGTGTTGCTGTTATTGGTATGGTATTACTATTGCTATTGGTGGAGGTGGTAGTGTTGCTGTTATTGGTATAGTATTACCATTGCTATTGGTGGAGGTGGTGGTGTTGCTTCAGTTTCGTTCGTCACATATTCTTTATTAATGTTGTATTTCTCATCCTTTAACCAGTACTCGTAACTTCATTGTGTTTTTATTTCATTTGGTTTCAGCTTTTCAATTTTTTCAGTGATATGATGACACACGTGCAACAAGATAACAATATAGGTAAGTAACAGTACGTCATCTACTAGACTTGCGCCAACTCTCATTCTTAAGATATTCATACCAAAGAGTTGTTCAATCACAGATATGAAAAATACACCATATTCGAAAACAGATTATTTCAGCTGTTCCTTGTTGTGCGAGCGCGCATTTCTACGAAGAAAACCCTCTGTCATAGCGCAGTCACAGTTCTCAATCTTGAAGCTCTAATTGTGCCTATGACTTTTAGTTCCCATACATACGATAACAGAATACATTCCAAGCGCAATTACAGACCGTTTTAACCCTTATTTCTCGTGATCCAAGTGTTAGGTTATTTGGTGCTCGGTAAACGTTAACCGTGAGATTCAGTTCTGGACCCGTATCCTGCAATTTTTTGTTGACAATAAAAATTGTGATTGTGAGCATGACTCAACGTCCATTCCAAATGATCGCTTATCGATTTTTGTACAGTTTTGAATTGATGACAGGGCCGTAGCCAGGAAGAAATTACAACCGAGGTGAAAGACGAGCGTGGGAGAACCACCGCCGGATGTGGGAGTTTCTAGGGAGGGGGGGGGGGGTGCGGGGGGAGGGATGTTGGGAGGTTTGCCGAGAAATTATGAAATTCAGACTCTCGGAAATGCGATTTCATAAACAGTTTTAAGCGGAACTTAGTATGCAATATTTTATTCTGAAACACTGTGATTGAATTTATATTTTAGAACACACCGTCCGTTGTACGAAATCAGCCGTATGAAATCTTCTAATATTATCAGTCTGTTGAAAAAAAGAAAAAATCGACAACATTTGGTAAAATGTTTACCGAGGCGAGTGCCTCGGTTCGTCTCATAATGGCTACGGCCCTGTGATGAGCTTATGATTGCGTCTCTCAAACCATCACATTTAAGTGTACGCTAGATATCGTATTCTTTTTGCTTGGCTAATATTTTGACAAACATTTTACAGCAGAGACCAGATCGAGTGTAATAACAGACGCACTGAACAGAGAAGGTTCTCCCATTAGTAAGTACTCTAACAGAACTTCTCACGCCTTTTTAATTCCCTGCAGATCCAGTACTTCACGATCAGATTAGCGCGGCTTTCGCGTGCGTAGGAAATGATACGGCAAATCGATAGACGTACTACGAATATCAACGCTCAAGGGAATTGCGAGTCTTGTGAATATCTAGTTATGCAAGATTCCCTAACGATCATTGTTTGAATCTGGTCCATTTTTGCCTTGATAGAAATGTCCCAAGTTATTTAAGGTATTTGAGGTATTAGTCCTTTCGTTGTGTGCTGTACTGCACTTCTATATTTATTTATGGGTTAGAGCGATTCAATTGACTTGTAAACTCTGGCATACATTAAGCAGTATGTATCACATTCAGTCACGTACTCGGGCCTGCGGTCGACGTCATAACCTATCAACCCATTCAATCTTATAAGAAACTTCCTGGTGTGGGTGCTGATATCCTGCATGGCAGTCATCACGCCCTGGTTTTCGCTATATATAGTATGGCAACTGTATGGATAGCCTGTGTTGGCCTCGCGGTGAAAACACAGGCAAACCACGCCGTGAAAAACTTGGATAAATTATTCTCGAACCAACTGATGTCGTTCGGGATACTAGTTTCGAATATATATCCTTCCTTTACTAATATAGTCAATAGTCTATAGTCTTTATATATATCTTGTATATTTATATATTGTCTATTTACCGTGCCATGTGTGATGGTTTTGTATTTACTTGCAGACAAGTCAGTTACATCAGATAACGATACCCTGGAAAGACTGATAGATCCAGAGACAGTCCCAGTGCCGTCCCACTACAGTGGCATCAAAATAAAACTACCTCTGTCCATACAGACAATCAATAAATTAATGAACCACTACAAGCTGAAAAAGCAGCTCCACGCCAAGTATGTACTGGTTATCTTAAGAGAAGCACGAGAAAGGTTCAAGCTTTTACCGAATATTCAGAGAGCAACGACTAGTATCGCCAAGCAAATCACCGTATGTGGTAAGATAAACTTGTTCCACAAAACTGGATAAACCGGTTTCTGATTAACGTCCATCAAAGTTCAACGCTTTTTGTCTCACTTGTCTTCTTGTCTATAGGAGATCTACATGGGAAACTTGACGACCTTTTTACCATATTTTCCAAGGTGAGTAAAAATGAGGTATATTTTGTTGTCTTCATTATAATCGTCATCATTATCTTATACCTTCGTCATCAACAAAATCAACATGTATCATCATCATGTATCATCATCATCATCATTTATCATCATGTATCATCATCATGTATCAGCATCATGTATCATCATCATGTATCATCATCATGTATCATCATCATCATTTATCATCATGTATCATGTATCAGCATCATGTATCATCATCATATATCATCGTCATGTATCATCATCATGTATTATCATCATGTATCATCATCATGTATCATCCTCATGTATCATCATGGGTCATCATCATGTACCATCATCATGCATCGTCATCATGTATCATCATCATGTATCATCATGTATCATCATGTATCATCATGTATCATCATCATGTATCATCATGTATCATCATCATGTATCGTCATGTATCATCCTCATGTATCATCATGTACCATCATCATGTATCGTCATCATGTATCATCATCATGTATCATCATCATGTATCATCATCATGTATCATCATCATGTATCATCATCATGTATCAGCATCATGTATCATCATTATCATGTATCATCATCATGTATCGTCATCATGTATCATCATCATGTATCAGCATCATGTATCATCATCATGTATCATCATCATTTATCTTCATGATGTATCATCATCATGTATCTTCATCATGTATCATCATCATGTATCATCATCATGTATCATCATCACGTATCATCATCATTAGATGCTATCGTTATATCGTCATATATCTTTTCCCTCCACAGAATGGCGTTCCTTCTTCAGACAATCCTTACGTTTTTAACGGTGATCTTGTTGATCGTGGCCCTCGATCTATAGAGATCGTTATAATATTATTCGCATATATGATTCTGTATCCCACTGGTGTTTACATCAACCGAGGCAACCATGAAGATCACATTATGAACTTGAGGTATTTATATGATATTGTTTCTTGTGGTCGTTTCTCGTGGTCGTTTCTCGTGGTCGTTTCTCATGGTTGTTTCTCATGGTCGTTTTTCATGGTCGTTTCTCATGGTCGTTTCTCGTGGTCGTTTCTCATGGTTGTTTCTCGTGGTCGTATCTCATGTTCTTTTTAAGATCGTGGTCAATTTCCCACATTCAATTGAAAGGAATAAGTTTTTTATATATATTTATCTACCATGATTAACACACAAGGCAATGCTATTCCTTAGGTATGGTTTTATCAAAGAGGTCATGGAAAAATACCAAGAACATTCCAATAAAATTCTCAAGCTACTGGAGGATATTTTTGGCTGGTTGCCATTAGGAACTGTCATCAATAATAAAATATTTGTTACCCACGGTGGAATATCGAATATTACTGACTTGGAGATAATCAATAGGATTGACAGACACAAGGTGGGTCCCCTTCAAGGTACATTGCACCGTTTCCAACCTCGTAAAATCCCCTAACCCATCCCACAATCAACCCATTTAGACATCATTAGTAACAGCCATTATACACTGAGGGTGATCACTACCAGGGTTTCTTTACGTCTTCAGTGATTCTTTTATACTCCCTCCGCTGCAGGGTGAGGTAGTGTGGGGAGACGGGACCGCCATTTTGCGTGGTCATTCTTCTTATTGTTTAGTGGCAAGTATTTAACAGTTTTTGAATTTGTGCTGCAGTATGTGTCAATCCTAAAGCCTCCAGGAATGAGTGGTAAGCAGAAACCAAGTATGGCTCAACTGATGGAATGGAGACAGGTATATAACAGTATAGATAGATTTTCTTCCATCAATCATCTTTCAAATAAGACCCTTGTAAGTATACTACTTAGAGAAAGAGATGTTTTCACCCAAACTAGTCCACAATGCACCATTTTTGCTATCTTAGAAACGCCTATTCTCGACTTTCACATCCCCATAATGCCTTGCGTTTTCGGGGTTAACCAATCAAAAAACTGTCCCAAATTGAAAGGTTTCTTAATTGATTTTATACTATACCTGCTTTTATCTGTACAATACTGATTATCAGTTTATTCCAAGTTATTTTTGCGTGTACAGATCATGAAGAATATTGGTCTTTCAGAAAATGTATTGACTTACGAAAAAATGTTTAAAATTTACCTTAAACGTCTTCAAGCTTCTATCTTTTTTTCTGTTTTTTACTTCTTCATTTTATTTTTGGATGCCAAACAAGGTATTGTCACCATTGTCTGATTAGCCTTCAGCAAAATAAGTGGGTTTTTACCCTCTGGTTGCCCCCCAAAGACGCAAAGGATTATGGGGATGTGAAAGTTGAGAATTACATGCACCGAAACTGAAACTCAGATTTTTATGTTGTGCGCGCTATAACCTATCGTCAATGTTCTGTTAGGTACTTGATTTATTGTGGAGTGATCCCAAGCCTAATCTAGGTTGCAAACCCAATACATTCCGCGGTGGAGGGTGTTACTTTGGCCCTGACGTAACCACACAAGTCTTGAGGAAACACAAATTTGATCTTTTAATAAGATCCCATGAATGTAAATATGAAGGCTTTGAGTATACACATGACGATAAGGTAAGATATCCACCACTATTTATACACTTTTGGCATATTTCCTTACTAAAGGCTCGATTACATGGGGAAATATTCTCTCAACTTGTCTTGGAACATAGTTGCGACACAAGTTGCAAGGGTGTTTACACGTTGCCATGGAGACGCGGTCGTTGCCAAAAATAGAAACGAATATTTGTACTTTTTGCAGCGATTTCCTGCTATTTGTCTCGCAACATCTTTTTGAATTGCGCTGTAGGTAACGCGCTGCAATGGTCCATGCAACTAGTGTCGCAATGCCGTTACGAGACAAGTTGCAGAGAAAGCTACTCCGTGTAATTGCGCCTTGAGATGCACCAATTCGGGTATTTCAAGCCTTAGTATGAAACATTAGAAGAACGCTGAAGGGAAAACCCCGACACGCTGCCTGTGGGAAATTGTTGCTAAGGGTCTGGGCACTAGAGAGGGGGAGAAGAGATTGCTACCTGATACTAATAAACAAGAAATTGAATAAGTGTACATCGTTGTGTTGTATTTTTCAGGTAGTAACAGTCTTTTCAGCATCAAATTATTACGAACAGAGTAGTAATAGAGGTGCATACATGCGAATAGAACACGATGAAAAACCATATTTTGTACAGTTTCAAACATCTAGTCAAGATAGAAGACTCACGCTAAAGAAAAGGTTAGAACCAGAGTCTAAGACTTGATTGTCTGCTTGTACACTTCACTGGATGTATAAACCTACGTTTTTCTGTTGCGCGCCCATCTCATACATTAGCATGCGAGGTAACCTACACTCTAAGAACCTGCGACCAACAGCGAAGGCTGAAGGATTGTTTGCGCGCCCATTTTTCAGCTTAAATGCTTTCCAATATCTGAAACACTATTTGTCAAGCGGAAGAATTCGTCCAGCTTTGAACCAAAAGCGCGCGCTAAAAATAGTTCGTGTTACAAATATTTTCAAATGATTTCTTAAAAGAGAAATGAATCTTATCCTGTAACATTTAATCCTAAGAATTATTAAGCTCACCTACATGACTGCCATTTTTTTTGGGCATATTTGATCAACAGAGTCAGTATCGTTGAAGAATCCGCCATCAGAGAATTACGTGAAAAGCTGTACGCGAACAAACGTTGTTTGATGACAGCATTCGAAGAAAAAGATAAAGAAAACACAGGTAAGAAAAAAGAATCTTAAACCATTTGACTTGTACGTACGTGCTTTGACACCAGAAACGATAGCCACCTATTTATCAATAACTGTGGAAACCCAAGGAATAGGGAAATGCAAAGAGTATAATCGAGAGTGTTCAGCCACCAGCAGCCATTGAACACATCAATATTAATAATAGAATGGTGCTAAATATTTTGGCCATCAGGTCTTGGAATGACCTATCCCCAGTGGTACCGTCACTCCACGCCAACGCTTAACAATCTAGAAAAGCTGACTCACGAAGACACAATATACACTATAACCAGAAACATTGCACACCATGTGAGGGGTAGCCTCCGTTGCAGATGTCCTGCGGGGTCCGAACCGAACCCCGCAGGACGTCTGCAACGGAGGCTAGTGAGGGTTAAGCCAAGAAGCATTAAAGGATTTTATACATTGACTTGTCTTACTAGGTTACCTTTCGGCCAGCCAATGGGCCAGTGTAGTGGAAGACACACTACAGTTAGAAGTCCCATGGAACATGGTTAAACATCAACTAGCACGCATTTTACCTGATGGTCGAGTGGACTATGCATCATGTCTGGATCAATACTCGATAGAGGGCAAAGCTGATAGGGTAAGATAGGCTATTGGTCGATAGGGGAAAACTAGGGATGCGTAGTGCTAATGCGCTGTTCTTTTTTATTACTGCGGTATAATCCACTATCACCATCACCTCCTTCATCATTTTCTTTTTGGCCCGTTGTAATTGGTCTTTGTTACATTTGCGTCCCTGCTATTACGTCATTTAGAAGCTAGTTTTAAAGAACTAAGAAACTTTACAAACACAAAGACATACGCGAGTTTATAGTTTGTTGACTCTAACGGAAATACACTAGTAAAGGCAATAACTTTGCACTCCTGGACTTCCAATCATGACGCATGCGCACATACGTTACATACCCTGTTCCCTTTCAATAACACATACCTTCGTTTTGTCTCGCAATTAGAATGGTCCCAGCATCACTGAAGCTTTGTATCGCAACAGATCGAATCTAGAAACAATATTTAGATTGATGGATAAAGATAATTCAGGTGAGTGTGCCGGCCTGTTTCTTGTGCACGTTTGATTAACCCTCAACCAACTCTATTTGACTGATCACTCGTAATGATGGATCGTTGATGTTGTTTGTTGTTATCCATAGGTCATATATCTATGGAGGAGTTTGAAGAAGGCTGTCGGCTTCTTAATCAGCATGTTAACACTCAGATCCCTGAACAATCCATCCAAGACTTGGCCAAAAGTATCGACCTGGATAACGACGGGTTTATTGACTTTAACGAGTTCCTGGAGGCATTTCGACTTGTTGATATTAACGTGTCACGGAATGGATTTGCTCACTGAATAAATGGTCCATGTTGTGAAGAACTGGAAGTAGGTCTCTAATGTACATTGTTAACGGAGGCTAAACCAGGACTGCATGTCTTCCCTTCAAGCTACTCTAAGCTTGGTTCTAGTAGCGCTAATGCATTATCAACAAGTGACTCAATATTTTTTTCAGGTTAGCCCATACCTGAACAACTCGATCCAAACTTTATAGACATGAGGATACTGAATAGTAATTGACTTCAGACTGCGCATGGGCACTGGACCACCTGCGACCACATTGATATAAGGCTGCGCTTTGCTGCATGTGACCTCCACCCTGACAAAATTCTCAAACCTAGACGACGTATCACATACATAATTAAGTGCAGAGAGGCGATATTAATCACCCGCTTTTAAATTCTGTTTCGAGTCTTCTGCATCCTGTAGTCACAATGATGTAAGGCTGTGGACAATTCCATCCTTACAAGAAGCTCAAGCATACTTTACAATATTTCATTTAAATTCAATCTATTGAAATTGTCAGCTATATCCTTGACTGCATTCAGTTATTATTCAACCTCTGCCATCCAATTATTAGCGAGTCAGTCATTACACGATAGAATAGGTTGTGCCGGGTAAATTAATGTAAATATGTAGTTCGAACACTGTACATATTTGACATACTTGCATGCATTGTACCAACACAAAAGATGTAACAAAACTAGTTAAATAAAATACTGGAAACAGACATACTACTGCGATGCTTTTACCAGTTTTCTGTTGCCCAGAGGTGGTGTATGTAGAATATATACGTGATCCAGTGAAGTCCGTGGAGTTTCAAATACTGAAATGAGCAATCAAGCAACACAGCGGTATTTTAAGAGTTATTACCAAAATGGAATGGTCTCCAACCTTTTCAGACGCCGTAACCTTTTTATTTGTCAATCTAATTGAAAAGATGTCGTCCAGACAATTCTGGCGGATTGAAATCTTAAATGAAAAGCTAAGAAAGCGATAACGTTATTTTGAAAGTCGTTGCTTTGGCTTGAAACTTTCTTTTCGGATATTCTAGACTAATTTATAACTCTATTAGCATGTACAATTTAAGTGGAAGCCTTTTGTGGTTTCAGTCTGTTTGTTTGTAGCCTTTGTAAGTAAGGAAACTTTCCGCTAGGGCCTCCTGTGATGCCAACTGTGGTCAGCTCAAAACACGGTCTGATCATTCGTATGGTAAACAAGGTATATATATGAGCATAAATGCAGAATAAAAACGAGACTTCATGATAATTTGCGAAAAGCTAGCCGAGTTTGATAATCATTTTCTTATCGGATTAGAATTTGTGAAATACTAATTGATTCGAACGACGTAATTGTACCTCTTTATTCGACATGATATATTTATTCGGTATAATAAGCCGAGTACTACTCATATTCAAAGTACATTCTTTAAAGTACGTGGGTGTACTGTCCAGCTGTCCCCAATGACCTTAAGAAGACAGACCAAGATCCGCCGAAAGGTTGTGAAAAGAGCAAAATCATATCGCAAAATCATCATATCGCAAAGACATAAACCCGAGAAGACAAACATGAATAATGTCTACGAACCGCGAACTATAAGGGTTCACAAACACCAAATATTTAAAATTTCCTCTTAAAATTAGATTTAGAGAAGTCTATTGGACATCCTAAAGCACTCTGCAGCTGGGACATCAATGACAAGTCTTTGGAATTCTAGCCACTAGGAAAAAAGCCGAAAGAAAAGCTGAAAAATATTTTGTCAAACTCGGTTGATATTTGTATTTCAGTAGAACAAAAAAAAAGGAAAAAACAAAAAACTCATTTCGAAAAATTCATTTATTTGTGTAAAAACTCGTTGAGATTGAGGTGTCTAATTATATATGAATATAGCATAATTGTGCTTCTATCTTTCATTTCGAAAATTCGTTTTCAGTGAAGAATTGTTCCGGATTCGCCCGGACTAGTGTGGACGGTAGGCCTAACCGAATAAATAGAAATTCGGATTCAAAAATATCCGGCATAGTGTGGATGGAGCCTTAACGGTTTCATTGATACTTGGCTTTATATCATCGGACGAAACTATAGTACCTAGCAGTACAACCTTTATATTGGTTATCAAATCCAATACCAAGAATATTCACCTGTAACACTTGTTAAACACTGTCCATTCTATTTTGAATAGGCTTGGAATCTATCTAATAAAAAAGTTTTTTTTTTTCCATAATGAAATCAGTTGGATGAATGAATTTCCATGATAAGTATCTATGGCCTACTCGGTGACAAATCTTTTTTTGGAAAAGAAAAACTATTCCAATTGGTGGGCTTTCGTTATTGAATAATGCTTTGTAAATTCAGCAAAACTTGCTATGTCTCTGACGGAATTGCCTGCATATTTTAAACGGTTTGCTAAAGACAGGTGCTTATTGTGAACAGTACTGTTTTGCATTACTTAATTTTCAGCAATATAGATGGGTGAGAGTTCTGAGTAAACATCTGCTTCGTCTTTAAATGTTATTCTCAGACGCTATCAATCATCTTCCTCTTCAATGTCAAAGAATACGATTTTTAATTTTTGATAGCCACAGGAGCTAAGAATTTGAGCGATTTTTCACAGAAGAGTTCCTTAAAAATACAAGTTAAAACATGGCAAACAAGACTGGCGACTCTGAGTCGCTTTTTGATGCCTTACGATTATTCCATAGAAGTGATTCCATTGCCATCTTCGAGGGTGCAGTTGGACTCTTCATTCTTATTGTTGATTTATTGTGCAATCTTGTCGTTTGTGTTATCTTCGTACAACGCAAAGAAACAGCAAATGCTTTTAACGTTTACAGCTTATCCCTTGCTGTGGCTGACATTATCCTTTCTGCTGTAGCCATGCCATTCTCAGTTCTTGCTTTATTCAAAGGATACTGGGATTTTGGTTCTGCATGGTGTACGATTCAAGGGGTTGTTGCTGTTTGGAGCTGTGAGGCTTCAATCTTGACAATGACTCTGGCAGCACTCCATCGATATACGAAAATGCTCCAAACGCCATTCCACAAGCGAATGTACACTAAAGGCTTTATAATCAGAAGTATTATCCTCGCATGGGTATTGGCTATCATGGGACCCGTTATCTATCTTCTAAAAGGAAGTTCCTTTGCGTTTGTGCCAGCATTTGCGATCTGTACTTTCGACTATTACGCTCTCGATACAACGTTTGCAGCACTGATGGTAATCTTTCTCTCCATTATCCCCTTTAACATTATTTTGTTTTGCTATCTAAAAGTGTGGCGGTTCGTAGAAGTACACAATGCTGCCATGAGCCTTAGACAGGTTCCTACTGAAGAGATTCGCCTTAATAAACTTGTTGGGGCTATAGTTTTTAGCTTTGTTTTGTGCTGGACACCTTTGGTTGTAGTTGTGTTCATCATTGCTTTCCAAGGCGTTTTATTCGTACCAAGAGAAGTGTGTTTGTTTGCTATCTTCATGGCCAGCACTTCAAGTTGTCTGAACCCTATCATATACACCGCTTTCTTTAGAGATGCCAAAAACATCTTTTGCCGAAAGATCAGGTGTTGCCGTAAGTTACGAGCAATAAGTCAAATTGGACCAAAACTCGAATCAACAAAGATTGAGATGAAAAACACACCAACACAGGAATAGAATTTATAGTGTTAATCACCTCTTCACGATAAATGCTTCTAGGGCCACTTCTAGGGCATTCTAGAAACCTTTTTTTGAGTCACTCATTCCTCGACCAGGTTGATATTATTGTTGGTGTTGTTGGTAAGGTGGTGGTGATTTCTGGCTTTCTTGCACTAACAAAGTATTGACCAATATCAAAGGAATCTTTTTGTACAAGGATGATTGAACAGATTACTTATGTGATTTGAAGGCCTGTTTCACACGATTGGTCATACAATGTCCTTGTCAAATAAGTTTACGAACTATACGAATATCCACTCAATGTTCCTTACAATTTTGTTTCAGTCCAAAGCATTAGAAAATAAAGATCAATAGGATTTGACAGTAAACGCCTCTCTTTGAATACGATATATACATGTGCTTGACGTTGCCAAGCACAGATGGCGAAGTTCTTATGTCAATATTACGATAGACAAATGCAAACTGAGAAATATAATCTAGAAAAGAGCTTACGAGAAGACATCAGTGCCCTAAAAATTAACTTCAAGATCTGGTATCTTTTGTACCACAATCATTGTAAATCGATTGTGAACCGCTGAAGTCGAGCAATACGAGACCCTGAGCCATTAGTCTAACAAAATAATAATCAGCAGTGTGGCTTAAATACTGCATTAAAAATCAAAAAGGATACAAATAGTAATATGTATTTTGACATTGAAAACATTACTTTGATCCTATGATAAATATCTACTTGACGGAAAATGTTGTCAGGAATATCCCAAAATAATAATCCGGTGCGAAAGTCATGATAAAATTCAGCGTTGCGATTTTTAAATTTATATCATCCAAGCTATATTAATTACTATCTTCAGTTTAGTTAAAGAAACGAGTTTATCATATATATATATATATGACGTTAAACTCACAATAATATGTTTTATTCATAAACTCATTTACTAATACTCATGAAACGTGTTTATTTTAGGCAACATCATCTTTGTTTTTATCTCATTACGCTACCGCAGTGCGATTAAAATAACTCCAGGAAAAACAGTCATCTTTAAAGTCATGATCATTTCCCATTTGGTCGACATTTCATCAAACTTAGGGTAAATATTTGACTAGAGCCTTCGTTACTGGGAGACTTAAGGGTTTAAACGACGGAGAGTAGCGACTCTCAAATAGATTCCAAGTTGATTAATTTGTTTGCCTTGTAAACGCTTTGCTCTTTAACAAAGACTGACCAATCACAGCGCTTGAACACCACAAAGTAGTGCCTTGCACCCGTTGAGCATAGGTTTTTATGCTTGCAGGCATAATGGCTGGTGTTCAAGACAACTTCAATCGTTTACAGCAAGAATTAAAAGATCGTTCACTGAGTACTATAATAGTGGAGTCAGGGATACTAACCATCATCATGTTAGTAACATTGCTTGGTAATGTTCTGGTGTGTCGTGCTGTTTATCAAAGTCCAAGGCTTCGTACCATTACTAACTACAGTGTGGTGGTCCTTGCACTTACGGATATCTCCATGGCAGTGTTCGTCTTGCCTTTGGTACTGGTTGTGTCCATTTTGAACAAAACACCTTTTGGCCACTTGTTTTGCCAGATTGAAGCATACACTGCGACATCTCTTGTATACAACTCGGTTTTAACGATAACCTTCATGTCAGTGAACCGTTACTTCAAGATTGTCAGAAGTGACCAGCTTTATCGTAAGATTTTCACTCGTAGGAAAACGATGCTGATGCTGTTAGTGATCGTTATTGTAGCTTGGTTTGGACCCATGAATGCATCTTTACAAGGGCAAGAATTCCAGTTTCACCCTGGAAAAATGATTTGTCTTTACAACTACAAACAACAATCTCAAGCCAACTTTGCTCTGTTGACCTCCTTCTTCTTCACCTTACCGTACTGCATAACCATCTTCTGTTACTGCAGCATATACATCAAGGTGCGATCACATAACAAGAGGATAGCCATCGCTGCACCGAGTACAACCAACAACACAACAACAACAACTTTCAACAGAAAGGACATTAACATCACTAAAACATTATTCGCTATATTCCTGGTTTTCACGCTTTGTATGATGCAGCTGGCAGTAGTGGATACGACAGAATTTTACAATGGAGAGTACAAACTGCATCGGCAAGTCTATGTTCTCTACACAGTGATGTGTGGTTTGGCAAGTGCAGTCAATCCTTTTATTTATGGGCTGTTTAGTCCAGCCTTTAGATCAGAGTATAAACGTAGCCTGTGTCTAACGACAGTGAGCTCAAACGATGAAGCGAGTACAAGCAGTAACTAGTAACAAAACCCGCAAGCCAGTATATTCCCAGATCAGGAGCCCATTACGAGTAACATCCATCTCCCATACTGGATCTGTGAGTCAACATATTCCCAGATCAAGAGTCCATTACTAGTAGCATCCATCTCGATACTGGATCTGTGAGCCAACATATTCCCACATCTGCACTGAGCCCATTACTAGGAGCATCCATCTCCCATACTGGGTCTGTGAGTCAACATATTCCTAGATCAAGAGTCCATTACTAGGAGCATCCGTCCCCCATACTGGGTTTTGGTATACCAACATGACGTCACGTGAAAACGCTCTAAACATGCCGGTGCTTTTGAAAAATAAAAACTATTATAAAAACTGATTCAAAGCTGATGCTTCTATCTTTTCTTGTCCAGTAATTATCGATTTTCGTCGAGACCGCAATATCCTGGAATATATGATGGTCTGCAGTTAATTCCGTCAGTCTCATTGAAACAAATTCTTCATTTCCTTTGCCTTGAGCTGAATTTAAAAGGATCAAATGGAGTGTCAAGACTATTTATTTATTAAAAGTAAACTCTTTGCCGCTAACTAAAAGACGTGACGTCACTGGCGCCATGTTTGAAGTCAACAAACATGACGACCATAGATTTCATTATTTCATTTTCCCACAGCGGGCTACTGCGAAGACTGCAAGATGACATACATGATAATTTATATATATTTAGTCAAGAAACGGTTGCCTAGCTTTGTTCTTCTTGATTGATCTGAATTGTCCCAAACGATCAACAGTTTACCTCTATAGGTACTCGTCAGATGATGGCTGATGTTCAAAAGAATTTCAATCGTTTACAGCTAGAATTAAAAGATCGTTCACTGAGTACTACAATAGTGGAGTCAGGGATACTAACCATCATCATGTTAGTAACATTGCTTGGTAATGTTCTGGTGTGTCTTGCTGTTTATCAAAGTCCAAGGCTTCGTACCATTACTAACTACAGTGTGGTGGTCCTTGCACTGACTGATATCTCCATGGCGGTGTTCGTCTTTCCATTGATTCTGAGCGCTTTCATCCTGGGGGGAAAACCGTTCAGTCATGTGGTTTGTCAATTTCAGGCCTATGTTGCAATAGCACTGGTCTACAACTCCATTTTCACAGTAACATTAATGTCCGTGAACCGTTACTTGAAGATCGTTAAGAGTCATCTGTATCGTAAAGTTTTCACTCGCAGAAAGACGTTATTAATGCTTTGTGGCATTGCTATCATAGCTTGGCTTGGACCGTTGAACTCCCTTTTGCAAAGAAAATACTTTCAACTTCACCCAGGAAAACTAGTTTGTATTTACACTTACACGCAGCTCTCACAGGCATACTTTACAACCCTTACTGCATTTTACATCATTCTACCGTACTGCATAACCATCTTCTGTTACTGCAGCATATACATCAAGGTGCGATCACATAACAAGAGGATAGCCAACGCTGCACCGAGTACAACCAACAGCACAACAACAACCACTATCAACAGAAAGGACATTAACATCACCAAAACACTATTTGCTATATTCCTGTTTTTTTCACTTTACATGGTTCAGATAGCTGTCATTGATATCATGGAGAACATCAATGGTGACTATAAGCTACCTCGGCAAGTCTATGTTCTCTATATTATAATGTGCATGTCAGCAAGTGCAGTGAATCCTTTCATTTATGGTATATTCAGCCCAGCGTTTAGGTCTGAATACATGAAAAGTATCTGCCTAAAATAAAGCGGCAATTCTTTAAAGCAGCGAGAAACCTTTCCCCATTGAGTCTTCTTGGTTCAAAGACTAGTGTTCTTATTCTTCACCTGTGAACAAATGATAACCATCATCGCATAAAAATTTTCATTTCCGCTGATTTCTCAGCGTTATCGCGAGTTTTTCTTTCATTTAAAATTGATATTTACTGCGCGGGATAAGAAGTTCGGATTGAAATTAGAAATCATTTTCAGATAGCAAAGAAGATGTTTGGAGGGGAAAAAGAATGTTATTGGTGGGAGTTAGACTATCGTATGAGTGCAAGTCTTGTGCCTTGGTGATCAATTCAATAAATATTGGGATCACTTCATATTTACATAAATTAATTTTGAAACGATCGTCTTGCAGATTAGGCTCTGGAAAACGGCCAGTTTTTGGATTGGGTTAGTGAATGGGTTTGCATGATGTTAGTGAATGGGTTTGCATGATGTTAGTGAATGGGTTTGCATGATGTTAGTGAATGGGTTTGCATCATGTTAGTGAATGGGTTTGTATCATGTTAGTGAATGGGTTTGCATGATGTTAGTGAATGGGTTTGTATCATGTTAGTGAATGGGTTTGTATCATGTTAGTGAATGGGTTTGCATGATGTTAGTGAATGGGTTTGCATGATGTTAGTGAATGGGTTTGTATCATGTTAGTGAATGGGTTTGCATGATGTTAGTGAATGGGTTTGCATGATGTTAGTGAATGGGTTTGTATCATGTTAGTGAATGGGTTTGCATGATGTTAGTGAATGGGTTTGCATGATGTTAGTGAATGGGTTTGTATCATGTTAGTGAATGGGTTTGCATCATGTTAGTGAATGGGTTTGCATGATGTTAGTGAATGGGATTTGATACTTTTCTCTCATGGATTGCTCGCGGTTTAATTGTATATCAACTTTATTGCTTTCAAATTGTGTGTCAAAAAGCACTAAGCATTGATAAACATTATATACAAACAACCCATTCCCTAAACCAAGCTATTTGGGGGGAAACCTACCAAACGAAGACAATGAAAATAGAGAGACGCTTAATGTATATTGTGATACATATTTTATTCTTGCAGTTTTGACAACTGTGATGGATATCTATGCAGTATACCAAATGATGTTCATTAAAGGAAATTAAAAAAAAGGCGAATTAAATTTATTTATTATTTATTACTTTTATTTTTTAAATAAAGATTTCGAATATATATCTGATAATCTCCGCCCTTCAATTTTACGATTGAATTATTTTACAAATTCACAATTATCGAGAAATGAGAAAGACAGAGTGAAGTTATTAAACCCGTGCAATAGATATTATACTAACACACATTAGTAGTCCCTAATTCTATTGTTTTCTTTTGTCTTTATTTGACTATACACACTTTGACGAATGATTTTTATTTCACGGGTTAAATGCCTTCACTCTAGAGTAATATAAATGATGATTCATAAGACTAAATTGTTTCAAAATCAATCTAATTGAAGTATGTATGAGATAGTAATAAAATATTGATATCTTATTATCTTTGGATGTTTATTAAAGTGTTATTATTATCAACATTGTCTTGATAAGTGTTTCAACCCACGTGGCTTTAATGAACAGCCCCTATTCGGTTGTTGTCAATCAATTATATCAATGAGCTTGGGAAGCCGTATCACAAAACTCGTTCTTATACATTATAAGCACCTTGACAACATAAAAGCACGTGGCCTATAAACCTACCCCACTGTTTGACCATTTCAAACGTGTCATTCCCTAGAGCATTTCCTTGTTTAGGGGCAGTTGCGCATAAGAAGACAACTCAAACAAAGAATCTTATTATCAAAAGAATAACACGTCGTCTTAAAAGGCAAAACATGAAGTCCAAGTGGTTTTTGTCCATTGACTTGTGTCATGTCTCTCGATAATTTTCCGTTGATAGATCGCAGTGCACTATGGGTTACGACAGTTTTCCGAGGGTTTCGTCGGAAAACGAAATTCTATTAGCGACAGTTTACGAGTGCGTAATCTTTCCCTTCCCTTTTTTTCTCCCAGCGGGAATATCATCGTTCAGTAGACATTAAATAAACCTTTTGCAGTTTTTTTTCCACAATTCAATAAAACATTCAAGAAATTAAATCTCTATCGCACATGCGCAGTTTAGCAAGAATGCATCCCACACGTATAAGTGCCTCAGAAAGGATCAGCTTGTCGTCAGAAGTAATGTATTCGTTATTCTAACTGTCCAGTGTAGGATTATTGTTTGAGATGCGATGAATCCAGGAACGAAGAGGACGGGAGAAACAAGAAGATATAAGAATAGTGCAATGCGCGATATGATTGGAGAGAGTGATACGGGAATTTATAATACAATTATATTATTACTGATAAATTCAATTGTAAAAAATAAAGTGATGCATGATCACATGACCAGTAAGAGTATATAAAGTGAAAAAAGATGTACGCATGCGAGCTAGATGTGATATACGTGAAATAGGTATTTCAAAGAATGCAAACTCTACGTTAAGAAGTGTCCTGATCACAATCTTTGTACCACAATATTATTTCATTTTAACGAGAAATTGCAGAGAACTTGGACATAAAAGTGAGGTTGTGATGTAAGATTAATTGGGTGAATCGATTCAAGAGTAAAGCGTCCAACATGGATAAATCGATCTGACCCTATTTACATTTCAACCACATCCCACATGGATAATCCTGCTTGAATAGGCAATTTTAGTCCCTTGGGATTCGATCGACATTTTCGCTCCGGCAGATAATTTATGCCTTGCGCAAAAAAAGGTAACAAAGGTTATGAGAGCGGTGCTCGAGCCAAGAAGTAATAAAAGTAATAAGATGAAACAAGAAAATGAGTTATATCCAAACAGCGAGAAATGCAGTTAACCTTTAACGTGTTGTCTGGATTAAGGGTGAAATAGTCTTGCATGTTTTCAATATAAATTATTATCGATTCATTGACATTTGTTGGAGAAAATGCAATCCAAACATCTTGAATCTCCTATTCGAGCATCTTCACAATCTTTTGTTTTTTTCCCTCATTAAAAATGTACGTATGAGATTGAGAAGAGAAGATCCCACATGGACCACAGTGGTGGTATTACCTAGGTAGTTGCATTTTGATGAGACTGGGGAGGTAGGATGGGGATGAGGAGGATCCTATATGAGTTTTCATGCACTTTTTCAAGGATCTTCCATTCTTGACATCCTTCCTTGCTGGATACCCAGATTTATGGGTCTTCCATGATATCTTCCCGTACAGAAAGGTACGATAAAGGGCTAAAATAAAGGTACTTGCTCGAACCAAAATCTTGATAAATTGTACATTTGATAACAAATTGTACATCCCACATGGACAGTTGTGTCTAAAAGATAGCGAAGAAAGGCACCTGCTCGGGGAGGAGGTGGGGGCTGAGGAGGACGAAATGATGAAAGACCAAGGCATTCTAGAGTGTGTCTATAAAACTGAACACTTAGTATATATCTAAGATTCTTAATTAGTCTTTAAGGGTCGGATCAAAAGTACCCCCTTTAAAGAATCAAAAAATAAAATTGTTTTGGTATAATAAAAATAAAGGTGTTATAAATCAAAAGAAAGAAAAATTATAAATCTAAAAGAAAAATCAAATAAGAATCAAAAACAAATCAAATCAAAAAAAGAAAGAAAAGAAAAATTGTTAGGGTTATATTGTTAGGGTTAGGGTTAACGTTTACCCTAACCCTAACAATATAACCCTAACAATTTTTCTTTTCTTTCTTTTTTTGATTTGATTTGTTTTTGATTCTTATTTGATTTTTCTTTTAGATTTATAACACCTTTATTTTTTTATACCAAAACAATTTTATTTTTTGATTCTTTAAAGGGGTACTTTTGATCCGACCCTTAAGACTAATTAAGAATCTTAGATATATACTAAGCGTTCAAGTTTTATAGACACACTCTAGAATGTCTATGTTTCGTTTCATCATTTCGTCCTCCTCAGCCCCCTACCTCCTCCCCGAGCAGGTGCCTTCCTTCTCTATCTTTTAGACACAACTGTCAATGTGGGATGTACAATTTGTTAACAAATGTACAATTTATCAAGATTTTGGTTCGAGCAAGTATCTTTATTTTAGCCCTTTGTCGTACCTTTCTGTACGGCGAGATATCATGGAAGACCCATTAGACTGAGTATCCAGCAAGGACGGATGTCAAGATCGGAAGATCCTTGAAAAAGTGCATGAAAACTCATATAGGATCCTCCTCATCCCCATCCTTCCTCCCCATCTCATTAAAATACAACTACCTAGGTAATACCACCACTGTGGTCCATGTGGGATCTTCTTTTCTCAAGCTCATACGTACATATTTAATGAGAGGACACAACAAAGGATTGTGAAGATGCTCGAATAGGAGATTCAAATGTTTGGCTTGCATTTTCTCCAACAAATGTCAATGAATCGATAATAATTTATATCGAAAACATTCTAGACTATTTCACCCTTAATCCAGGCAACACGTTAAAGGTTAACTGCATTTCTCGCTGTTTGGATATAACTCATTTTCTTGTTTCATCTTATTACTTTTATTACTTCTTGGCTCGAGCACCGCTCTCATAAGCTTTGTTACCTTTCTTTGCGCAAGGCATAAATTATCTGCCGGAGTGAAAAAATCGATCGAATCCCAAGGGACTAAAATTGGCTGTTCCAACAGGATTATCCATGTGGGATGCGTTTAAATAATCAATTTCCATGGGTCATTTTTAAAATGGATATTATACCATATCCAGGGCTAAGATATGAATTACTTGCAGGACACGGCACGTGTTGTAGGGGGAGAAGGGCATAAGTGTCGTATAATATAGTATATAATATATATATATATTAATTGCGGGTTGACAGGTTTTAACAATTCACATAAACATAGTACAACACCTTTTTTATTAATTTCTCATAAAACGCACTTTAGAAAACAAGTTGTTTCAATTACATTCATGTTTCATATCAATAGTTAAATTATTCAACGACTTTTAATCCACTTCATTATGCAGAAATAGACTTATTATTAATTGAAATGTAACAGATTTTATTCCTATATTTTTCTAATTCAGAACAAGCGTTAAAGCGTATGTCTTTATATCTCGATTAACCCTGCAAGTTTGCTTAAAGATAAAATAATCATTACTTACGGTACTTAAGAAAGGGCTATGATATGATCCGTGTGGGACTTGTGCAAAACGCTGCGCATGCTTACTAAAATGACGTAGAATGCAATATTTTATACTTTAACAAAACGTTCTTTTACTTATTTGTGCGCAAACATCGCTTGCAAAATATGCCATTCATGACCTTTGAAATGTATTATAACGTCATTTACAATCATTACCAGAATCCCTTGCAAACTTTCCTCGTTTAGTTAATTAGCACCAATAAGCCTGAAGCTAGATGACGTTTTACCCCCGTCTCTAGACCATAATCCTTTTCACACTGCGTTTGTTCTTTAATTATGATTATTGTTCTTGTATTCTCTAAGGAGTCAAAAATTTCAATATGAAAGAATTTAAAAAAACTATTATGGTCTAGAGACGGGGGTAAAACGTCATCTCGCTTCAGGCTTATTGAGGAAATATACGCATAAGAAAGAAAATTCGTGAAGCATTTTGGTAGTGGTAGTAAAATGATGCCATCACGCAACCGGCCCATTATAGGTAGTGGTCAACCTGCACAATTGATGAAGATATCACTTCATAATTCGATAAGCATAATTTACTTTTCACATTACTCAATTTCTGTCTTATTTCCAATAACTACTTGCCCAAATCAGAGTTGTCTAAATTCTGTTTGTGGCTTTGAAGTCTCCTAGTGCTAATTATACACTGGAAGAGGAATATGACAAACATTCCCTTCGTAATCAATTAACATTATAAAAAATACATTCTAATGGTTAGCGTAAGTATAAACACTAGGTAATACTTTCTACGCCGACCCAGCCACTACTCCAGATAATATTTCACACTAACAACAAGTGAAGTATAACTAATGTTCTTGTAATAACCCGTGTGGGTCTCACTTACAAGACTACGCATGCCCAAGGAAGAACATGACGTGTGGACCGACACCAAACATATCTAAAACAACAAAATGTATTGAAAAATCTTTTCTATTGTCTACTTATTCGTATTTAGTTTCTGCTTTGAGCCTGAAGACATTTTCTACTTGATTCAGCTATCCAAGTTGCTTTTACAGTCGTTCATGTTGAAAAACAACCCGAAAACATGGCCGTGCATGTAAACTCGCATACAAATTTAATGAGATTAAATGAGATTGCGCAAGTAATCAACAACCTTTTTAATGTTCAGAAATTACTGTGAATAGCTGATTCATAAACTTGGGTAATCTTGTGCAAATTGTTGTATACATGGTGGGATTCCTGTGTAACATGCGCATTAGATGCAAGCCAGAACACATGGCATGTTGAATTAGTGAGTCCGAATGAGATTGTTCTACAGTTCGAAAGGTGCTTCACCATTGTTACTAGGTCCAGGGATACAACACAAAAGAGTCTGTGTTCTTTACCATTCGTTTCACTGCCATGCGCTGATTGAGACAACAGTCGCGACAGGGAAATAGGGCAATACACTGCCGCCAATCAGAAAATACAAAGGTACCGACCAATATATTTGATTGACGGAAGTGTATTGCCCGATCTCCCTTTCGCAACTGTTGTCTCAATCAGCGCGTAGAAATGAAAAGAGTGGTAAAAACAGCGCGGGTATACATTGAATGCGAAACTGGGGTATTCTCTATCTTCCATACCCATAATACTGTGCGGCTTTGGGGAATAACGAGAGGGTAAAACCGCACTCATTTTGCTGAAGGCTAATCATACACTGCTGAAAATACTTCGTTTGATATCCAAATACCAAATAAAGAAGTAAAAACAGAAAAATATAGAAGCTTGAATAAGTTTAAAAGAAGTTTTCAACTTTTTTTCGTAAGTCAATATATTTTCTGTAACACCAAATTATCTCTTGATGCTCTGTATGCGCAAAATTAACTAGGAATAAACTGATAGTATCTGAACAGTATTGTACAGATAAAAGCAGGTATAGTATATATAAATAAAATTTAATTTGGGACAGTTTTTTGATTGGTTACCTTCATGAAGCAAAGCATTATGAATTATGGGAAAGTAGAGAAAGGGGGCTTTGCACCAACACGTGATGGCAGCCATCACAGGAGGCAAAAATTAAAATATTTTCCCATTGGAAACTGATCAATTCAGATTAGACCAGATTCAATTGTCCCATTGCTCGTGATGGTGCAAAGCCTTTATTGCATGTGAACTCTTACAAATTAAACCTTCTAACACACCAGAAGTCTCTTCTTTATTCCATCCGATAAGCCAATCAAGGAATCAAGTCCCCTTAAAGAGGTTGACACTTGGAATTCAATACTTTGACTAAGAGCTTCCGATAAAATAAACATGAATGACATTTGCGTGCACTACTAGTGTACGGCAAATATTGACGAAAGACATGTCAAAAGTGCACTTTAGGGGGAAAAATATATGCCTTCAAATTCCGGTTACGAGTTCTGAGCTTATAATCATTCGTAATGGGTTTTTGATGGGCTTATAACCGGACGAACGAACGAGCGAACGAACGAACGAACGAACGAACGAACGAACGAACGAACGAACGAACGAACGAACGAACGAACGAACGAACGAACGAACGAACGAACGAACGAACGAACGAACGAACGAACGAACGAACGAACGAACGAACGTCCTATCGGCCAACGCCCCATCCACCTCCCTTAAAGGTCCATTACATAAATGATTTACAAGATATATTGTTAGTGTTCTTTATTCTTTCGTTACTGGATATATCAAACCCGCTTACTAAGTCCATCTAGTTCAAATGATATCTGCAATCAGTTAATAATGATAAGTTGGGAGCAAATATCTTATATCTAATAATTGTTAGATGAAGCTAAATAATACGAAGGATTTATTGTCCAAATCAGTCTATTAGACTTATATACAGTCCTATCGTCATTCATAGGATTGTCATTCCTCTAAGTCAGTGGTGCCCTCCTGAACATGTCGTAGTTAATCACGTAGGACTGAAAACCCATGGGGTAATTGAAGAACCCGCCAGGCAAAGAAACCTTCAGTGAGTGATAACAAGAAAATTCACTCATGGATCTAGTAATGGTCATCCATCATCCTCTAGTGACGTATTCATTATATCATTGATGTTAGCTTACTCATCATGAAGTGGTTGATCACTGTAGAATTAAATGCCATAGTTATGATTTGTAGGGAATGACTTGTAAATATATACAGTCGTATCGTCTAGGATTATGATGGTGGTTCATTTGCTGGTATAAACGAGTGGAATAGATTTGCCTTACTTATTTGAATCGTTTTTTTATACTTCATGACTACTGTTAGTCAGCCAAGCAGTCTTACATTTAATTTCAACTTTGATTAAAATGAGATGAAATGAGAAATAATAATGAAAAAAGGGAAGATAAAATAACGATTGTGTTCATAGGTCTGTTGGTTAATTTGTTCCTTGTTATCAGTGCTTCGTTTTAACCCTATACATCTTAAATATATCTAAAGTTTAAACTGACTCTGAACTCAAGTTGAGTTACGTTTCACTATTTTAAGTTTCTGTCTTTGAAATATGAAATTCTAATCAATCTAAAAACGTATTTTCGCCCCTAGGAGTCTGTGTTTATTCATTTTTTATTATAATTACGGACAGACATGGGGTACTCTTCACCATCACAAGACTCATTTATGTCATTTATTTTTAAGTCAGTTTCATACCATATTTAGCCTCCAACTATCGTATACAACACGCTCGCGTCTGTCGTAGGCGAGTTGTAGGCTTGATTTACACGCTACGACTCGAGTTGTAGGATGGCGCCAGCTTGTCGTATACGATATTTGGAGGCGAAAATCGTACCGTTTAAACCGGCCTTTAAATTACCTAATGAACCAGCTTTTTCCCTACTCGCTGTAATAAACTTCATAACTTGAACTTAAATATCTAACCTTATACCCATTTACGTCGCATTTTCTCTTATCCATGTAACTTTTACTTAAGTATGATATCACATGAAAGTGAATTACAAACCGTAAACTGTTGAGTTATTTTACCTTAACCCATGAAACTGAAATTACTTGCTAAGGCTGCTTTCATAATGTATGGCAAAGGGGGGCAGGTGAAATCGAGGGGAGGGGGGATCGGGAAAATTTTGGCAGGAAAAAGGGGGGATAGGCAAATATTTATCAGAAAAATGCGGGGGGGGGGGGATGCACAATTGTTGGAAGAATTATTATGGTCATTTCAAATTTTCACCTGCTCCCCCCCCCCCTCTTCTGCCATACATGATGAACGCAGCCTAACATATAAATGTCAACTAGACATATAAGAAAAACGATGGAAATAAACTGAATCTTTTATATACCTCTATTTCACGGCTAAGTAAAACCTCTGTCTTTACGTTGTATACATTGACTATAAGTTCCTGTAGAAGGTCCAGATTCCACCCTATTTCTTAGACACAGCAGGCTACGCTTGTATTCAGAACTAAAAGCTGGACTAAACAGTCCGTAAATAAAAGGATTGATTGCACTTGCCAAACCACACATCACTGTGTAGAGAACATAGACTTGCCGAGGCAGCTTGTACTCTCCATAGAAGACCTCGGTAGAGTCAACCACCAACAACTGCATCATACAAAACGTGAAAACCAGGAATATAGCAAATAATGTTTTGGTGATGTTAATATCCTTTCTGTTGATAGTGGTTGTTGTTGCTGTGTTGGTCGTACTCGGTGCAGCGATGGCTATCCTCTTGTTATGTGATCGCACCTTGATGTATATGCTGCAGTAACAGAAGGTGGTTATGCAGTACGGCAGTAAGTAATAGATGAAGCCAGTAATGATGGATATTTCGAGTTTCTGCTTGTGAAAAGAATACATGCAAATCATTTTTCCAGGATGAAAGTGAAACTCTTGCCCTTGTAGATAAGTGTTGATCGGTCCAATCCAAGCTACAAGGATCATCACTATGAACATCAAAATGGAGTTTTTACTTGTGAAAACTTTACGATAAACATGGTTTCCCTTGACAATCTTGAAGTAACGGTTCACTGACATGAATGTTACTGTGAAAATGGAGCTTTGCACCAGAGCTATTGCAACATAGGCTTGAAACTGGCAGACCACATGACTGAACTGCTTCTTGCCCAAGATGAAGACACTCAGGACCAAAGACAAGACGAACACTGCCATGGAGATATCAGTCAGTGCAAGGACCACCACACTGTAGTTAGTAATAGTACGAAGCCTTGGACTTTGATAAACAGCACGACACACCAGAACATTACCAAGCAATGTTACTAACACGATGATGGTTAGTACCCCTGACTCCACTATTGTAGTACTCAGTGAACGATCTTCTAATTCTTGCTGTAAACGGTCAATATGGTTTTGAATATCGTGAAGTGGCATTTTATATACAATATATATTCTTACAATGGATAGATATGTATGTGTTTTAGATATATGTATATTATTTTAGCAGTAGTGATGATTGCTAGAGGAGAATTTTTCTCACTTAAGGCAAATTCAAGGTCACTACTAAGTCCTAAGTAAATAGTTCCTCTTTATTTGTTATCACGCAAAGCTATGACATCACCGAAACTCTCTGATTGATTTCTTTCAGTTCTTTGTCATCAACGTGAAACTTGCACAATAGCATCAGTATCGATGTATTAAATTCATTTTTCAACTTAAAGGAATAAAATTAAGATGTTCATATAAGGCTGCGTCACATGTTGCGCCTTTGATCAAAGATAGACATTGACCAGGATTTGAAAATGCAAATGAAGATCTTTGACAGCATGGAAACTACAAGTGTCCTGTTAAGAATTTGATCTTGTCATTAGAGCATTTACTGAAAAACAAAAAATAAAAAATAAAAAAGGCAAACTATTTGTAAAACTTTCGTGCTGTTAGCATCGTTGTTTTCCACTGACACGAAAAAACTAGCTTACGCCCTTTTTACATTTCGTCTTCTTATAAAAAGTGTGGTGCTTATTTGATTTATTCTGTTTATCGTTTCCCACTACTTCATTTTGAAGGGAAAGAGTCACGTAACCTTTCAATGCAAATGGACTATTAGGCTTTCTTTTCCTTACTATTAACGCAGGGTATAATCATCCTCAAAATAACCGCGGCCAAATGAATGCAGAGACGTACCAATGATGATGATAAACTGGTAAAGTGCAATAGTATACTTTATACAGAAACGTCTGCGTCAGAAGCCTTTAACATCTAGCATGACGCTTAGCTATATAAAGGGTTTTGTAGTCAGTTCGTTACCAGGGGCCAGGGGAAGCCAAAACAGTAGAGCTAGCTATGGTAATGATTGAAAGCTTTTGCCCTCCCGGCACTTATGATATAGTTGAGCATTAAAAATTTATCAAATGTCAGAAGATATTTGCTTTACTTTTTCCATGATCATACTAGATAACGTGTTTTGACGTGTTTTATTAAAACAAATCATATGATGGAAAATTAAAAATCGAATGACAAACTTAGTTAGATATTTATCTCCATAAAATAAATATAGCACGACAGGAAAAGGCTTCTCATCATATACACAATATACCAAGTTTTTTTGGTAGTATACAAGTAGAGTTTAGTCTAAAACTCTTTCGATTACTAAACAGTCCATAAAAAAAAGGATTCACTGCACTTGCCAAACCACACATCACTGTGTACAGAACATAGACTTGATGTCCTAAGTCCCCATTGAGAAACTCGACTCGACGTTGGGACCTTGGTGATGCTGTTGGAGTGTCTCGTAAAATTGTTAGATAATAAATAGATTTTAAACATTTTCAATGACAAGAAGATGATTCTTTACTGGAAAATGTGCGTATTTTCTAAAGATCATTCATATTAGATGTCCCTGTATCAATATTGTTGAAATAACAAATAAACATATCCGGGCTAAATAGGGCTAAAGATGATGAGGAAACGGGTATTTCTTTCTTTCCCATATTCCAGTTTGTATTAACAGAATCAGAATCATATTCACTTAGTATTTATTATACTTTTATATTTAAATATAAATTAATTTGGTTTGTTTCATCAGTTTTGCGTAAAATTTTAAAATGTATAAAAAAGTCAAGCATAATGTTCTAATAAAGACAAAGACTGTCCTATTTTAGCACTTTATTTATAGTTAAGTGCGCGAGTTTGATCATGCAATCCCTCATGAGGTTTTTGTACTAGCTTTTTCTTGCCTTTTCACCGAGATGTATCATTATTTTTGGACATTTTACTGGAAATGGTAATAGTTATGTTTAATTGGTAACATGATTGAGTGTTACGAGTGTTGTTCAATTCTGTCTGTATTCATACTCAGGATAAACAAATTGCACTAAGTAATCCCTCGTATTCTCTACTTTCACATTCCCATAATCCTTTGCGTCTTTGGGGGGGGGGGGGGGGTGGGAGGGGAGGGGGGAGAACCAGGGGGTCAAAACTCACTTATTTTGCTAAAGGCTAATCAGGCAATGGTGACAATACCTTGTTTGGTATCCAAAGATGAAATGAAGTAGTAAAAAACAAGAAAAAAAAATAGAAGCTTTAAGACATTTAAGGTAAATTTTAAACATTTTTTCGTAAGTCAATACATTTTCTGTACGACCAAATCTCCTCATGATCACGCAAAAATAACTTGGAATAAACTGATTATCAGTATTGTACAGATAAAAGCAGGTATAGTATAAATTCAATTAAGAAACCCTTCAATTGGAGACAGTTTTTTAATTGGTTACGAGACGCAAAGCATTATGGGGATGTGAAAGTAGCGATGCATGATTACAAACCGAATTGGACTGCACTCAGTCTAGACGTCATCAAAACATCAAAATCTCAAATATTGATGGTATAAACGCATTACTCAAATAAATAAATAAATCGTAAGTGTTTTCTTTTTAATTATGACTCAAATATAAAATAGCGTAGCGCACTGATTCTAAAAATAGCTTAAAGATTCGGACAAACATTGCATTCTGTTTAACCGCTAGAGGATTATACGAACCGATTTTATTATCTTTACTTAACGTTACAATAATAACCCATGTAAACTAAGATCAACTGCGATCGGCTGTGACAATTATCTGCTGAAAGTAAACTTGTAAGTTTGTTTGTCCGAATTTCGCCTTTGTCTTCGTTTTTATGACGTCACGGTTGCGCTGCCCCATTGAAGTAACGTCACTTTTCAGTTCTGCTTGATAAACAATAATAACAAAAATGAACTCATTAAAGCGCAGATGGCTTAGGCATAATCTCGCCTAGTAAACCAAGAGCGCAGACTCAGATATGACGATAAAACCTGGGTTTTTATATTGACTATTCAGTATTAAGTGTCTCCTACACTGAAAACAACCTACACGCATTAGCAGTAATCATAAGTGAGCAATGGCTGATCAGAAGAATTTCAATCGTTTACAGCAAGAATTAGAAGATCGTTCACTGTGTACTACAATAGTGGAGTCAGGGATACTAACCATCATCATGTTAGTAACATTGCTTGGTAATGTTCTGGTGTGTCTTGCTGTTTATCAAAGTCCAAGGCTTCGTACCATTACTAACTACAGTGTGGTGGTCCTTGCACTTACGGATATCTCCATGGCGGTGTTTGTCGGGCCTTTTACCTTGAGTGTCTTCATCCTTAGCAAGAAGCCGTTCAGTCATGTCCTTTGTCAATTCCAGGCCTATGTTGCAATAGCACTGGTCTACAACTCCATTTTCACAGTAACATTAATGTCAGTGAACCGTTACTTCAAGATTGTCAAGGGACACCATGTTTATCGTAAAGTTTTCACAAGTAAAAGGACGATGTTAATGCTGTTTGCTGAACTGATATTAGGGTGGGTGATTCCAACGTTTTCATTGTTAACTGGAAGACAATTCCATTACCATCCAGGAAAAATGGTTTGCACTATGAAAAATGATCCGAAACGGCAAAGTGTATTTGCTCGTTCCATTATGCATAGCTTCATTTTCTTTTTACCGTACTGCATAACCATCTTCTGTTACTGCAGCATATACATCAAGGTGCGATCACATAACAAGAGGATAGCCATCGCTGCACCGAGTACAACCAACAACACAACAACTATCAACAGAAAGGATATTAACATCGCCAAAACATTATTCGCTATATTCCTGGTTTTAACGTTTTGTACAATGCAGTTGGGTGTTATTAGTTACTGTGAGACCCACATTGGAGAGTACAAGCTCCCTCGGCAAGTCTATGTTCTGTACACTTTGATGTGTAGTTTGGCAAGTGCAGTCAATCCTTTTATTTATGGACTGTTTAGTCCAGCCTTTAGATCAGAGTTAAAACGTAGTCTGTGTCTAACATGTCTACCAAATAGAGTTGAAGATGGGAATGTGATTGAAAATAAAAGCTAAAGTGACTAAAAGATGAAGTGACTTGTCAAGTCCATGGTTCCTTGTATGATTAATTTATGATTGTAACTTGGGTTTTAAAATGTTACATCAGCTGCAGCAGCAAATGTTACATCAGCTGTTTAGTCCAGACTTTAGATCGAATTTTAAACGCAGTCTGTGTCTAACATGTCTACCAAATAGAGTGGAAGATGGGAATGTGATTGAAAATAAAAGCTAAAGTGACTAAAAGATGAAGTGACTTGTCAAGTCCATGGTTCCTTGTATAATTAATTTATGATTGTAACTTGGTTTTAAAATGTTACATCAGCTGCAGCAGCAATAAGTATCAGAAAAGAAACAAAATGAATGTAAACATTGCAAGCAACAAATTTGAATGTTTTTGAACGTGTTTCTTATTTAGTTTTTGAAAGAAAAATGCCTAAACTTTGTTAGTTCCATGTTTTTAGTTGCATGCGCAAAAGAATGCGCAGTGCAAAACAAGAGAATTACCTTAAATAAAAACTGGATTTAGGAAAAATAAATAAAAAATATTAACTAGTTAATAAAATAAATAGCTGGTTGCAATTGATTGGAATGGGTTTGGGGAAAGGACTAGTTATGTAATTGAAAAAGAAAACGAGGGCAGTTAAAGACTTCTGTCGCTCTTCAAGACACAATGAACACATACTAGACATTTGTCTTGCATACTCAATGTAACATGGTGACAACCATAATTTAGCTTATACAGTTTATTTTATATTACCAAGAGAAAATGAACTAAGAGAAGGAATCCCCGTGCCCCATCATGTGCACACTTCGATGCTATCCTTAGAATCAGATGCTATTTTTAACTCGTTACCATGCCCGCGCGATAATCATACTTCCTTTAATGCCTCGTTTTAGGACACGAAAAGCAACAAAAACACAGGCTTTTGCTTACTGCAAGACTAGAAGCCGCCTACCCTCAAGAAATCAACCAATCAGGTTCGCTCAAAATATCTCCAAGCTAAAAATAGCATCAAACTGTGCACATGATGGTTAAAAGGCTAATATAGGTAGGATTCCTTCTCTTAGTTCATTTTCTCTTGGTATTACTTTTTCCTGTTTCAATACTTGAAGAAAGACGTTGGTTGAAGTAAGCGATTTTAATTCATAAACAAGTTAGTATGTTTGTACCTTCGTAGCTTTACGCTTCCCTGCTGACAATAAGTTGAACTACTGCTGACTCAAGGCCACAATAGTTTTAAATGCGTTTGCTATTTTTTTCGATTTAAAGCTCTATATTGTTAAACCTTTCTGGGTGGCATATTGTCATGTTGGTTGACTTTAACAAAAATATTTGGTCTGTTATATCAATATATCAACCAACATGTCTCGTGTCTCATGGCTAGGAAGGTTGTACCTTTTTACTGCTTGGGGAGGTATTCCAACGAGAAAATTTCATGAAAAGTAGAATACTAAAGAAGTTAAAAAACTGGGTCATAAGAAAAAGAAACGTTTTTTTCCCCAAGAAACAGCTGAAACTTGAGTTTTATTTATTTTGCTTGTTTAATAATATTCATAACATGATCTATGAAACTTGACATTCACATCAAATAATTACACAGGGCCGAAAAGGAAATTTGCAATTATTTCATTAATACCATCATGTATTTAAACACTTTGTACAAGGGAAATAAAAATAAGGTTCTTCTAAAACAGAAAAAAATGTTCTCCTAAAACAGATATATGTAGAGTTTAGCTCGAAAAACGTAGTTTGTACAAATTGACAATTCTATCTTGTCTGTGGTTTTTTCATTCTTGGATATGTGGATTTGTTTTGAACTTTTAAAATCTAAAATTAAAAAAATAAAAGAAAGACCAGCAATGCAGGTGAGGCTTGAATGAAGCTCCATCTGATGCTTAAAAACGGGATTTTCAGTTCCCATCTCCTTCTAAAATGAGGTTTGGTGTTAGATAATAGGATAATAAAGCGGATGAATGGGCAACTTTCAGGTGAAAATCAACTTTCGTTGAACCAATCATAAGCATGTTGTCCAGTGAAATGACTTTTCTCAACGACCCAATCCAAAGCAAGGAAGAGCAAGTCATGAAGGCTAACAAAGGTGAGAAAATAGATGTCATGCATCAAAAACGACTTACAGTCCAAGGTATCAGTAACCTACGGTGGTATGATCGACACAAACTATCGGAGAAGCCATTCATCAAGTGCTTTGGTAAACTATTAATAGAAAGTCTGCTCTTGGTGCAAATATAAGATTCCACCTGGAGAAAAGAAAATATTCTGTCTAACATCTAATGCTATGTAGCTTTGTAACACTACCAAAACGTGTTTGACAGACATCGTTACAGAATTTTCAACTCAGGATAACATTCCAGATATGCAATACTTAAGAATCAGACTCGCCATATTAATAAGTGGTTCGTACTGTCGTCTCTGCCCGCAGATTCACTTGTTGAACTTGTTTTAAAATCCTCATAACCGTCTCCTCCACTGATTATCAAAATGTCTCTAGCAATGTCTCTATTACTTCCCGCACGACCTCCAGGCGTAAGTGGAGGACCGGAAGTTAAAGTTGGGGTTACAGGAGTGTTAGGTTCCTTATCACTAGTGCTCTCTTGTGCTCCCTCTTTAGGAACCTCGACAGCTGTCAGAAATCTGACGTGTCCGGTATGTCCGTGATATGAAGCAGTTGCCGAAGGGCTATTTCGTAGAGATGATGTGGTAGCTGCAATAGTTGGTAGTGGCAAGGTAAGGACCACACCAGCACTTGTTCCTATCCACAGAAGGTCTTTACAGGTTAACAATGATGTCACTCGAAGACATGCTGCTTTATGCTGACGGATTATAGCGTCCGAGCCTGTAATTAATTTACAAATCCTATTCAGATTATTGTAAGCAATTACGACACCTTTCTTGCTTGTCAGCTGCTTTCTCGGCGTGTTTGGCTTGTTTTATTTTTTCACATTGCAGCGAGCAAGGTCATGTATATGTGCAATTGATGGGCGCCATGCTTCCCTCATTACCATTATCCTAACTTGAGTTAACATTATGATTGCACTGTAATAAGTGTACTCACCTGCTAACATCTTATGCACAGGAGGTGCAACATCTACGTCTGCTAAACACTCGTATCTCGTGGCATGGAAGAGTCTGATAACAGCACTACTCTGTAAGGAAAGCCATACTCCCATACCAGAACTGACCATGCGATATACTGAACGATCTTTATCCAAACTACAATTAAACTGCGTCTGTGAATGAAATGAAAAAGAATGATTCATGAATGAGTGAATGAAATATGGAAAACAAGATCAATGAAACTGTTATTCTGATCAGGAAGGCTAATATATCGATGCGATACAACTTAAGATATCAATGTGAACATGGTGATGGTGGTGATGATGGTTATGTTGATGATAGTGGTAATGATGATGTTGATGATGGTTATAATGATGATGATGGTGATGATGATGGTGATGATGATGGTTCAGTATAATGATGTTGATGATGATGGTGATGATGGTGGTAATGGTGATGATGATGGTTATGATGGTGATGGTGGTGGTAATGGTGATGATGACGGTTATGATGGTGATGATGGTGGTGACGGTGATGATGGTGATGATGGTTATAATGATGATGATGGTGATGATGATGGTGATGGTGATGATGATGGTTATAATGATGATGATGGTGATGATGATGGTTATAATGATGATGATGGTGATGATGATGGTGATGATGGTGATGATGATGGTTATAATGATGATGATGGTGATGGTGATGATGATGGTTATAATGATGTTGATGATGATGGTGATGGTGGTGGTAATGGTGATGATGATGGTTATGATGGTGGTGACGGTGATGGTGGTGATGATGGTTATAATGATGATGATGGTGATGATGATGGTGATGGTGATGGTGATGATGATGGTTAAAATGATGTTGATGATGATGGTGATGGTGGTGGTAATGGTGATGATGATGGTTATGATGGTGATGATGATGGTGATGAAGATGTTGATGATGGTTATAATGATGATGATGGTGATGATGATGGTGATGTTGATGGTTATAATGATGTTGATGATGGTGGTGATGATGGTTATGTTGATGTTAGTGGTGATGAAGATGTTGATGATGGTTATAATGATGTTGATGCTGATGATGATGGTGGTGGTGGTGGTGGTGATGATGATGGTTATAATGATGATGATGGTGATGGTGATGATGATGGTTATAATGATGTTGATGATGATGGTGATGGTGGTGGTAATGGTGATGATGATGGTTATGATGGTGGTGACGGTGATGGTGGTGATGATGGTTATAATGATGATGATGGTGATGATGATGGTGATGGTGATGATGATGGTTAAAATGATGTTGATGATGATGGTGATGGTGGTGGTAATGGTGATGATGATGGTTATGATGGTGATGGTGACGGTGATGGTGATGATGATGGTGATGAAGATGTCGATGATGGTTATAATGATGATGATGGTGATGATGATGGTGATGTTGATGGTTATAATGATGTTGATGATGGTGGTGATGATGGTTATGTTGATGTTAGTGGTGATGAAGATGTTGATGATGGTTATAATGATGTTGATGCTGATGATGATGGTGGTGGTGGTGGTGGTGATGATGATGGTGCTGCTGTTGTCGGTGATGATGATGGTGATGGTGCTGCTAATGTCGATGATACATATAATCACCATAAGGTAACGAAAGGAGATTCTAAACCCTGGATTTCTTGATCTGACAATACAAGGAAAGAGTGGTTTTCGACATTTGTTTAGGCGGAGGAGGTTGTGTGGGGTCATGCCTCACCTCTATTTTAAGTGTAGTAGTGTTATATATAACAGCATTACATTGACATCCACACCACAGTCTTCCATGTACAGCGGTCATACACGAAACAGGTGCGGAAGCACCAACTTGAAGGGTAATGGGTGCTCCGACTTCCCAAGCTGAACCTATAATGAATACAATAATATTTAGTATATACTTCATGTTGGCCATTGACAAGCGATGTGCAGGCCCAGCAGATCCGAGGAGGCCATGTGTAGTCCAAGAAAACACGTGGCAAGTAGTGTAACATACCTGGCTGACGTCGGTATATACGAAGATCTCCATTTCCTAATGACACAAACACTTGGTTGTCCACATATCTGTGAAGTATGATCAGAAAGCTTGAGTGAAGGCGGAGGATAGGTAAAGGAAAAATAAGGAAGGTCTTTTCTATCGTACATGCCACAAACCAATTCTACCGTTTCCCTATTTTAGAAAGCTGGTAATGCGTTGATAATGTGTTGTGCGCTGTTAATGCATCGCCTCTCACCGCCAATGCGACTCCGGGTTTAATTAGGAGTTGATAACTTAAGATGAGAGTATGTGGACCGCGTGGCACTAATGAAATAGTTGAAGATAATATAGGTAAGTTGTAGTGCTTGGGAACGAGGTTATTCCGGGCGAAAGCCCTTGGGATTAAATTCGGAAAAATTAATTTCCGACCTCGCTGGGATTCGAACCCACGACCTTCAGTTGATAACTTAGTTCTCTCCTGTGATTCGAGGGTTTTTTCCGGATTGTCCGGTTTTCCTCCCTCCGTAAAAATTGACTTCTAATTCCAATTCGATCTTAGGAGATATAGTTCTCGATAGGGCTAGCCTCACATCTCCTTTCGCACTACAATGCGAAAAATTGGCTATTTTTGATCACGTGTCACTCTCTTGAGTATTAGCTCATCAGTAAGGCTTCAATGAGTATTTAACTATAATCAAATCTTGTTGGAAAAACTCGTTCTAGCTGTGCTGTAAAAGATCAATACTTACAGAATACATTGAACAGAAGCTTGATGCTGGATTTTCATCTTGTTCTTTTTCTGATGAGCATCAAGAGTTGTATACACAAATATACTGCAACAACGTAGATCAAAGTTATTATAAGGTAGTATTGTCAATCAATTGATCGATCATAACAACCCTCAATACGTGTACACCAAATTGAAATATGGCGACCAATTGTTCTGTACTGACTAGCGACTGATTAGCCTCATATTCACGTGGAAACATAAAAGCGTTTTCTCATGTATGAGAGGCTAGTCAGTGCAAAACAACTATACCAATTGGTCGCCATATTTCAGTGTATATGCGATTCAAAATGCGTCTTGAGGAAAGATTACTAAAGATACCTTCCATCTTCTGTTCCCAACCATACTGTCGAGCCCTCTTCAGTATCATAAGGTACAATGTCACTTAAACTAAGTTTATCTTCGGCACTAGTCACTGATCCTGTGGTTCTCGCACTGTCTCTTCTCTTAGAGTGTCTTTGACTTGCTTTGGCTTTTGCTTCCTCGTCTTCACTTTCATCTATGTCAGACTCCTCATGGCTGCTGTCCATTTCTCCGTCAATCGTCCCTAGGCTACTTCCCTCGGGACTCAGTCGTCCGTCGTAGATCGGGGAATTGCGACCAAACTTACTTCCGAGGAATCCATCATTGTTCATGCCTTCTTCATCATCAGAGCTGCTATCGAAGGCCATAATGGTTTGCGCGTTACGTTCGTCATCACTGGAGTACCCAGTGGACAGTTTTTGTCCAGATACTTTGAAGCCGCTGTCACCATTGTTGCCTATGGAGCGCGAGTCTGACTTGGAGTCATCCTGATGAGCGTTCTCAAGGCCAACTAGTTTAGTACCAGGGACGGGTGAGATGCAGAGAATACGAGATGAGCAAACTGATAAAGAAGCGATTGGCTGGTAAATAGAAAATAAAAACAATTAGTTAAGCTAACTAGATTTACCACTAGGTATTAGTAGGTATAGATAGGTATGAAGCTAACTAGATTTACCACTAGTTATTAGTAGGTATAGATAGGTATGAAGCTAACTAGATTTACCACTAGTTATTAGTAGGTATAGATAGGTATGAAGCTAGCTAGATTTACCACTAGATATTAGTAGGTATAGATAGGTATGAAGGTAACTAGATTTACCACTAGATATTAGTAGGTATAGATAGGTATGAAGCTCACTAGATTTACCACTAGTTATTAGTAGGTATAGATAGGTATGAATCTAACTAGATTTACCACTAGTTATTAGTAGGTATAGATAGGTATGAAGGTAACTAGATTTACCACTAGTTATTAGTAGGTATAGATAGGTATGAAGGTAACTAGATTTACCACTAGTTATTAGTAGGTATAGATAGGTATGAAGGTAACTAGATTTACCACTAGTTATTAGTAGGTATAGATAGGTATGAAGGTAACTAGATTTACCACTAGATATTAGTAGGTATAGATAGGTATGAAGGTAACTAGATTTACCACTAGTTATTAGTAGGTATAGATAGGTATGAAGGTAACTAGATTTACCACTAATTTTAGTAGGTATAGATAGGTATGAAGGTAACTAGATTTACCACTAGTTATTAGTAGGTATAGATAGGTATGAAGCTTACTAGATTTACCACTAGTTATTAGTAGGTAGATAGGTATGACTTTATTTAGACACGCTAGCCCCGTCCTCTACAGCTGATTTGTGTAGTATTGCGCTTGGCTCGTACGTGCTAATGGACTGATAATATCTTTATATTACCTGGATTTGTCCCCCCATGGAAAGAATGCAGACCTGGCCAACATAACCATCGCTATTACAAACCCAGACGTCACCTGATCCACAGTGATTACCACGGTCCAACATGTGAGGTACTTGACTGGGCGATGAACAGGTGAACTATAAACAATCAGTCATATTTTAGTACTTCATATTTAGTATGTGACAAGAAACAGGGAACCCAAACTATAGAATCTATCACTTTTAGTCTTGATATCATCATGATAGCAAACACTGATCATATTGCAAGTATTCGGCCCATCACCTACTACCTACAGACCTACCTGCATACCACTCCTGGTCTTAGTAATAGGTATTGGACACTGAAACTCTGGTGGGAAGGTGTCTTTGGCATACGCTACAAAACAAAGCAATAAAATACCTTCTTAAAAAGCCTTTGATTAAGTCAAAGTAGATTCCATATCACTTCTCAGGCGTATGGCACGATAATGAAATAAAAATGGCGATGTCTTGAACCAATCACGTCTGGCGAGTTCACTGCCCATGCGATAGGAGTAGCAGGACACCGCAACGTCACGATCGCGGCACGCTACGGCACGTCCAAGTTCTTAGCAAAAGTTCTGCTCTACGCGAGGCTTGAAACTTGATACCTGAAAATACTCACCTAGTTTTTGCTTTGCGTTTTCGAAGTAAGCTTCCCAGGTGTTTTTAATTTCAACATCCAGGAATAAAAATACAAAATTTTCCAGGCCATCTCTGTGAATAAATGAAGTGGATAATGGTTAAGACTGCGCGTATCTTGGACGAACCCTAAACATACGTGATAATCACTTACTCTGTTTGCGCTTGTAGTTCAATTCTTGTATTCAGAGACTGGTGCATTGGGATTTGCTTTTCAGCGATTTGTCTACTGACCTCGTTCATTAGTTCACGTATTGACGCATCTAATGCCTGAATAAAACAACCATAGGAAGATAATAAGATACAAGTAGACGTGCTGTGTTAACACTGCACCTACACAACAACAATAGCGATAACGACGGCAGAAAGAAGAACATGAACAAGAGAGCAGCAACAACAGCAAGAACAACGACGATACAGTAATAATCAAAACAAGAAGGATTGCCACGACCCGCTTGTCTGTGTACAACCCTTGCTATGCTGGCTATATAAGCCCGATTTTTTCTAAAAGCAAGAATTTATTATACGTTTCTTATATTCTGGTTTGTTGAAGGAAGGGGGGTTAAGGAGGGGGGGGGGGGTGGGGGATGGGGGAGGGGGGAGTGGAGCACATTCCGTTTGACTCCCATCTAACAAAAAGTAATCAACAAGTTCAGCACCCTTGTTTTACTGAAGTACAATGACATTTTTAATAATTCGTACCTGATGACTACATTGAGAGAGTCTGTTAGTGAGCTGATTTGACTCAATACAGACATATCATTTTCGAGTTTCTCTATCTGTTTCTCCAGGCTGTTGCGTCGCTGTAATTCCGGGGAAGCTACGAAAGAAACAGTAAATGTTAAATATTAAAGGTTGGTTTTCACATGGAGCACAAAGCGGCATTCTGGTGGCCGAATATGCAATGTTTCAAGAGATGAGCAATCGTATTTCCTTCCAACTGCAAAGACGGAAGACCTGCATGAGTCTGTCTGCGCATTTTGCTTAAGCCACTGACCAGGTCTTATGAAATTAATTACTGTTTGTAGCAACGAACATTTATCGATTGATTTTGTAGCACATCAATATTTTTACGTCATCGCGTACTTACATTTCACAAGTTCGACGTATTCTAACGGCATTTTCCATAGTAATTTGTGCTTGTTAAACTCGCTGCCTGATTGACCAGAAAACCTGAATATCAACCATAAAGTTTAATAGTTGGAAATAAATATGCCGCATTAAAAGCGCAGCTGAGGCAGAAAACAAGGAATAGAAATTACTGAAGGTATAGATTGTCGTAAATGGATCGCCTTATAGTAAAAGTATAACTTACAGACTGAGTGATCCTCTTCGTAGCGCGTTAGGTTTACGCTTAACGGACGCACAGACCAAAAGGTCAGTGAACAAGAATAAACATCGATCTTTCTTTGTAATTGAGCCCCTCTGGAACACAAAGATCATCATGATGTTCATTATGTTAATACATACTGGACAAACTACTACATCCATCTATGAAAAGATACTTACAACTTCAGCAGCCAAGTCTTTTCTCAGGAATCGACGGTTGGGCACGACTAACTGTAATAAACAAAATAACCATGTTCAATACGATCATCACATAAATAGTCAGTTGCGCATGATACCTACTTGTCAGTACCGCAGCATATTGCGCGCGCTCGTATTTCATTCTTGTGCTCGTTCTCGTGCTCAAGGTGCGCATCCTGCGCGTCAAAAGTCTGCGATAATGTGTACGCTGATACGATGCAGTCGGTGGTAAATACATCTAAGAATGCGTGATTAATATATATTAATTTATAGTATAGCTGGTCAATACGTTCAAACCAACCTCTGTAATTCCTTCGATAGAAGCTTCAATATCTCGCAGACGATCTGCTTCAATTTCAGCTTCGTTGACTTCTTTCTCTCCTTTGTTCATTCGATCAGCAAGAGTTTTGATTTCGCCCAGCGCGAGTAATAAATTACCATAGTCAGGGTGGTCCTGGGTCGTATGTTTTATCATGTCCTATGGAACGGAATGGGACGGAAAATTAAACGTCAGGAATATCTGATACGTCTAAGATTTTTTTTCTCCATTCTTACCAGGGGAGGGATGCGAGGGACGGATGGAGAGGGAAGGGTGGAGAGGGAAGGGCGGAGAGGGAAAGGGTGTCAACACTCGTATTCTAAAATTGTGTCGTTGAAGTGCATTGCAAATCCCTTACTAATGCTTAATAAATTGGTAAATAATTGGGACAACTAACTCTAATACGACTACAATTTCTTAGAACAGTCTGCATAAAAGTTATTTTCCATCTGAATAAATTCATTCAGAATGGTATAACTAATGTTAAAGATTACCTTCAGTATCAGAACATATCGAGGTATTCTTTGTACAGGCATGATCATCAAATCTTGTAAGGTAAGCTTTTCTTTGTGTTCTCGGCTACATTGCTGGAGAACAAAATAATAATGATCTGTATATTAATGGTTTTTACCAGACATCAAGAGTACATTACATTATTGCACACGGTTATGTTGGTTTGTGTACAAAGCGTACTTATGTACTGACCTCGATAAATCTCTGGAATCCTGGCCGCGAAACAGTTGCAATTCTAACGGCAGCTCTGGCGTGCAGAAAATGGCTGATAAATGCACTGTATGCGTCCATTAGGAAGCATTTTGTAAACTAAATAAGAAAAATATCAATAATATATTACTAGTTATTTAATACTTAATAGATTCAATTAGTTATTTGATACTTAGAACACCATCTAGCTCCGATATGAACGCCGCGTGCGGTGGTAAAAATATAATCCACGTTTAATGTTTATCACTCTGACCTTGGCGCAGGCTTCACAAAGCAAACGCGACGGTAACTTCTCACACGCGAACCAAAGGAAAACAAATCAATATACCACAGGCTACCCAAAACTGAAAAATGGCACCGGAAGCGATTTTCAATGTAGGCTTTGCATCATCACGTGATGGCAGCCATGACAGTAGTAGGCAGTATAGGCATAAGAGTTCCCCCTGGAAAACTAAATATTTTCTGACGTAAACCAGATTAGATCCTCCTGTCAAGACTGCCACCACGATGATGGTGATGGTGCAAAGCCTCTATAGGGACCAACCCAAACACGGTTTCCGGATATACCAAAGGTAATTTTCATTTTTCAAAAGATTATTACCGATGCTACTAGAATGTCCCCAATCTTCTGTTTGTCGTGCCAGTCATCAACGCGTGATTCCAACTGCTCCAAGAAAAACTCGTGACAAAGAAGAATGTCTGATATTTGGTAAAACATCTCATCCACTTGAGCTGGATCTACGATATTCACGTTCTCAGGTTTTTTCAATGGTTTGTAATATGCCTGTCAACCAGATAACCAAACATGATAAAAACTGGAGGAAACTCAAAAGGTTTGGCGGAATCATTTCCGTCTGATAAATTAAACATTCAAGAATGGAACATTGGAATGATGCGCAAATAAACACTTAATTGTCGTTCATCAGCACATAAATAGGAGAACTAAACATAGATGATCAAAGAGAAGAGTAACCGGTAATATAAACCCATCCCTTCCTACTCCCCCCTCGGGTATTTTTGCCCCTTTTACTTCTTCAATAATACTCCCATTCAGTAGCCCATTTCTCTGCTTCACCACCATAACGCAACCATAGATTAGGTACCATGCCCTCCCCCCCTCCTTGATACACAAGTAACATAAAACCATCATAAGAAGAGTGACCTTGGGGTATCCTCGTATGGAGGAATGTAAGCTATAGACACCGACAGGAAGGTCATTCAGGGACCAAAGGAATTAGCTGTATGATTATTTGTGATTGTCTTCAGCTTTCTTAGCTTCAGCTTTTCTATAAATGTGCATAAAGTAGAACTATATGGGTCCATATCCCCAGCATCAGTCGAATAGTCTAAATTGTTAGACTAAAGCTCTTTCATACTAAAGGAAGTCACCTAATATGAATCAGCTGGGGATTAAACAGTTATGGCATGGGAACAACGGTCTGGGGTTATTTTAAACACCAGTTTTATTAATAGCAATAGGCTGACCTGTCTCGTGTGCGCCTCTTGCGGGTAATTATCCAAATCTATTGTTCTTGTTAATGTACTCACCGTTACGAGGTATTGGAGGTTCTGCACGTAAGACTGTTCTGTCTCTAGCAAGTTTTGAAGAACATGTCTTTTTATGTCCTACAAGATGAAATAGAAGAAAAAAATTATATAATTATTATTTTATTGAATGAGAAAGGAATTTATGTTTATTATGATAACTATTGGGCTATTGGGTAATAGTTTTGAAAATTGCTCTAAATACATAAGATAATAAACTATTATTATTATTTATTTATATAATAATAATAACAATCATAATGATAATAATAATATAATATTTAAATACCCAACAATTAACTACAAGATAATTTTCTAGTGGCCCTGAAAATTATCTTCAGTAATAAATAATAATAATACATTTACAGATAAGGATATCGTGACATCATAACTGTCGTCCTTAATACCCTTATCTATATCCTAAACCCCTTTAAAGCTGAATTCAGTGTTTCTTACACAAATATAATACGAATATATATTTACAGTAAAAGGGTTACTTCCAACATTGTAATGACGTCTGTTTAAAATATTATCAAAACAAAACGATGAATAACAATTTTCAACGCATTATCAAAGTTTTATCACACGCTTTAATTGAAATGATCACGAAACGATTCGAATTGTAACATTGGAACTACGTTTTTTTTAACTATAAAGATGTGGCAAATAAAGAAATAAAACTAAGATGAAAACCCAAAGACAAAAACGAGAAAGGAAATAAATACAATTAATCAAAGACAATTTCAATAAGCAATTCTTAATCTTTCTCTCCTGATCGCTCTTTTTTCTCCTCGTTTACTTTGAAGGCTCTTTCGTGCCTACTTCATGCAGACGACATCAATAAATCAGCCATGTTATAGCCATGGTTTGAGGCCAATATCAAATGAAATGCTAGGGGGAAATCAAGTAAAAAAGAAGTGAAAACAGACCTTGAGCGAGATCGAAATTCAATAATCAAGTCAATCAAATAAACATATTTTGATGAACAATCGAGAGTACAACACTTCCACAAAATGTTTGGAATAAATATATCACTAAACTAAAAACGGATGATAAAATTAGGTTATAAAATGAATAAATAAAAGCGGAGAGAATCTAACTGAAATACAGATTGATATTCACCATTCAAGAAAGTCTAGTTCCATGTTCTCTTGAAATCAGCTCATCATCTTTTATTCCATAACTAACTCACCTCGTATTATACAAAATGGTAATAGGATTTCCCACATGAATAGACCAAGATGTCAAGATGTCAAACTACGATAGTTCCTTTCTTATTCAAATTAGTCGGGTTTAGAAGTATATTAATGAGCTACTAACATGCTCGTAGTGAGAACATCGAAGGATTAATCTATTATCGGTAATACCATGTGATTTATTTGCGCAAAACCACCCAATACTATTCTCCCAAAAACATGAAATATGTCAAACGCACAAGTACAGTGTGCAGAATTACTTGGACAAATATGGGCCTTGAGCCTAGGGTGTTTATAATTGAGTTATTATACTATATACATGGAAGATACCACCACTTCTAGCGTGTCTGCGGTGTGTCTGAGGTGATAAAGAGAACAAATATTAACATTCCATTTTGTTGATTAAAATCCCTGATAAACGAGTTGTATAATTTGATAGCTATCTTGTCTTTGTCTTTGCGTTTACATTACGCCGGACTATTAAAATGAACCCTAAAATGAATGCTTTGTCTTTAAGCTACGATAGGGACGATATTTCAAGGTTTTTCAATTCCGGAATCCATGTAATTCTAAACACAGAGGACCCTGAACGGGTAAAATGGGAACTGGGAATTCTTGATACTTTTAGCTTAAAAAAAAACCAGATTTGATAAAATTGAATTCAAGTTAATTAGTATAAGAATAGAATTAATAGCATTGAATATTGCCCAAATTTACCTGGGATTGGAAATAGAGGGCTTTCACGGCAGTCAAGCTAGTGGAGGGCAAACTAGACCAGAGGAGTTTTATCCTTAGCGAAATAAAACATCTTGTTGTGTAAAAAACATTGAATTGCTTCTGAGCCAAAGAGGCCTGCCGTGAAATGCCTCTATTAACCAAGGGTTGGGCTGTGGAATGCTTTAAGGATCCCCTTTAGGACCACTGAATGCTAGATGTGCTCATTGTTTTCAGAAATCCCTTGAACAGTTCTATAAAAGTACTATACAGTACAATAGAACAATAATGGTACGGTCATTATCATGACACTCGTTGAACCAATCAGCGTGTGAGGTTACTGTTCATCCAATCAGAATGCTCGAAGTCACTTTCTAATCGTACCGTGAGTTTATTACAGTCATACGAAATCTGCTCTGCTGTAAATGTGATGTAACGTACGGCCTTCTCCTAAAAGGTCATTAAATACCTTCAAAAGGGATCTTCAGCGGCAGGTTAAGCAAACATCCAAAAGATTGGTTTAAGTGAAGGATTCATTTGGGGGGGGGGGGGGGGGGGTAGCGGATACTATCTTGCTTTCGATGCTCATAGCACGCAAGCACTGATAGTTCAAATTTCTCTTTGCGTATGCTTCAAACTCGTTTTACGCGCTAATGCTGTTATCAAATGGTACATTGTTGTGTCAGCCGTCGAACTATTTATGTACTGTATTTAAGATGAGAGAACTCGTGTTGGGGGGTGGGATTCCAGGACACTAGATGAAATACCTTTTTCAAAGCGTTTCCAATTTCAACCCCACAATCCTATGCACAACGAAGTCGTTACTATTCTTCGGCTGAACTTCGGAAACGCCCAACTATGCATAAAAGACTTGACATCTGATCCAGGCCTAAATCACTTTTCCCGCAACCTGCGCGCGCTAATTTTAAATCAGTGACGCAATAACATGTATGAGTGACGTAACAATTCAACAAAATAACTTACGTGTTTAGACTTGGGTTTGGGCTGCAGTTTGTCCTGTGGTTTACTCTCTTGCACACCTGTAGCAGGTGGTCGTTCAGGTTCCTCGAATGAAGGACTTACACCACATTTACGTTCCAGTTTGACCGGTTCTGGAAGTGGTTTGATCAGTTCTGTATGAGGAGTTTCGTAAATCGGTTCCATGGCTGCCAGTTTGGCTAACTTCATTTGCGTCTTTTCCGCTGCGAAGGTATTGGAGTATAGCTGCTTCCTAGACGATGTAGGCGTGGAAGGTGCAGAGTGTATTTTCAAAGATGACTTCCCACCATCCATATCAAAGATAGTATCAGGACTTAGTTTTAGTTGCGAATCATCCTTGCTTTCTAAATGTTTATTCCGCGTGTGATCACTTTCCTGGGTCGAAAGCTTAGGAAAAGATGAAGGACTCGATCTAGTCCTCGATATAGTAGGTCTCTCTTTTATACTAGGTCTCTCTTTGCCAGAGTTTATTCTTTGCGATAAAATGGCTGCTTCTTTCTTTAGTTTTTCAGTGATGAGGTCGGGTGCACTGTTACTGTTTCTGTACGAATTGAGCTCAACAGCTTCTGCAATTGTCTCACTTAATGCTGCTCCTGCACCGTTTGTTCTTCCACTGGGATCGCTATGTGACCGCCAGCCATCAGTGCTCGCTTTTCCCACTCCTAATACCATATCAGCTCTTTGGACAGGAATTTCACAGCTGTCCGAAAAATCTTCAACTATCTCGCTAAACCCACTAGTAGTTAAAGAGTAATTATCAAGATTTGATTGACTTTGGCTAGGAGACATCCCGTCACTCTGAGAGCCCAAACTTTCCACACTCTTTGTGTCTTGAGCTTCCTGGTCAACATATATAAGTCCCATCCCTCGCGACTCCTCTTCACTCAAGTCATACAATGTGTCAACTTTTTTCAATGGGATATGTGAGGAGTTATCATCTTGATCGACGTAAAGATCGGTCGTGATCTGAGGTAGGGAAAGAGACGGCGCAAACTGCGCTCCAGTGGATGGAGATTGCTTTTCTCGGCTTCCAGACTGTTTGTCTTGATTTAACAGGTAACTTTCTTCTGGTTCAGAAGCAGGTGAGTGAGTTGCTTTTGGAGTACTCCCGTCATCACTGTCAATAGCTACGAGAGTATTTCGCTTTGAAGCTTCGATCATATCAAATTCTAAACGCAATTTCATGGAAAAAAGGCAAATCAGTCGTTAATAATTTGAAACTAGTAACTTTCAATGTATTTTATAAACATACACTAAGACCTTTTCCGCTTAGCCATAATGGATTTTCTCATTTCACACCGTATATCATTCCCTTTATCATTCCCTTTATCATGATGCCTTTCTTTCTTTCTTTTCTTCTCGGTTACACTTTAAAAGACACAAAAAACTTAACTACAGGAGGTTTTCAAATACAAAAACATTACGCCTAAACGGAAAAGGTATTTTCATGTTCATATTGGATTTCAACAAAATTGTATAAAAATAAATTTTATTATGTAAACATGACTAAAAATAATATAATATCTAATATTAAGCGAAATATATGAATATATGAAATATATGAAATGGTGAAAAGTATAATTTTAAGTTTCATTCTTAAATGAATCATTAAAAAAGAATTATAGTTGGTCTCAGAAACAAATCGATGGCCAAGAATGACACTAAAGTTCTCATCAATGTGAGTAATCGTCAGTTCAAATATGTACTGTAGCTTATATTAACGTTATATTAGCCAACTAACTAACCAAGATGTTACGAATTTATAATTTATAGTATTGTATGAATTGTAGTTCTTAACGACCCATAAAGATTGATCAATAGTTGATTATTGATTATTAATGATCGCTAATAACCTATAATGTTATAATTGTTAATTATTAGGGCCCGTGGAACTAAATTATTGTTGGCTTTACAGTAATTAGGAAATCAAAAATTTCAATATTATTTTCAAACAGAGAGATAAAATACATAAAGATTTCTTTCTTCAAATATGTTTATAATGTATCAATATTATATCAATATATATGATAATTAATTCCCTACCAGCCTACATCCATAATACCTCAGCTTTGCTGCCTTTTAAACAGGCATTTAAGTCCTTTCTTCGTAACTAACCACAGTTCTTATATTTTTTAGTCATATTTTCATGTATGTAAAAGCAATGTGATGTATATTTTATGCAGAGTCCCATTTAAACCAGCTATGATGACCTGGGCTTATCTCTTTTTGAATATATCCATAAATAAATAAATAAATTTTACCCCTCTATTTTCAATATAATATCAAAATAATTTTTTAAGACACTTTTAGAATATGATCTTTAATGTTTTGTTTGTTTATCCTAATAAATATGTTATTATCAATATTGATATTAATACAACCTCATATTTAGTATAAACGTGAACTTGATTTACATGTTTGACGAACACTCACAGTTCTGGAGTCTAAAATTTGTAATATTTTTTTCAAACAATGTTTTAGATCTTTTATTTATTTTTAAAAAGTATACGTATTGTAGTATCAATAAAAATTATCGATTATGAATTATATGACTATTTATTTACTAAAAATGAAACACAGGCATATTCTTTGCATAAGCAGAGTCTTAAGTACAGTATTTTACCCTATTAGTACTAATATTAAAATATGGAATGCAGGTGCTAAAAGCAAAAGTATTGTTATAAAATTGTCACCGTACTTCTAAAAATATACTTGGAGTTTATTAATAGAATGTAAACATTAGAAACAATTCTATTTGAGAAGGAAGTTAAGGCATATATTACATTACTGGCACCTACAGTGATTTTCCATTTTTACTATATAATTGCTACTCTTTTTTTAAAAAAACCCTATTTTCTCATTAGTAGTTTTTTGTTAATAAATGAAAAACGTAAACCTTAAATAAAGTGTATGTAAAACTAGCTATATGCCATCGTTGCCAAATGTTGTTAAAATTTAAAGCAGCTTGGGTAAAGCTTGATCAATGCAGTTTATTTGTCTTTATTATCCTTATTTTAATTAATTCTTCTCATTATATCATTATTAGAAAATTAATAATTATTTTGTTTTATTATAAGCAATGTATATATCTTAGGAAGCTTTTTTGATATAAAAACTTAATAAATAATAAACATAAGCTTAACACCTCAGTGTTTTGATAAAAGAAATACTTTATGTTTGAACAAATTACAAAAATATGTTTTATTCTGAAAAATGGATAAAAAACAGGAATTTCTTGAACAAAATTTTAACAGTATATAAACAAAATGTGGTTTAACATTGACAGCTGCAGGCGTGCTGTACAGTGCATTAAATATAAAAAGAAGGCTCAAGGAACATTTAAATTAACACAAAACAAACATGATCTTAAATTTATAAAGAACATCAAAACGAATTAGGTCCAATTGTCAACATTCAAAATAATATTAACAATGTAATGTATAAAATTTTATCCAACATCACTCTATAAGTTGTAATTTCTGTAAATGATCTTGAATGTAATATTACTTTTCTGATTATATTCAAGCTCAGACTTACCTAGTTTCTTTCACTACATGTACATAGTGTTTGAACAACTCCATTCTAAAAGATATTTTAAAATACTTTTTACAGAACAATGGTATTTTTTCCTAAGGTGTAGACTAATTATTGTTAAATGGACAAAGATGTTTTATGTCAAAACTGACAATGGAAAGACAAATAAATTGTCATTGCGTTATGGTTGTCTTCAAATATGACAAGCCAGTTGGTAAAGTTAGTTTTTCATTGTTTTACAGAAAACATTAGACTCAAACGCTCAATATGGGAAAAAATATCTAAAACAGTAAGTATTAATCCTAATGAAGTAAACATTTAGCCTAGTATCAGCTTGAAGATGTATATTGTCATAAAATTCTGAAAACCACTTAATAAGATCATTTTAAATGGTTTAGAAACCACGAAAAAGGTACTTTGCATTTTGTTGCCCTTGGCAAATTACTATGGTTTTTAAATAATTTCAAAAAAATTTTTCCATTACTTTTGATTCTAAAAACTTAAAACCCTAGCGAGAGAAAACAGTGAAAACAGAACGACAAATCTGTCCATTTTTGAATAAAATTGTTTAGAAAGGTATAAAATTTCATTTGTGGGTAACAGCTAATACAAGCAAAGGAAGCTGTATGTATCTAGCATTCAAAGATGTTGACTCTGGCAGAGTAGCTGTCTGCATGCAACATCACTTATTACTTAAACAGCAAATGAACAGAGGTTAAACTGCAACAATAACAATGTTAGACCAAGTTATTACTTCTGAGTAAAATATGGAAAACAGAATGAAATACAAATCAAATGTTGATCAATATAATCTAACATGAAAAATCAAATCTATTCATGAATGATAAAGAGAAACTAGTAGATAGAATAAAATTGACATGAATTATACTCAGAACAAATAATTGTACAGCATTTCGTTGGCAGCCTACCTTATGTCTTTAAAGGACAGTAAGTAAATCCTGAAAAGAAGCTCATTTCTTTCAAAATGCAAATTTAAATTAAATCTCAATTACATTTGTTATGGTCAGGTCACACAAGGTAGTAGCTGATCATGAATTATGTAAATTGATTTTTAAAAACAACTATTACTCCCCACTATGTTTACCATTAATATTCGCTAACAAATATTTAAACAATGAATATATGACTCATATTTAATAAATTTAAACCGTCTGACTTATATAAATAGAACATAACACTTTATGGATGATTTTTCTTCAATTTAAACTAGGTTACAAGAATGGTCTTTCAATTATTTTTTGGGTGATACAAAAATAGAAATATTGAAATATTCAAGATCTTTTAGCTACATCCATCCTTAAATTTATGATATTATTTTAAATCTTGTTCATAAGGTGTTAATTAAATTACTTAATGAAATGATTAAATGATTAGAAGACAGCAAGTTAGTTTTTAAAATATGATTTAAATGGGGATTTGAAGAAATTATTCAAAAGAGGTTATATTTAAATTGGTTAGTGTAAAATGAGGTGATGAATTGCTTTGTTTGCAAGGGCAGTTTCCTATCACATACCATGCCCACACACATAAAAATGAAAGCTTTTTTTTAAGGGCATTAAATTAATGTACAGGCTCCTTTATAATGACAAGTTACTTTGTAAATTGTTTTAGAAGTATAAGATGAAGTTACAGTACGGTAATCAATAGAACTATGAACCAGTATGCTTTTTTTGTATATAACCTGCATACAAATACATTTTGAAATGAAAAATTAGGTTTTTAAATAGAAGAAAATCCTTAGACAGAATTTTTATATAAGGTTGCAGATGCAAGAGAACGAATTTAAAATCAAGAAAAAACCTGAAAACAAAAAAATACTAGCACAATAATGTTTGATAAAGTACATACCTTCACTCTTGGAGTTCCTTTGACAAGTTACTGGTATCCATACATTTTTCATCCATTGAATCTTGACCCATTGTTTCTTCTCTGGCTTTGATCATCATAGGTTGAAGATTGTCATCATCATCATTACTCTCATCATCGTAATGCTCTTTTTCTAATCCTGTGCTTTCATCTATGTTGAGTATAGTTGGTATTTTTGGTCTAGCTATTTTTTTCTTTCTCTTCTTTACCACAGGTTCTTCTGAAGATTCATGACGAGAGCTATTATTTGCTCTATGTTCATCATCAAAAGTGATCAAATCACCATCTTTTTGATATGTGTGTAGACCATCATGAGCTTCCAAGTCAGAACCACTAAATGATTTCAAAACTTCCTTGGGATCATAGTGTTCCTCCTTAGAGTCATGTTGAAAAGGGTATGAATCATTTGTCAAAGTGGTTTCTCTTGGAAGAGATGGTCCTTCATCATCAAATGATCGAAAAAGTGCAAAGCTTTCCACATTTTGTTGTGCTCTGATGTAGGAAGGTCTACGCACAGCGGACACTTCCTCTATTTCATTTGATTTTATCCGTCCACTTTTACCACTTTCTCTTTCAGTCTGATTTGATGACCAATAATTTTTAACCGTGTTATTATCATTACTTTTAGGATAAGTGTTTTGGAGTAAGCTTTCATTGTTTGTTGGTTGAACACCATCCATTTCTTCCTGTTCGCTGACAATAGACAAGGCTCTATACCCATATGGTCCACCAACATATGAATCTGAATCAAAGGGATACGTTTGCAAAGGAGGATATGATTGTGACATCCATTCACTAGTGTCATCAGGTACAGAAGATCCTGGTATTGGTATTGCCTGAGTTGATTCTCCTATGCTCAATGGTGTTTTTTCTAGCAATGGAGAAGATCTTTCTTCTGTTGAAGATTCAAGACCTGGTAAAATACTCCCATTACTACTGTGAGTTGATGTAGACTGATCAAAAGGACTACTAAAAACATTGTCATGTACACCAGAGACAGAATATTGAGACTCAATATGGAAATCAGGTGAAGTTGGATGAATAGATGAAGATATAGATACTTCGTTAGGCTCTGATGAAACAGGTGAAAGATTTCTACTTGGGTTATCTGTAAATTCTGGAATATTGATACTAGAAAGAGTATCAGTTTCTTCTTTTGCAGCAAAAGGTGAGCCAATACTCTCTGCTTCACTGGTGTATGGACTTTCCTTGGAAGAGCTTCTTCTTAATTGAAATGGTTTATTCCTTAAAGCAAAAGGCCTTCCTTTCGAAACTGGTGTCTCTGATCGAGAAATATTTTTTTCTAGACTACCATACGAACTACTTATTGACCTTGAATGGTCTGGAATGATTGTCTTTTCTTTGGTTCTGTCATAGAAATGTTCCTCTGCAGATGCCCTCCTCTTGATCAAGTTCTCTTTGTTTTCCTTATTGAATCCCGTACAAGTAGCAGAGAATGACTGAATCTGGATTTTCTTTACCAAAGTGGTACCCCTTGGGGTTAGGAGAGGAGATGATGTTGCAGATCTTCCCCTACCACCTTCTACCGAGCTAACAGAAGTAAGACTACTTGACCTAAACTGAGCTCCTTTTACCGTAGTTATCGAAGTTCCGGATGCCGCAGTTTTCCCTCTAGCAGTATTAATGTGTCTTGCTGCAGAATTGTTATTATTTTCATCCTCTTTTCTACGTGATCGACGATCGTGTACTCTAGTAAGAGTATCTGTCGCCGACTCTCCATCAGTCGTGTTATCATCACCAAACATACTCGAACCTACAGATTTAGCAGAACTCTTTCTCTTTACGCGTTTTCTACGCTTCGGAGAATTCGAAAGGCCTCTCGGATGACCAGCAGACGATGGGCACCCATCATTATCTGAAGAACTCGAGAGATCACCACTGTCCGAGTCAGTAAATGTTTGATTCGAAGCTGTACCAAGTTGGTTACAATGCGCTTGACGCGAAAACTGTTCCTTTTTATCGTATTGGCTCATACCCGTATCACTGCATTCGGTTGTAATATTCTCAGTCTGACGTTCTTGAGTTTGTACCCTCACTTTATTTGGATTCTCCGTTTGTTGTGATTCTGCCACAAGAGAGTGGCAGTCGCTCTTTCCATTATCTTCGCGGCTTTTTGGCTTGCTGTGGCGATGGGAACGATCCGTCTTATTCGGATAACACTCAACGTCTGCATTCCTCTGGATTTTCGATCCCGATTGCCCTTTGACACGCAACCCTTCCTGCGGCTGTTTACTCGTAGGCTGTTTATACGAACTAACATCGATATTGTGGCAAGGTTCTGTCCGTCCCGTCTGGAAGCTGGTCGATACACTGCTCAAATAGGCGAATTTATGTCTTTGGCGAGAAGGCATCGAAAATGGTGGAAGGGGTTTGTTTTCCGTGGGATCTTTTCGTACGGGCTGTTCATCTTCTCCCTCCTGTGGTATCCCTGGTATGCAAGAGACAAGCGTGTTTCGATCGCAATCCGCCATCACATATTTTTGAATTCCAAACACAGCATTGCTAGATTGTTCAGAAATCGATTGAACATTATCTTTACTGGCCCGCTTATGTTTAGGAGTAGCTACGAAATGTACTGTAGATGAAACATGCTCAGTTTTAGCCGCTGAACGGCGCGTGCCTTCAAAATGACCACTTGTACCATGGCCGTTGCTAATTCTGGTAATTTTTATACTCTTCTCACTCGATTTTAAGATTGTTGTTGTCTTTCCATGAGAGCGCGCCTCCGATGGTTCCACATCGGTTGTACTGGCGTTAGTAATACGATTAACCGGTTTCCCTTCGCGTACCTCGAGCCTGGCTTCGCTTCTCGATCGTCCCGGTTTTGTAGCAGTACGAGATTTATACCCCTGTGTTTCTAACTGAGTTATGTGTATAGACATAATAATCAGCCAGAAATTCCCTAAAGCTTGTCTCCTTTACAATCCAATCGTGTGCCACATTTAAACTCGATTAAGTGACGTTGACCTCCTGGGATTTGAATCAAGTATCCCAACACATATGAACACAGGTTCAAATCCGTCCACAACAGCCACGCAGCTTTCAAATTCCATCACATTATTTAGATCGTAGTTTAAAAGCTATTGAGACTCGAGGTGATGTGATACCCCACGAGAGAAAAATGGAAATGCGCTGTTTGTCCTGTTTACGATAACTTTTCATTCATCGACTGTTGCGGCTGATTTTACATGAGAAAGGTTGTTCTTCCTTCTTCAATAACATCTGAATGTAATGAAAACTAGATATTAGAATGTAATGTTTTTCTGTTCAACCAAGGACGCATACATCACTGACATTACTTGCGCACAGTAGGTTTATCTGCTATATTTAGACTAGATCTGTAAATGACACATTATCCTGTTTGATTGACAGCTTCTTTACTTTGTGGAATTCTATTTAACACATTGACTTCGATGCCATCTCAGTTGGACACAAATACAATGCGATCTCTAGTCGATTGATCCACATATCACTCGCTTTTAAGACAAAAATACAAAGTGCAGTCCGGATATCAACTAGCTGCATTTATCCTGGGGACTTAAGGGTTCATTAACGTTTAACTACTGGATCTTTTTCTGTCATAAAACTCCAGAAAAGGAGTATAATTATGTTTGTTTTTAATCGAACGTGACGAGTCTTTTACTTAAAGGGTTACTGAGGTCTAAAAGTCAAGAATTCAAACGAATGCGACCTTGCTATCATCTGTGAACAAGAGTACTTGGTCAGAGTGAACTGCAAACAAATTTACGACTGGCTCAAATAGACCGATGGCATTGGGTAGTTGAACAGGTCCATTAAAGAGGTCATTCTCTTAAAGTCGTACTTTAGTATTAACTCATATTACAGCAATATAAATCATCAATTAAACAAAAGTTGCAGGGGCAAGGCTTGTTTGGAAAGACAACTAGATTACAGCGTCTGCTCATTTAGATTTTTAAAGCCTTTTGCAGCTAAATATGCTTTATAATTAAAGAATTTTGATTAGTAGCATGCACCTCAGGAAAATAACAAGAATAGCGTGATTCTTGTTTACCTATCCATTGACAGCTATTGTTAGTGTATTCTAATTGATTTTTGATCATAATAAAGTCTTTTTCCCGTCACCGGATGTTCAATGTACTAATACAGAGCATCAATAAAAGCGCCGTGGTTTCATAACATTTCCGATGCCAGCCTAAACTTTCCTTTTTGTCATCAAAGGAAAGTATGCAACTCCACATATGAACCGAGTACAGCTTAATTTTAAGATTGTTTTTATTCCGACATTTTCAGGGTTTACGTTTACACAAAACCAACAATATGGAAATTGCAAAATCACCAAAGTCTGGGATTAAGTTCATCCAAATCTGTCTTTTCCGCAAAACGTTTAACATTGATTATGTCACATTGACCATTGTGTGTCACTTCATCTCGAAACCCAATAAAATGTGATATATTTATTTATTTCACTTTTACCGCCAATTGTTTCGATACTGTAATATCGACAACTAAACATGCTGTCATGCTCGCTTTTTTTTTAGTGAGCTGGAATTCAATACAGCTCATAAAAACCCTATTTTTTCGGCCCTCAGTCAAGAGGATAAGGGTTGACCAAGACAGTTATTTAAAAAGAGATGCCATCTTCAGCCTGGGGTAACATGAACTGAATACGCCAAGAATTCATACCTATAGCGATCGACACCAGCTTACCAAGTGCAACAAGACAAAGCTGGGTTTCTTAATCACAAGAACGTTAAAAAGTCTCTTCAGATCTCTACCGACACCATCTCGTCCAATCATACTGAAGTAACCATTACGCAAATCAAATCTAACAAGACTTACAACTCAGCCCACGCTTTACTTAACGTCGGATCTTTGTCTTCAGACGAATTTAAACTGTGTACACTGATCAATGAATTTCCTTTCCGGAAGCCAATAACTAAGCCCCACAGCAGTTTCCATCCGCAATAGCAGAATCCTCAATTCCTTATAAATACTTAATGTCTGTCCGATCCTACAATGAAACCTATAATAATAACTTTATTTACAGAGGGTAAAAACACTAAACAGCTAATCTGAAGTAATATCTATCTATAGGCCAATATATTTGTTTTAAATATCTTTCGGGTTTCTATGGACCACAGATGGTCTCTATGGGTGCTTTCGCACGCAGGAGCAACCCGCGCCAGTTAAAAATTGAAAGGTGCAAGAAGGCACCCCTATACCCCTCTACCAAATAACTGACTGAAGTATCTCTATATGCATACATAAACACGAATGTTGGTAGATCAAAGTAGCAATAAGAACTCCGCATGACTAGAAACGTTTTATAGCATTCCAAACCAGAGAAAATATTGGGACGATGTGCAGTTCCGGTTTCTAGTGTTTGGTTATGATTTGAATCAGGTATTTTAGGCCATTAGAACGAAACCGATCAAACGACCGCGCGGCCGTTAAGTGAACCGCACCAAATGGGTCTTTTGTGGTCTTAATACCTAAGTTTTTTAATTTATTTCGTCGTGGTATCGCTTGTTCGTTGCCATGGCAATATATGATTGTCGATGCGTGCTCTAATAAAAACCTTCTAGAAGTGTTTTTACAAGTTTGTAGTAAAAGGGTGGGGAAAAAAGAAAGAAAAGGAACAAAGTTGGTATTAATATACACCTCTTTTTGACGACGGCCTAATGAAGCAAGCGTGTCGTAGGAAAACAGGTTTCTATAGAAGAACAGTAGGGGGTTTCACCGATATGCACACTCAAACAGCGCACAATCACGAACACATAGACAACAATTCAGAAATACCAAATCTTTACAATATAACATTGACTTTATCCATAACTAAAACCTAACAAATGTCACAAAATGTCTCACGGTAATGATGAGTTAGCCCAAAGTGTCGCCCATGAACTAATGTTGATTTTCTTGACGTCATTGTGTTGTTCATCAGAGGACATCATAGTCACGCTCACGACGGGAGAGTCGCAACTACATACTTTACACTATCCTTCAAAACAACTTCAATGAATTCAGACGTCAATTTGAATTGCCATCAATTTCTTCGATGTGTGAGTGTGCTTTTTGTTCTTTTTTCTCATAATCAACCGTATAGAAAGAGAGTGCCATGTACCTATGAATGTAAATCATGTCGAGAGGATGATGGTAATAATGGTGATGAAGTGCAGCTACATCTACAAGAAGCCTCAGAATGTCCCAGTCTTTATTTCGAGTACCAAGCAATCAGTCTCAATGAGAATCTATTGAATTTCCGGCTAATTGTTATCAGAACGTTGAAATATGAACTTGGAGAGAAGAAGTTAAATACTCATTTATATTACCTCCCATGGCTGCAACAGCCGTTGATTAAGTTGTCATAGCTTCAACTGTCACTATAACGACCTTTAGTTCAGTATCATTTAATCAAGAGTGTACCAAGATCAGTTCATTTGAGACCGATAGTTTTGAAGCCAGCCTATGCATGGAAAACGCGTTTATTGCAAAGCCATCAATACTAAAATATCGTAGTTAGATTGGGTGTGTTCCTCACATAACTCATGGTACGGAAACTAGGGATTATTTCCAAAAAAAGATGTTTGAATCAGGTCAGACAAATAAGGCTGTTTGAGAAAAAAAACAATAAATCGATTGTTTTTCCTTCGCAGAATCGTTATGCTGCACTATGCGGCTTTTCGGTCGAGCTCCTATCGACGTGTAAGCCAGTTATGCTATAACGAATAAGCATCACTTTAGAATGCCAACATCATCGCCCGTAGAGTAAACACTGTGGTGCTCAAGAACAGGGGAAAATAGTAGGACATTGAAGGCCAAGGACATTTAACCAAATAATCGGTGGTCGACTTTGATCGTAAAAAAAGGTTTAAAAAGATCAACTACAATCGTTCCAACTGCAATATTGGGGGAGGTATCTTCCATAGATTTTCAGATTTGCATACCTTCCTACTTGTCTTTCATACTAGATTTCAATCATTTCGTTAAGCATAGCGTTCGAATCAGTTCTTCAAACTTCTTGTCAAATATTGAAAAACGTGTCCTTTTATAAAATCCCATTCCGCTTTTGTCTTCCAAAAATAAAACTTTCTTTCGAATATTACACATCACTGAAAACCCAGATATCTCGAAATCCAAAAACATTAAAAAAGCTTTCTATTGAGGAAATTTTCTTAAAATGTCACGAATATTTTGATTATATCATTCAAAACCCTCCCACAATCCTTACTTTCAACTGGTCAGCCATATTGGATTTATGTTACCATAACAACACACGGGCAAAATTACCCACAATTACGAAAATTCTACCCTTGGTACCAGAGGCCAACCGAGAGGGTCTGGAAAATTCTGAATCAATTAAAAGCCTTTTCTAAATGTTTTTGGCGTTGTTATTTTTGTTTTGTTTTTGATGGTGTATTGATTACTTCCCTTATAAAAATACCATGTTTTACATGTTTCACGTGACCCAAATCATTAGTGTAAAAATGAGCCCCAGATCTAGAAAGAGCACCGCAACATTTATGAGCAAACGTTGTTTCAGTCCATCTAGTGTAGAGTATAGGAGAAATGGTAAAAATATAATATATGGACCATCATGCATGGAGATACAGGGGTTCAGTGTATTAATAATACAAGGACCTAGGTGATCTGCAAGCGGATAAGCCGAAGTTTCTCACTTCGTGATGGTTCATGAAGGAAGCTATTAAAGGACAACGCTCATGACATCAATATTTTTCTTAATAAGTATTTTGTCACTTTTCGGATATTCCCGTTCCTCCCCTCCCCTAAAATCTATTAATTGCTACTGCGGATACCAAAATATCAATAAGTTAAACTCATCGTTAATGATGAGCTTGGCGTTAGGTGCATATCCGGTGGGATGGGCGGAGCCAGGCACAAATTAGCGGTAACCATGGTCACCCTGTCACCACCCACCGAACACCTGTCACATTGACCGCGACCAGTCAATGGAATACTTACCTCTACTTACCTGTACCAATGGTAGGGATGGCGGGCGGGAAATTAAACTCGTGTTGTAGCGTAATAGCGTAATAGCGTAATAGCGTAATAGCGTCGTATAGCAAGTGCTAGCGATAGATAGCGATGGCGAATAAAGGTTTGCGTGGTTGGCATTAAGCTAGCGTGATCACGTGTGTAGCGTCTTATCGTATTTCGTAATGATAGCTATGATCCATATCTCAAACAGGCCACAGAGATCGACTAGAATAGATTGCGACATGCTATGAACAACTTGCTAGCTGAGTCGATCCACGATCGCGTGAGGTAATAAATGCGTTGACAGCGGAGATAGCGGTATGCGTCCGGACAACGCTACTGCGAGATGTCATTGACCTCGAGTCTAACTTAGCCTAAATTACATTTAACCACATCAAAAACTCCAACTGTGTGACATGAGTGATAATGAGCGATAAGGCTTAGTACTTGCATGTTATCGAAATGGCCGATCCATCTTAGATTTCCAGTCTAAGTTTGTATCAGCCGTTGCTAAATATAATATATGGACACTGAGCTGAACTTTCTGGAAGTTTAGCACGCACTAATTTGCTTAAATACAGATCTAATCTTCCTAGGACATAAATATATATTTTTTTCGTGCAATGAAAAATATTTGCCTTGATAATTGGCTTAGGGGAAAAAATGTCTAAAAAATGAATGAAAAATGTTCTTTTTTGTTAAGTATAATAAAGATTCCTTCGCAAGCAGCCGGAAAGAATTTTAGTGCGTTTCGCTGGAGTTTCTCGCTGGAAGAGGCCTAAACTATCAGATTAAAACGGTCCGGCACACATACGGCAACTAAGCGCAAAAACGTTCTATATTTACTTACAACACTACTAGGCTCCGTGACTATTCGCTCCCATCCATGGAATTCTGATATCCATGAACCAGACCAAAGGTTGCTGACATCACATGCGCACTCTAACTTGGCTTACAACTGTCTGACCTAGCATGAATAAATCTTGGTGATCAAATGACCCCAGGCCTTGGAAAAGTTAGCTGATACTTTTCGGCATGAAAGATAAGCTATCATTAGATTACAACTAAAGCTTGGCTTAGTGGTAAACAACCTATCTAACAGGAGAAAACTGGCACTTTCTTGCGAGGTTTAAAGATACGGAAACCCTTATTCTCTATTCTGCAATCCACTATCTATATAAAGCTTGTGTGTGACGTCAGCTATGCAGTTCGTGCAAACTTCCTTGATGTCTGGAAGTATCCCACGTGACAAGACCCAAGATAATAGATAACTAGCTTTTCTGGAGTTGTTGAAGACGCGTTGCATTATGGGGCCTTTTGAGGTACGCTTCATCAGTCAGTTGACATTTTATGCATCAAGACACGAAAGAAAATTTAAAATAAACACGACAATTAAGGTTTCCTATCACTTTCTAATATACGGTTTTAAGTCCTTGTCCGAGAGGACTTGAAGGTCTAACCATTTGCAGATATTATTACAAAGGCAGCACCTTCTCCTCAGTAATTTTAAGACCCTGTGTGTTGGTCCGGCCGAGGCTTGAACCACGACCTCCCGCACAACAGACCGACGCTCCTACCAACTGAGCTAACCGGGTATATTTAACCGGTATCAAAGCTTCCCCTAAAACAACCAGATGATGTTTGTACAGAAAGGCTAGTACAGAGAGAAATTGCACCTCTTGTTTCAACTCACCTCTCAGTCCATCATTGAGTAATAGAGGTCCTTTGAACTAACTATACTTAGTTTTGTTAGCTAGCAAGCGACTGTTATATGATTAACACATGATGAACATTAAAACTTGCATGCACTGGTTGAAGAGGTAGTGTACTTGTAAAAAGCTTATATAATGATGCTTATCGATGGCCATATCGTGAAATGCTCGGAAATGAAAGAAGATTGTCTTAAAAGCATTTTTGTCTTTCAGTGAGGTCATTCTAGACTGGTGGAAGAGAATTAGTCAATGTTATCAAGATATTAAGGAATTGTAAACCGGTGATAAAAAGAAAAAGTAATAAGACTTACTGCATAGAAGAAGCTAATTAAGATGCAATTGACGTTGGTTTCGAGGCAAAATCCCTGAAATATTCCTAAAGTTTTACCTTTCATTTCGTGAATATTTTTTCAGAAGGTGATTAAGTCTCAGTTTATCTGGTTCATTTATCTTTGACGGATGAGTAAAAAAAGTAGGCCAGTCACTAGTGATAATTAAAATCTCCTTGTCTAATGATAAAGCGCGCAACACGACAGACCTCACATGTCGATATATACGTCATGGGAAAAGATCGTATAACGATGCTAGGTGGAGTCAACAGAGAGACAATTGAAAATTGCAAGCATTTTTACTACTGATGTATTGAGGTTTGCTGTACAACACATGAAAAATTGGATGCATGTGTGAACACTAGATCCTTTGATTTTAAGTTCCAACTTCTAATCTCACGGGAATGGGAGTCCACATAAACGTATTTCCTGTAATGACGATGAGCAAAGAAATAATATGTAATCAGAAGTGGTAAAAAATTACGAATATAATCACAGTTCAAGGAAAGTATGTATGTCTTAAGGTAATCATGAGACGAAAAAAAATTCATCAGAGTTAAATCTACTTCAAATACGAACACTCTAAGAGTGATGCACAAAGCAGACTGTCTTGTTGAATATCAGGCGTCACCTTGTAAGAATTGCTTTCAGTACTAGAAAATGAGAATAGGAGAGGCGATTCTGGACAAATCTGGTCGCTTGTACGCCACATCTCTAGTCCGGACTCTCCAGGAGTCCTCTCACTTCGAACAGAAAAACTTTCTACGAAATTTTGCTCTCTGCCTTCTTCTCTTTGTGGAGCCTCTTCCATTCGGCTACACGCGCTGAAAACCACATGTTTTATATTTTCCAAACTTTTTCTTGTTGTTGGACAGTCCTCTTTACCTTTTATGGCATCTTCGTTAGTTCCATTTAATGAAACAGTTGGGCCTATAGAAAATCGTCTTTCTCTATCATCGACAAATAGACCAGAATAATTTTGGAGATCTCCCGATAAATCATCAAATTTCCTTTCACATTCACTGTTCATAGGAGTTGAATGAATATTCAAATGTATGCCTCTTTCCTTCACGTCTGCAAGTTGGAGGGCTTCCGGCAATGATAAGGAGCGATACAACTTCAATTTGCTTTCGCTCAGGTCACGTGAGTCATCAAACAACACTGGGGTGCTAGTTTGTTCAAGCCGGGGAGACTGGAACGACAGCTGTGCGGGTGTACCAGAAAACTTGTTTTGAGATGGAGGTTTTTTAGTACTGGAATCATCGCTGTAACGCCAACCATTTAGTCCTGATGTTCCCATGATCATTCTTTCCGGTAACTCCCTACACTTTTCATTAGGACAGTAGTTCTTTCCATGGCTGTATGCTGTTTGCTTTTCCTCACTATCACGCTCAACATTAAGGAAATTCACTGCGCATGAAAAAACGTCATTGGCAGTTCTCGTGTGTTCCTCAGATGACGTCACGGGAGAAGTTTTGCTTACTGAAGGGCGTGGCTCTTGTAAGGTGGCATAATCACAGAGGAAAGAGAAATTTGAGAATTCTAGATCCGTTAACAATTCCTCTGGGAACAAAACGCTGATTTGGTCAGAATTATATTGCAAAGAATTATGACTAGATGATAAATGACCTTGAAATTCATGAGAATCATCTAGACGATCGCAGGGTTGATATTCGATTGGAGGCTTTTCCCCTTTAGCATACTGACTGTTTTCGTGCATACTTTTGATTCTTTTCGGATTGAAGCCAAGGCTCAAATTAATAAAGAAACTACTAAGATCTTCATCGAGAAAGGAATCCATATCAGACTGTAGCTCCTGCTTTTCATTTTCGATAGCATTACGAATATTTCCTGGTTTTCCAATTGTACTTTGACTATTTAAATAAGCCAGTTCTTCATTGTGTGTTCTCTCATTATCATGTTTGGTGTGAAAAATGTTTTCTGTCAAATATGATGGTTCATTTGAGCATTTGAGGTTTTCAGAAGTGTTACACAGTGATCTGGACTTGTCATGAATATTTTCTGTGTTTTTGGTAGTATCAATACTCAACTCACCAATGCACTCTTCACTTGTGTCCATATTCAGCATGCTCACCAACATCAGAGCAGTTTTGTTTGGACTGCTATCTAAAATAGCACTGTTTTGCATTCTTGTTTGGCTTTTCAGCTCTGAATCTGTAAAATAATGGCAATGAGAGTTGAAGTGATATTACAAGCAATAGGCATGGGGAAAAAAACAAAATGGCAAAAGAACAAAAAGGAGAACTTGAACATAATGTGAAAGGAATATCAATTAAAAACTACAGGGCCCTCTTCGTATGTAAATTGTCAACCTATTTTAGTTACATTAAATATAAAAGTCCATGCAGAGTATGCTAAACTGCAAGTTGAGCAGAGCTAGTACAGCTGATACATAGTAAACAATTAGCTGAAACCTGTGTGCAATGGCAAAGGGATATTGTAATATAATAATGAGGGTTTTTATATAGCACATTTCACATGGTCTCAATGCGCTTTACAACTATGACGAGTAGAGGACTTTATGGGCTGCATATTAAGGTGCTATTAGCAGCCATGCAGCTTACAATCATGCATATGAATTGATAATAGATTAGTATTATGCCTCCAAATTGGAATAGGCTGTTGAACCAGGAGACAATCCCCTACTCTTATACGAATAATTCAACAGGTTCTTTTATGTCCCTCATTTTACTGAAGGTTAGGAAGAGTTGGGAGACAGGGCCTACGGTTTTAAGTTGTTATTCAAGAAGACTTGAAGGTCTAACCATTTGCAGATATAATTACAAAGGCAGCACCTTCTCCTCAGTTATTTTAAGACCCTGAGTGTTGGTCCAGTCGAGGCTTTAACCATGACCTCCTGCACAACAGACCGATGCTCTTACCAACTGAGCTAACCGGGTGGCTGTTGTATTGTAACATACCAACCTTGGATCAACTTGTCTTATCATGCCCCTGTACAGAAGTTTCAGCTAAAAGTTTCAACACAAGGGCTTACCTACTGTATGCATGTACTTACCTATTTGAATTGATAAATCAACTTCACTATTCAAATTTAATATACTTGATGTGGGCAACTGACTTGATTCCCTTGTTTCACAAGAAAGCACTAAAGGTGAAACCATGAGATTAGAGTCTTCAGAGCTTTTTCTCCTAAAACCCTTATAGTGAAGTGTTGAATTCCTTTGCAATGATGTGTTATGCTGGGGACCTGAGGAGCTCATTGGATATGGTCCATTGGTTGAACCACAAGAGGGAGTCATACTTTTAGAGCACCTAAAAAACTCCAAGTATTCTTTTAAGAGCTCAAAAACTGTTGCATTCTTTTCAGTGTTTCCAGGTCTTGAAATATAACTTGCAAGCAAATGTGAAGTATTTTGTTGCTGTCTGGACAAATAGTTCATCTTGACTTCTTGCATTTTTATCGTAATGTTTTTCAAGTGAGTAGGTGATGATCTTGATGCTTGAGAGTCTGTCTGGCAAGGGTGTAGTCCACGAAAACATAGTCTGATCATGGAGCCAACAAAACATTGTTCTATGCATTGGTGAACAAGCTGATCTACTGGTAATGGAAGCTCCTCTTTCTCCAAATACAAACCCTCAACAAACCTTCCAAATAATAAACAATGCATGATTAATATGTTATCAATAAGAGACATAAGCATGACATACATGAAGATATAGAAATATAGATAAGTTATAGCGCTTGGGAATGAGGTTATTCTGGGCAAAAGACCCTTGTAATTACATGACATACAGTAGTGCTCTGTGGCAGGTCAACAGACAATTATGGGCCAAAATTGGCAAATATTTGGCCAATTGAAATGTCCTTAAACTTGTGTACCAGAGCAGCACGAAAGAAAATGGACCCCACCTTCCCTAACACAAAACATTTCTTATTATAAAATCCTCATCTTGAACCAACCTTTTAAGATGTGTTGCACGTGTCCCAAAGAAATTTTCAAGACAGTGACCGAAGACTGTAACATTTGAAACCTGAGTCCTATCTGAGACCGTCATGTTGACCCTGTAACGATAGGTGATATGTTTCTTGTCATATTTCTGCTGACATTTGCTGCATGAAAATCTGTAAGAATATAAAAATAACAATATAAGCCTAAAACGTAGTTTACTTTTAATCAGTTTTCAAGTGTCTCCTATATCTAATTCTATCTCTCTCTCTTAGTTTTGAGAGTAAAATATGAGTTACTTTTTGAATGAAATAAAATTAAGAATTAGCTTCATTAACGTCATCAAAATAAGTTAGATTGAGTAACCATTCTCTTTTCATAACTTCTTACTATGCTGTATCAACAAAATACCTGGAACTGTTAAGTAGTAACAAAGTATTTATCACATAAAAATAAAGTTTAAGCTTACATATTTTCGTCGTTTTCAGTCCTTACTCTTGTTGAACAGCTGACACAACACGGAAAAGCATAGTTTCTATGTACAGACAGTACTTTAACCAATACGTATAGCCCTCTCGTTGACATCGAAGGGATAAAACAACCAACCTCATTTGAAGATCAACTTTTTAACCTAAATTTGTACTCGGTCATTTAGGATGTAGAAAAATCTGCATCTCTACGTCTCTAGAGCATGTAGATCCCTTAGAAATGGAAATAATTGTTAAATAGTTTTGATCTTCAAAATGGCTGACTTTGAAATCGCCGCCATAACAAATCTAAACTGATCCCCAGGATCTCGAGTGCGACTTACACAGGTAGACCAATTTAGTATCCAGAATCAGTAAAATCAACTGACATCAGCATCAGATGAAAAACATTCAACTTTGAGAGCTAAACATAAGTTAGAGAATAAAAAAAATAAGGTGAAGGATATTTGTTCCTTGCTTAGTTATTCTATTTTATTTAAAGTGGGTTGCCTGTGCTCACGTGACTGACTTCGCTGTTTTGGCGCGCAAAGCTCTTGCCGAAGACACGTGCGCAAACCCTTCGACATGTCGTCGTGATAGCTTGAAAACGGGGAAAGGAACCAGAGAAAACCAGATGATTCTGCATCAAAACCACCTTCCAAACGCTTCAATTAAGATAAAATTAACAATGAAAACAAGAAAGATGCTTCGTTAGACTTCGTGGGAGGAGAAACGAGTCGAAAAAAGCTGATAACTGGCTGATTTATGATCAGGTGAGCTTTTATTATAGTTTAATCGGTTTTTAGCATACTAATCATATAGTTAGTTGATACACTGATATTAATATAAACTAATTGAGTTAATGGAGCGGAATCATTCCGCTCTCGATGCTTAGTTTACACGGTACTTCATTCTTATCCTTTAAACGACCTATGAACATTTTAAGAGGACATTTTTTCCATAATGAGCAATAATGGCAAAAAGCGCCAAAAACTAGACTTTCGTATGAATTTTGATCCCAATTTTCGTTTTGGGAAAAACTCAAAACCTTTTTTAAACAGTTAGAAACTGATGTACTATGATAAAGTGCCTGTTGGGAGCGTTATTTTCAATTGTACAAAGACGTTTTGTTGCATTTGTGTTAGAATGTTGCTTTGTCAGGCTTTTTTGATAGAAAATATATGGGAAATAAGCAAATGAAGGCCTAAACCTGATTCAGGAACAAAAGTTTTGCTTTGGGTTAACACTTTGACTCCACTTTCGTCAGTCATCTCCACTTCCAAACAAGTTCCGAACTTTCTGAATAACAAGATTTTAGCCTTGTACAACAGCCTTTCTCCAAGAAAATTGTTTTTGGCGCTCGCTGCTCGAATGCGAAAAGAGTTCTCTCTTAATTTGTAATTTAAAGATATAAACTTTTTATTAAAAAATATATAACCTATCAAAAGTTTAACTGGCTTTTATGTATTCAAGAAAAATTTAAAAATAAATAAATAAATAAATGAAGAACTAAAATGCAGAACAGCAAAACAAGTCCTGGAATGAAACTAAGGAACTTAGATATACTAAAGTTTTAACTATATTTAGAAAACAAGCCGACCGAACACAACAAACGGCTATACTACTCAATGCTTCAAAATATTAGTACTAAAATCCATTGTTGCGTTTACTTTGACTTCATAAAAGAAGAATACAAGACTCAGGGTAGTGTATATTCGAACATTCGAGCTATGATACCGATTTGAAAAGCGAAAAAAGTATCGTGACCCACGTCAAGTGATGGGTATACACCATTGACGCCTATGGATTATGTCTTGCAATAGGCCATTTGCATTATGGCGTCATTTTACTACCACTACCAAAATGCTTCGTGAATTTCTTTCTTATTCAAATTTATAGTTCCTCATGGGAATAGTGAGACAATTGGTGCTAATTAACAGAACCAAAAACAATGTGCAATGGAGTCTGGTAGTGGTAGTAAATGACGCCATAATGCAAATGGCCTAATATACATCATCAGATATTGTATCAAAACATGCACTCATGGTACTTCTACATGGTATTCCATCATTGCGTCATTATCACCAGTTAGTGAACATTTAATTTTCTGCTATTGTAATATCCGCCAATGCTTTTTTTTTTTTTGCCGAATTATCTTAATCTTTTTATATCATTCATAACGATGCCTAATATTTATTAATAATGTCAATCTTCATCGGCAAACTGAACACTGATCAGATTCGCATGAACATGGATACTATTGAATGTAAAGACATAAAAAATATTTTTCACTACTTTTAGTTGTCTAGATTTTAATTATATCAATGCAAGGATTATTATTCAGTTGTTTGACTTTCGATTAAGAATGGAAACATATATTGTCAATCTTCATCGGCAAACTGAACACTGATCAGATTCGCATGAACATGGATACTATTGAATGTAAAGACATAAAAAATATTTTTCACTACTTTTAGTTGTCTAGATTTTAATTATATCAATGCAAGGATTATTATTCAATTGTTTGACTTTCGATTAAGAATGGAAACATATAATGTTAGGAAATAGCCGGTAGGCAAAGTTTTCCGAAAAAGACGCAAACAAACCCCTATTCAGTCAGTATTTCTTCACAGATCGCTACTTTTTCCTATTTGCCATTTTAAAATTCATGATGTCACAATAGTAAGACAATAGTAAGATATTTCGGAGTCAACAGGAAAGACTTATCTTTGTTATGCATGAGCAAGGTATGCACCTGACCTCCTTGATCAATAAAAATGAATACTAAATTATTGTTGGCATAATTTCGTTTTTAAACGTTTGCTGTTATAACGTTAAAGAATAATGTTATATCAAAAGAATAAGAAATAAGAGAAGGAATCCTACATACGTAGCCTTTTTAGCTTGTAGATATATACGATTTAATTCCTTTTGAAATTTGCTGGATTGGATCAAAGGGGGATAAATTGAATCCTACAAAAAAAGACACGCCGTTGCCTTGGGAATTTGTGAGTAAAAATGCGCGATATTTCTAAAGCTCGAGCAACTTTAAATTTTAGATTCGAACCGCAAATAGCGAGCTAAGTGGAAAATAGGGAAACGGTTCTCATTTTTACAAAAACAGGAAGCATCCATTTCCCTGTCGTCAGGATGAAGGCGGCCGATATTATTTAACACCCACGCCGCTCGTTTCCGCAGCGCAAACTTAAAGTCTGGGGCGAAGGTATCCGTAAAAAAAAACTTTTTTTTCCCCCTAGCTTGAGGCCCTGCACGTATGCACGTACGTAGTCTTGTACCTGTTAACTGTTAACTAGTTGGCCAAGTTGTCAGTGATAACAGACAAGTTTATTGAAGTAGGCTTGGCTTATTTGACTCTAGATAGGAAAGTCAAAAAGAAATAGAAGGAAGTCGAAGAGAAAAAAGACAACAACAGAAAGGGATACACGATAGGGATTGTTCCATCTTAGTGGCATGACATGTCGTGAAGCTCTGATCCTGTTCTTTACACTCAGCAGACAATGAAATTTGAGCCCCCTGGGTGAAGCGCGAGCGTTTCTTGCACCGCGGCCATTTGGAACCCCCGACAACGAAACCGATTCTGAAAACTTGGGAATAAGAATGCTGGCTATTGAAAGGGAATATCAAACCAAGATTTTAATGATATATCACTAAAAGACATCCATTCACGAGTATACAACAACTATATATTTGTTTTGTACTATGCAATACCAATATTTCATATTTACTCAGGTCATTCAATCTAATAGTACTTTTAGTCAGTCGTCAAGACATATTGTCACTTGGTAAGGTTTGTGATCCAGAGGTTCTATGAGAAGATAGTCCAGATGGCATACTGATGGCACTGATGCCCATCGAACTGACGTTGTGATTCTTTTACCATTTCGTCAAACTTAGCTGTCGAGCGAACAAACTGTTCTTTTTTGTCATTCCAGACAATAGAGACGGGGCATCTTTCTACGTTTGTTCTTATAACTTAACATCATGATATCCATCGACATCAGTTCAACCGAGGTTACCTTTCATTAATTTAATAGCAAGAGCCATGATTTGACACTAGACAATGCCGTAAGTCTTTTATAAAATTATAACTTTAATCCACAACTTTCACAATGATACTCTGATAAGTATTTACATTCAAATATTGACAAGTTAAGCTATGTACAATTCAATAAATAATTCTTAATTCTTTGTCTGCAAAAATATTGATGACTAAATTTACATATTTGGTTAATGACTCACCGCTCGAAACTAAATCGACTAAAAAAGTCAGGGTCACGAGTGGTTTGCATAACTGAGTGTCTATTTATTGGAAAAGACTCAACTATCTCTTTCCAAATTTTCGAACCAATAACATTTACAAAAATTCAACAAGAAAAATGTTTCATGACTGTTTGATTGGACATTTTTGCTCGTGCTTTCTGGATTGTTTAAAAGTTCTTTCACACTGTGGAGGATTCGAGTGCTTGGCAGTGAGTCACGCAACAACCTTCCACGCGGATGAGTACGTGATGTGGTAATATCATCTCTTTACCAATGCCTTCTTTGATGATTCCTGTTTAACCACTTGCAGGGCAAGTTGATATCTCGTAATACTAGATTTAGTTTCGTTTTCTCACAGTGACACCCTTAAGACCTGACGCAAACCACAGTCACTCGTACGTGATGTTTTGTATGATTTTCAGTTTCTAGTGAAAGACGCCATACAATCTCATGCTAGTATCAGACTTCTCTTTCGCTTTCTTTGTTCCCAACTTTCTTCTATTTCCTCAATGGCTGCCAGTTTGGGCACGCAAGGTGAACTCTTTTTTCGTTCAGAAAAGGTTTTCAGCCCTCTTGGCTCTTTTTGGAAGTCTTTAAAAATCCGAACCCATTCGTCTTTTTCTTGTTGATTTTGAGCAGTAAACGTTAGTGACGTGGGTCCATTACCAATTCTCTCTCCCATAGGAGTGACAACGAAGCTTAGATCTCTATTCTCTTGTACTCTGCACTCGTGTAGCAGTCGGAGTACAGCACAAGGCTTTTTCCACACAGACGTAGCTTCGTTGTAAAAGACAACGAAGGGATCAGACATCCCAGTATAGGCAACAACACGTAGCTTGTGTTTCTGAAGATCGTAGGGTGGGTTGGAGAGCCAAAGAAACCCGGTTTTAGCTTGTGACATGTTCATAATTTTACCGCGACTGAACTTGACTTACTACTGATCTTAACACTTAATTTTCTTCTAATGCTATGGATCACTGAATGGATTGTTTATATACCTTTAGTACGTAAATATTCGCTCACGTTACGAGAATGTCATGACGTCACAAGATGTCCGTGCTCACCTCATGAACTGTTTACGCGAGGTACACACATGATTATTCCGCCGAATTGGAAATTATCTGACGTTGACGTCACATGTTGAATAATTAGCCAAATCGTCGAATCGAGAGCAAGAAAGAAGGTTCAGATAATTAGTTCAAGATAAAGCTCCGAAATCCTTTCAGCGGTTTGAATTGAGGCTTCTAATAGCCATAGTAAAGTAGAAATTATGCGTTCGGTGTGTATATATAATGAAGTAGAGAAATAAGAGAAAAATATCATATGCCCTTGGCAGGATTTGAACCCACGTTGCTTCTAATAGCCGTCGTATCAAGTTTAGGAGTAAAAACGTGAGTCAGTTGGAACATGCTTCAAAGAAATGAATAATAAACAGTCGAGAGAACGGAACAAGGAATAAAACTTTAAAATATCCTGGCTTTAATTTATTTAACTTTAGCCCGGTCTTCAAAAAAACACTTGGCTGTACCGTCAGATAATTGATGAGTGTTCTAAACTGTATAGATTTTTCATTGGTCATGGTAACTATTATATATGAAATGTTTGTCGATAAAGTGAATTCTTCAAATCGATAGTGAAAAGAGAAATGAAAAGAAGAAGAAGAAATTAACGAAAGAGAACGAAAAAGAACAAGAACAAAGGAAAAACAAGAGAAAGAGGAAGAACAAGAGGAGGAAGACTGAGAGTAGGAAAAACTATTTTTTCCCTGCTCTTTATTTTCATGATCACTGACAAAAACAAAATATTTAGCCATCTTATTTCGCCAAAAGTGCTCTTTCATTTTTCTTGGGGCATCATTTAACATGGTCTCTCTTATTAACTCTAGTTATGAAGATCGAAAAACCATGAAAAATATTCTGCTGGATTCTCTGTATTTACTTCATGTGTTTTAACACGCCGCAAGGCTCTACTCGATTAATTTTCCCCCGCTTCAAATATTCAGAGATAACAGTATTTAACAAAAAGCCGAGGGGCACCGAGCTAAACGATTAAAACACTTGCCTACTTGTCTTTTATGGGTCGTAAATTATGGAGTTTGCCGCGCAATTGTAGGTGAATTACTCAAGAAGAACGCGATTTAGTCGAACGTCGCCGGTTGCTACCCTCGAAACTACGTCACAAATAAACTAAGAGGTAAATGTGCAAATGAACAACACAGCATGCACGCAGATGTCTTGCTACTATGATCACCCCGCTACAGGTTAAGATCTAGATTCCTTTTTGTTATTTCTTAATTATTGCTTTATTTTCATGAGAAGGAAATGAATACTACCGTCGATGTTTACATATATTCAAATGTAAAAACAGATTATTATCATCAAATCTAAAGCTGAATAAGCTCAATGAGCATGGCTACGACACGAGGCATGGAAGAGAGTTTTGCTTACCACGACCCAAAACTAACTAGGGAAAACAAACAATGCAGTATCAAGCCATGAAAGAATGGAACAATCTGAGTGACACTAAACAGTGTCATAAGATTAGCCATTTTAAATCGAATTTCTTTTAAACCTGTAAACCTAAATAATTTGAACTTTTCATCTTTTACATTTTTACATACTAGTAATAATGATGTTGACTTTTTACATATTATTGTCAAAATATCTTATTTATCAGGCCCTCCTCGAAAATCACATTTATAAGTGAAGAAGCTTTCTGCTAAAATATGAATGTAAATAAATAGATCAAGTAAAATATATATGTGAAGTATTTTAAAATTAAAAATAAATGAATAGAGAAATGGAATGGATAACAAGCAAATTAAGTAGTTTTGTGAGTAGATGACGTTAAAATTAGCATTTATTTTTGATAGTGAATTAAATAATAACAAATAACACCTGGTTAATAAACTCGTTATGACTCTGGAAAAAAAAGCTGTCAGCCGTTTATTAGTGGATAGGAAACTGATATGAAAGCTAGAAAATAAGAACGGTATATTTCTCAGTATCATTTTTATTAATAATCTACTTAATTAATCATAAATTGTACTTTTTCTTTTCATTCATGCATTAGAAAAATGAGTATCAGTTACAGGCCCGGATGAGTTTCTGTGCAAGGGTCTTTCATTCTATATTCACTCTTTCATATGCACTCATTTGATGAATCGATCTCATCCCTCTTGAACTGCTACTGCTTTTCACAAGCCGACTCACTTTTTATTCCAACATCTTTACCCCTTGCCTTGACTTCAAGCTGAGATAGAAAATAATGTTCCTCGCGTTTTCTTTAGAATTAATAAAAAATGATAAGCGTCAGTAGCCGCGGGTAATCATTTTATTTCTTAGCCAAATGATGTAATGTCTGCCTACAGACAGCGTCAAATAAAAACATGATACCAACAACAGAAAAATATGACGAGTGATAAAAGGATCCATGAGAGCAGATTGGTTTTCCTCAAGCTGGATGCAGCCAGGTCTGTGATGAAATTAGTGGTCACGACGAAAGAAAGTTCAACGATTATACCATATATAGTGATACCGGAAATAAAATGCATGTTCGGAAGTACAGTTTTTCAAGAGGAAATCCTACTTGCTATTTTCCTTATTCTCTCTCTCCCCCTTACTGCTTCCTTGCTTTTTTTTCTTTTCCTTTATTCTTTCCGTTTTTCATTTTGTACTCTTTATTGTTCTGCAGCTCAGAGCGGTTCCTAAAGTTAAAATTCATCAGTAATCTCAGTGATGTAGGAAAAGAAAGCATAAAAAAGGAAACAGGAGGTAAGACCACAATGAGAGGAAGGGAAGGATAGTAGTTACTCATCAATCGCAAATGGGGATTACCCATAAAATATGGTCAGGGGCGGCGGAAGCGGGGGGCGGGGGGCACTGCCCCCCCCCCCCCACTAGAATTTTGGGGGGGGGGCTGGCCCCCCAGAATATATTGCCTCACAAACACACAAAAAAACGCATGAGATTTGGTTATGATCAGCATTATTTATTATTTTGATATTACATAATTTTCTGTATCTAAAAAGGATACTGTATCTAGCGACGACTTGCATCATTTTTGTGTCTCTCAGCACAATTGCAAGTGGTTTAATGCGCGCAAAATGTTATTGATTGAAATATCACACATACACGTTTGTAATCAAGCTAAACAGGGAGGGGGGGGGGGTCATTTCAAGGTACAGTGATATATTGGAGTGCTCCCCCAAAAATTTTCATCTTCCGCCGCCCCTGATCGCGTACAATACTCGTGACATTAGGGAAATAAATTATACTTTACTTAGTCTAGTATATGTCTGGGACATGCAGCTGGTTTTATCACTTTCATCTACAGCAAATATCTTTGGCGGATTCTATTCTCAGCACTGTCAATATATAAGGCATGCAAATCAAACATATTGACAGAATTCGCTTGTAATGTCTGCGTAAACCTATCCGTCATATTAGTGATTAGGGGAGGATATTCCAAAAATAAAAGAACTCTCCAAAGTAAAAGTAAATATACTGGAAGCCTGTTATTTGGAAATGATGTCCACGTAAGCGTAGGATGTTTGATCTCACTGTAGCGTTGCACGTACCTATAACGCACGGGATGCCTGAATCCCAACTGGTTCTTCCAGTTTTGAATTTCTGCCAATTAAATATAGTGCTTGGTTTCTTCACTAGCGTCCGGTTTTCCACTGGCCTCCATAGTGTTTCTACAGTTGTTTCTACATGTTTTCTCCAATGATGTATGTTCTATCCGCATCCTAACTGTCATTTTTTTGTTTGGTCTCAATATTGTTTTTGAAACCAAAATTGAAATTACGAAAATCCCATTGTTTTTGATTGCATTACCTATTGTTAAAAGCCTGAATAGCGAGACATTGAAAACATATCAGTTTGTTACTGAGAAGTCGCTAACATGGTCTAACATGCACCAAGCCCAAAAATCATTCAAATCTTGATGGACATGTCGTACTTGAGATTGAGAAAGCGGGGGCTAAGCTTATCAGTTCCTTTGTGTGCTATTGGACATTATCCGTGGTCAGGATTTTTCTCGTATATATCTTACAAATACAAGTATCTTACAAGTATCTTGCTTCAGTCATTCACTTGTTTCATACTCTTTTGTCGATAAACCTCGGTTCTTTACAACAAACGTTCACAGACTCCCACGCTAGAGCACTAAAATGTTTTCCTTCAAAATTTTCAGCATTTTTTTTCTTATATTCAAGCATTGCATGTTTTATATCTGGTTTGTCATCTCGGGGCAGCTCATTCAACGATGTACTGAAATGACCCTAATAACTTGCATGACCTCCAGCATGCTAACTAGCATCCCACTGACGAAAAAAAGGCTATTGCGGACCGGGAATATCACTGAGTAAGAATAGAAAATATTATGTTGAAAAAAGACCGTGTGCAAGCAGTTGGTGGTTTATACGGTTTATAGCTATCCGATGTTGGATGAATTAAGCATGAATTGAATTAGTCACATCAACCAACATGAAGGGCAAGTATTTTTAGTTATTTCTTACTCTCAATTGGGAATGATTCCAAAACACGTAAAGATTATAGAACAACACTTGTTTTTGAGAAGGGGTCACAAAGCAATGGCACGTCAACCAGCGTCTCAATCACATCTTGTTATCGTTTTTTTTAGTTAATTCTTTTTATTTATTGGCTAATCCTGCTATCGCGAGTCTTCCATCCCTACTACGTGAGCATTAAGAAGGTCAAATATTTGTTTTATCCGACAAAAAAAACCGTGTTATTGAGATCCAGAACCCTCGTACGTAATCACTGTCACATTTTCGGGCAAACACGGTGATATTAAACAAGATAAAAATTTATCCTTGGTGATTTTTTCAGAATCAAGAAACGTTAATATTTGAAGAGCCGATTGATTAACACTCACGAAGTTTCAAGTTGCGCTCTCGTAAACATGGAAATCGTGGAAATCCTGGCGGAAGTTAATCTCTCTACTGCTTGCTGCCTGAATATTGGCACGATCGATCACGTGTTAGCGGGAAGTGATAGTCAATATTGGTGGTCGCGGAAACTGATCGACTCGATAATTTACTCGATAATTTTATTTAATAGTCTTTGCTACTCCTCATTTGTACTTCTGAAGAAAGCCTTCAGAGCCTGCCTAAGGATCTTATAACAAGCAACGCAGGCTTGGTACCCACTAGTGAAATGTATATACAAAATTCATATTGACTTTTAAAAATAATTTAAAATTGCCTCGTAATCATTGTAACCTCTTTGAAACCAAAACCGTTTGTCATTTGTTGGGCAAGATTTTAATTCCACTGGGATTTAAAACCGTTGCAGCGTGTGACTATTGAAGGGGGGAACCATTAAAATAGAAAAGAAAAAAAAGAAAATCCATGACGCATAATAGTGATAACTAGCCTAAAAACCAAATCAAACTAGACTTATAAAATACCTTGCCATTATCTACAGTCCATGACCATCGTCCTTATTATTTGTATTGTTATATGTAGTCTATATATGATACTCTGGTTTGGTAGGTACCAAGCCCTAATCGCGCAGCAAGCGGACTATACGTACTGGGTAAAGGAAACTTCTCTTTTCGCCCGATTTCTTATCCACTTACACTTCTTTTTGGACAGACTAGGGTAGCATTAAGATCAGTATGATATATAAAGGGACCGCAGGAGATTGACCGGTTCAATGATTGGATGATTGGCTGTTGTCTTCCCCTTTCAGGCCACCTGTGATTCCCTTGAACATTATATCCTTCTCATTAAGAACATCTAGCTTGATGCGGAATACCTTTTTTGACATGATAATCATCTTTGATCATTTATTATGACTATTTATTTTTCAGTTTAATTGTAATTAAACTTTTAATCGTAAATTTAATCGTAAACTACAGAATTTTACCTACGTCGAGAAAACATTCGTTCAATTATCATATGATCAATTATCTCTTGATCATGTATCTTTCTGGTGTATTTTTGTAAAAGGATTCTTACTTATATTATTCAAAATAGAAAGATCCACGATTCCTGATATCTTGAATTTGTTAAGGTAATTCCCTTGTTTTGCTCTGCGCATTTTTCTATATTTTCATGGAACAAGCAAATTTTAGGCTTTTTCTTTCGGAAACTAAATAAGAAACATGTTCAAAACCAATTTTCACTTTTTCCTCTTTTTTGAGTAGAGAAATTGCGATTTATATCTGACTCTCCCCCGTCTCCACTCATAAAAGTGTCTGTTTTCGAATTTTTTGAGATGTTTTTCCAAGATAAATCAAAAACGAGAATGGTGATTCCCATTTTTTATTTCAGATTTTTGATAAATGCGATGCTCGTCATTATATATCAAAATATGAAGGAAAATTTATTGGATAGATTTTGAAATAAATTGACACATTTCGAGATCATCTATCGAAAAAGCGAGAATGGTGACCTCTTCCTTTATTTCAGTTTTTAAATGTGCATAACATAAATATTGTCCATGCAAAGTTTCAGGACAAAGTTATTGGCATTATTTCTTTTAAGGGAATTACCTTAAAAGATAAACTCAATTTAATTGATGGTGGTACACATGCGCAATGGCTGCTAGCAGTTCTTGGAAAAAATCGGTATAACGAGTCGTCACACAACGCATCATCGACACTATGTCAAGCCGGCAAAGAATGTGCTTCATTGCATATATATACATAGGTATATTTATATATATGTATATATACAGCGCTTTGCAAACATTCTGTAAATGAAATAGAAGATTAAATTTCAATTCAAAAAAACGTTTTTAAAAAGGTCAAATACATTGAGTTTCGGTAAAATTTAATCATAGTGCACATAATAAGCATTAATACTAGATATTTGGCTAACTTTTGGTTGAAAATTGGAATAGCTAAATAGTCTTGAAATGTCGGAACTTTTTTCCAAATCAAAAACGTATGCTTCAAAGTTAATGAATTTGTTGTTTACAAAAGAAGGTATTCGTTTACACTTACATCATGCAACACATTTTTTTCTGATCATATTGTCTTCTCCACATAGAATTGAGTATTCCCACGACCACTGACCAGTTTCTGAGAATTTGCTTGTTTTCTCGATTGCATTTCTTACATTCATTTTAACTGTACAATGCACCCGTATCTATACCACCAGAATTATAAGAAGAGTATTATAATTCATTAGGTGGAATTTTACTTATATCGTTTATGGTCCTATGACTGTGCCACTACATGACACAACAAACAGATTTAGGTTTTTCAGGTTCTGGTGGACGACTAGACGACGTCGGAGACTGTTGTCCATCGGGATCAAGCCCTGTTAATACCTCCAGAAGCCTTCTCGCTATGATAGCTTGCAAAATGCTTTCCATTGTTCCATCAGCTGGCATCTCTCTTAAGTAGGTTTTTATGGGTTTTCCAGTGTGTAGATAAATTTCATACGCTTCAAGCCAGATTCGTCCTTTCATGAAGACCTGGTACAGAGTGTACTCGTTGGTCCACATCGTTGGTACAAAGTGACAGATTGTCGTCAACCCATCTTTTGTTCCATAGCTGTGGTTATCAGTGCCACACTCAAGATCGCTTCCATCTTTATCTTTCAATGGCCTTGAAGGATTACAGACCAGAAGATCAGGGCAGGAGTTTGGATAGTCAGGCTGAATGCAAGCCCTTAGTGTGTAGGCCTTGTTGCTGTTTGAAGTCATTTGGACTTCGATTCGAGTACCAGGACCATCACGATTGAACCAGTTAACATTATTCGGAAAATAATCCTCAAGAATTTTCTCCTCTTGCTGGAGCCTTCTGTTCTGACCTTCAGACCACGGCATTCTCGGCTGCGATTATTGTCTGTTCTCATCGACTCCAAACCCAGTGCCTTTACAGCAAAGTCTGAAATCTTCTGAGAACTGAAAGAGGAAATAAGCAGTGAGCGATATCCCATCATGCTATGCGCCTTGACCCATGACCCTCTGGTCTATTTGCACAGAAGAAGATAATTGAAACTAGTTCTGATAACCACCAATAGAATATTAAACTGTCATGCCTTTTTCCATAGCTCAAAGATCAAGGCTTGCTTTAGAAAAAAGTGTTCTGGAGAATTACTTTCCAGATGATCGTTTAAGATGGTACGATCCGACTGCGTCTAACGGAGAAGCTGAAGTCGAAGTGGATGTATTCACTAGCAATGACAAGAGATATTCCCTTAAAATTGTGATCCCCATGGATTACCCGAACAGCTGCCCCACATTACTGGTATCGAAGCCATCATGTGAACTAAAAAGAAGGAATGGAGCAACAATTCATGGAGTAGATGACCATTCATGGGGAGTATTCAAAGGATGCACGAAGATTTGCCACCACCGAACTGATCAGTGGACCAGTGATTTAACACTATACCAAGTATTCATGAAGGGAGTAATTTGGTTGGAGGCTTACGAAGCTCATATCAGAACAGGAAATTCTCTCAGTAAATATCTAAGAGAAATGTGAAATACAAAGTCCAGTTTTGCTGCGACCAATGTGGACTATGTTAGGCTTAGGTTAGTAGAACTGCACAAAGAAAGCTTCATCTACAAGGATAGTATTATTGTACACTGTAAGGATCAGATATTATTGATGTATTATTCTTGTATATTATACTCTTTATTTCTCTATTTCAATGAATCCTGTGGTAATGTAATTCCTTTTGAGTTTTCGTCTTGAATAAAAACATGTATAATTAACTGAAATACTCTTTTAACAATCAACAAGGACAGGCAGGAAAATTTCCCCAGACTCGACATACGCATACAAATTAAATTTCCTTAATAATTCTAGGAAACCTAGCCACTTTAGAAACAAAAATCGGGGATTCCCCTAAAATATAATAAGTTCTTGCGCTGACGCATGCGCATTGATCGGCTTGACAAATTCTAAGAAGCCATAATATGCTTCATGATTTTTGAAGACCTGCATTGTTTGGAATCGTCTGAAAATATAACATTGAAAAAAACAACAAGGTTGTATCAAGCCGTAAGTGAGGCGTACTAAAGAAAGGATGAACAGACAACCTTATAGAACTCCTGGAGTCACTGAAGGTAGAGGAGGACAACCTTTTAGTTATACACGCAGACAACACACGGATTCTAGTGAAGAAGAAGAAGAAGAAGAAGAAGGACTAGAGCTGGAAGAGGTTGGTCATCAGCCAAGGAGAGAACAGCTCGTCTTCGACAGGGAAAGTGGAAAACTGGTTATCAAGGAAGAAAGACCAAGACACTTGGCTCCAAAAGTTGTTCTGACAGGCATGGCATCGAGTGGCTTCTTTTGATATAAAACTTTTGAGAGGCTGCACCATATTCAGGATCTTTACACTCTCTTACAAACATGGATTAGTCAATAGATTCACTCATTTAAATTAGTGACTCTACCTTCGACACAACAGAGTTGTCATTAACCTCATCCATTTGCCCCCATATAGTTTTTTTTTTTTTTGCACTTTGAACCATGTAAATAGGTAAATGTATACGTACGATAAATTGATATTATTTCTAGTTGAAAGGGTTATTTTATTAGGAGATAGAAATATCAAAAACCCAGCTTTGAGAAACATTACTTACTGGGATAGGCTGCGTTCATAATGTATGGCAGAGGGGGGAGGGAGGGGAGCAGATGAAATTTACGGATGATCGGAAACTTTTTAGCAGTAAAATAGGGGAGGTTGAAAACTTTTTTTCACAAAATTGGGGGGATGCGAAATTTTTAGAAGAAGCTACTAAAGATTGCCTGGGGGATAGCTATTTTTGGGGGAACTTCAAGAGGGGCTTCAAGATTTTTTTTGTCATTTTAAGATTTCGCCTGCTCCAACACCCTCCCCCACCCTGCCGCAGACTATAAGTCGGTGCATAACGCAATATTCATTTCCTGTTTCGACTTCCAAGAAAATCTGCTGCGAATCACTTTCTAATTTTCTCAGTAACGACGATTTCTGAGAATTGATCTAATGATATTTCTTGGAATTAAAGGACTGTACAAAGGAAGAAAATAGATTGCAAAGTACAGGCTTTTAATTCCATATGCTTAATAGCAAGAACAATGCCTCGTAACCGAAGAACTAAGAAAACAAAAACCAAAGACACTCTGGAGTTCACCGTCTACATATACGAGTCAGAGTACCGACAGATACAAGCTTGGGTTGATAAACACCAAAACCTTGAAACTGGCGGAGACTTGTTTGGTTTATGGACAGACGACCACACTGCAGTGGTTCAGCTCGTACTCGGGCCAGGGAAACACTGTAGACGAACGTCAACTTCCTTCTACCAAGATGTTAAGTACCTCGAACGACTAGGTAACTTCTTGACTAACGAAGAAGGGTTGTGTCATATTGGAGAATGGCACTCTCATCACAGACTCGGTTTAAAGGAGCCAAGTGGAGGAGACGAGAATACAGTCTGGACCAACATGGATAGATATGGTATCTACCGATTTCTCCTCTGTATTGCCACCATTGATGGAAGTTGGTTGGACAAAGAGTCGACACCAGATGATGTAAGCGTAAGAGGATTTCTTTTTAAGGTCACTGACGAGAACGATCGGCTCCTTTCTGGATGCAAGTTTACTCTTTTGCCAGAAAAAAGTCCTTTCCGATATAAATACATTGACGAAATCAAAGAAGGAGCTGAGAGTGTAAATAAAGAGCAAGAGACACAGAGAGCTTATGCTCCAGTCCATAAATACAAGAACAAGGGACAAAAGCATGCTTACCAAGCCTTGGAAGTGGAAGAACCGGAATACGAGGAACCAGAAGACAAGAAACGACGCCACGAGCAGTCTTATTTTAGAAGATGCTTCAATCTTATTTTTTATGTTTGCTTCCCTTATATGTGGCTCTGTTGCAAAAGATTATGCAATGCGCTAGGTCGTTGCTTTTGCAGGTGCATGTGTTTTTGGAATGACAAGGAAATGCAAGACACCAATGCAACTGAACCAGCAAACTCTTGCTGGAAAATCTACTTCCGGGATCTCATTCATTGTGGTTGCTGTCCAATATGTTGGTTTTCTTCACAATCTCATTGAACCATTGATCTACTCAGTGTTAGCAACTGAACTACATCAATAAGCATGAACTAATATGCTTATGTGATCGACTGAAGCCTGATCGAATTAGTAGATCTGATATTTGCATGTTTACACTCCAATATCGTCCATCCGTACTGTCCATATAAGAAGTAACCTTAAACTAAGTGCTAACTGTTGAAATATAACTGTTATGTTATTATTGATTCCTGTAATGAAATAGAATTAATTTCATTTGTATGATATTTCTTGTAAGTGTACAACATGACAAGCTTGTTTAGGTTTTTTAAGGATATGAGGCGGAGTGAGTAGATTTGGTTTTTAGATATGAAACAATAAGAATTATAGCATCACTTTTATTCTCATTGCTTTAAACAATTAAATAACTTCGAAAAAATTTAAAATCAGTACATTTTTGATTTACAGCCGGGATATTATTGAAACTTTTGAGCAGCAATTATTTGATTTTTTTCGGTATTTATAAATTTGCTCTTAATATTATTTAGGGTTGTTCTTATTCACAAGTGCGCAAGACTGCATTTCCAAGAACTACAACTTTGAAATAAAGCCCTTAGGCGGAACAAGATAAACGATTCATTTCACAAACATGTCGTGGACAACAGTTCAACAGAGAAGACTTGGGTTGGAAAGAAACATCTTACGAGACAAGTTCCCAGAAAAAGTGACTTGGACTGATCCAACGTCGCGTGGCAAAACACAAGTGGAAGTGGCCATGAATACGAACAACGAAAAACCCTACAAGCTGCGAATCTATATTCCTGAAGATTATCCAAATTCCTGCCCAGATATGGTAGTGAGCTATCCTAACCACCAACTGAAAAGACGTGATGGAACAAACCCCCTTAATTACAATGACCACGTTTTGGATGCAAGGGATAATCTTACAAAGATTTGTCATTTTAGACCGAATAAATGGACGTCTGACAACACCTTGTATCAAGTGTTTATGAAGGGAAGGTTATGGCTGGAAGTTTACGAACTTCACCTAACAACTGGCAAGCTAATGGAGAGTTTCTTGAGGGAAATGCCTTAAGTAGTCACTGCATCACTAAAAGCACATAAAGCTCTTCAAGATAATTTAGAGGTAGACATTTACCATGCAATTATTTACTGCAATTCATCTGGCCTTTAATATTAGACAAGCACTGAAGTAAGCTGGCAACTGACTTGGTCGTGCCGGAATGGTATATGCATTTTATCAAGATAAAAAATAGTGTACTTGCAGCAAAATCATTGATAATTATCGTAATTGAGCTAACATAAAAGACAGCAGTAAACGAGCTTAATGCATAATCATTATATAGGTCATGGATTTGTTCAATGCGAAATTTAATTCTCTGAGGCATCTCATTTAATATTTCTATTTATTCTCATGATGATTACTATATTTCTCTTCCAATGTCTTCTAACACTTCATGGTATTTTTGTTTTTCATTTGCGTCTTGAATAAAAATATATGTATAATTTGTGTAAATTGAATGGGCAGAACTGTGGTGGAATAATCAACACATCTATCATGTATAATTTATTGAATACTTATTTAACTTAAATCAACAAGGACAGGCAGGGAAATTTCCCCAGACTTCGACATACGCATACAAAGTTTCTTAATAATTCTAGGAAACCCTTGCCACTTAAGAAACAAAAATCGGGGATCCCCCTAAATCATAATAAGTTCTTGGAAATAAGAACATTGGCGCATACGTATTGATCAGTGTGACAAATTCTAAGAAGCCATGATATGCTTCATGATATTTGAAGATCTTCATCGTTTGGAATCGCCTGAAAATAGAACATTAAAAACTCTTCCTGGAAAAAAACCAGGTTGTATCAAGCCATAAGTGAGACGTACTAAAAGAAAGGATGAACAGACAGCCTTATAGAACTCCTGGAGTCACTGAAGGTAGAGGAGGACAACCTTTTAGTTATACACGCAGACAGCACACGGATTCTGGTGAAGAAGAAGAGAAAGAAGGACTAGAGCTGGAAGAGGTTGGTCATCAGCCAAGGAGAGAACAGCTTGTCTTCGACAGAGAAAGTGGAAAACTGGTTGTCAAGGAAGAAAGACCAAGACCCTTGGCTGCCAAAGTTGTTCTGACGGGCATGGCATCCAGTGGCTTCTTTTGATAAAAAAAAACGTTTGAGAGGCTGCAACATATTCAGAATCTTTACGCTCTCTTATAAACATTCACTTTTATGGACTAGTTATCAGTGGTTTAATTAATGCCTGCCTCAAGAATTGATATTAACCTCCTCTATTTGCCTCCACTTTTAGCCATGTAAATAGGTAAACGTATACGCACAATAAATTGATTTTATTTGAAGTTGAAAATGTCTATTTATTAGGAGTAAAATATATCAACAAACTTCGGAATATTACTTACTGCGGTTAATGGTAAGGCAGTGCATAATGCAATATTCATTTCCTGATTCGATTTCCAAGAATTAAATCTGCTTCGAAGCACTTTTTATTGTATTTATTTGCAGGCGTTTCAAAGGTCGATTTCCGAGAATTCATCTAAGTCGCATATTTCTAAGAAATAATTAATATGAAGAAAACGAATAGATTGGAAAACACAGGCTTTTAATACCATACATGTAATAGGAAGATCAATGTCTTGTAAAGAAAAAAAGAAAGCGAAAACTGAAGAGTTCACTGTCTACATATACGAGTCAGAGTACCGACAGATACAAGCTTGGGTTGATAAACACCAAAACCTTGAAACTGGCGGAGACTTGTTTGGCTTATGGGCAGACGACCACACTGCAGTGGTTCAGCTCGTACTCGGGCCAGGGAAACACTGTAGACGAACGTCAACTTCCTTCTACCAAGATGTTAAGTACCTCGACCGACTAGGTAACCTCTTGACTAACGAAGAAGGGTTGTGTCATATTGGAGAATGGCACTCTCATCACAGACTCGGTTTAAAGGAGCCAAGTGGAGGAGACAAGAATACAGTCTGGACCAACATGGATAGATATGGTATCTACCGATTTCTCCTCTGTATTGCCACCATTGATGAAAGTTGGTCTCAAAAAGGGTCAATACAAAATAATGTTGGAATAAATTGTTTTCTTTTCAAAATCAATCCTCGAGTGAACAATCGATACTATCAAGTTCAAGGCATATTTGAAAAAGTCAAAAAAGAAAGCCCATTTCGGTTAAAATACACGGAGAACATAAAGACAGGAGCTGAGAGTGATACTGAAATAGTTGTTGTAGAAGACAAGGAACCAGAAAACAACAAAGGATTTGGAATATGTTGTTTTTGTAGTTTCTGCCCCATGTGTTGGCTAGTTAACTGTGTCCATGGCTAAGGTATTAAATCAGAAGACATCAAACGGAACCCGCTGAAAGATCTGGAATCCTGAATATGTTGTTGTTTGTTTGATGTTTGTTTGTTTTTGTGGCTTTTTTCGTCGTTTCTGTCCCATGTGATTGTTTGTTGACTGACCTTAACTGTCCATGACCATGGTATAAAACCAAAAGACATAAAGAGAAACGTTCTTTTTTGTTATATATATATCTGGAGTGTACCATTGTCGTTAGCGCATGCGTAGCTCACTAGTTTACTAGTTTGAGCACTGTGACATGGTACGATGATCCCACATGTGTGAGATCATCTGGGGTGGCCATATAGCCAATATGGTCAAACCCCAACTCCAGCATTAGCACTGCACTGATGAGGCCCAGAAGGCCGAAACAGTACTGTCTGCAGTTATATATATATATATATAATATATATACACACACACACACACACACACACACACACACACACACACAGCGGATCGCTAAAACTTTGACATTCATTGATATATATTTATATATATATGTCTCCTTTTTTCTATTGTATTTCCACGATTCCTTTGTACCGCTGGGAGGACAGGAACGCGAAGGAGCATGAAATAGTCAGTAGCCTAATTGAACCTATTATTTCTTTTTGTTTCTTTTTCACGGGTAAACGGTACACCAGTTTCTAAAATGACAGGGAAGAGGTCAAAACAGTTGTCCAGAGTAGGGACCCGATTTGGGGGGGTGGGGTGTCTCCCGCCACCACCTACCTTTTTCATGGGGGGAGGGGGGGGGGGTATATGCCGGTACCCACCACCTCTATTAGTAAGACCAGCCCCCGCTTTTTTTTTTTTACCACGCTTTTTTTTATGGGGGGGGGGGGAGGGGGGGTTACGGCACCCATTACACTATTACCTCAAAATATTTTTTTTCTCAGTCAGCTTTTCAGGACTGCTTTTTATGCGGGGGGAGGGGAAGGTTTATAGCGGAATCGAGGCATTTCAAAAGGCTGAGTCTTTAATAACGACAACCATCCAAAAAAGTATAAGCTTTAGTTAATTTGTTTCGTTTCCTAAAAATACCGGTTTCAACTGTTCCACGGATTAGTAAAAACCAAGAGAATATGAAGTATTTAATATTCTCTTGTAAAAATTCAAACTGGTGGCAGCAGGAGCTATAATGAGCTTTGTAGAAATCATGTTGACGTTTGAAATACCTATTATAGAATGGTGAACTTATTAGGGGAAATGTTCGGGCCATATTGGCATTCTTTAGATTTTAAATCAGACAAAATTGGCCGTATTAGGAGATTTTTGTTTACTTTTTTTAATAACTCGGGTCAAATGTACTACGACTACAGTGTTGCTAATTAGATTTGGAATATTTGCTTTTTTCGATCATTTTCCCCTCTTTCCAAAGCCAAAGGTCGTTCTTAAAAGAAAAGTAAACTGCGTGACAAAACATCATAAATGACCCTGTAAATCTTCTGTTCTTTCACTAACTACGTACCGTACGTAGTTAGCGTGTTTTCGAGGCTACGAAACCTAAGAAACAAATGTAAAGAGGACAAATGTAAAGCCAACAGATAGTATGAGCTTATAAATTCTAAATTTTAATTATAATTATATCAAAATGTTCAGGAAAGCCCGGGGTTTTCAAATCCACTTCTGTTTTTTGACAGGTTCTGTTTTATTTCAAGGAGAGACGATTTTCTAACTTGACCCCGGTCATGTCATGCATTTTCTCTTGTAAAATACATCCAATTCTATAGCGTGCATTCAACTCAAAAAGTACGGTGTTTTTTTTTTCAGTATAATTCATTCTAAACCAAAACATACAGTCCATGAATAGTTGAATTCGGCATTGCGAAATCGAGGAAAGCGAGGAATGCGAGGAATGCGAGGAAACCCGGAGGAAACCAAGGAAAACAAAAAATACATAATATTAATATAAATGAAACTGTACCTAGTGGGTAATTGTCAAGACAAAATGATTACACAGACTTTTACATCCCATGCAGTAAGCTTATTCTTCAAGTTGCCGAGTAAAGTGTTTGTAAAATAAGATAAGGGAAGAGCGCTAGCACCTTTGGATGCAGATGAACTGCTCAATGAAATCCTTAAGGAAATATGCTTAGTATATAGTATGTAATATGTAAAAGGAGTAATGTCAAAATGGTGTCTACGACCCTGGGTTCATCGTTATTCTCGCCTGACCTCATAAGTAGCTGTTTTTAAACTGTCAAATTTATATGATATACTGTTATAATACGTTAGAGTTTTAGTTCGATTTTAAATCACCCTATCCGTTATTTAGATGGGTTTTGGCTGCAATGGCAATGTAAATACAAATTAAGGAGTTCAATACTTTGTTAAACAAGGCGCTACATTGGGCATGTCCCTACCCTGCGAGCAGAGGTTTTTTCTGACCCTCACTAGTGGGGCTCGCAGTTGGAGGGTCAGGAAAAAACGGCCTCAGCTCGTAGGGTAGCATGTCCCTAACCCGGACTCGGACTCGAACTTGGACTCGAATTGATGGTTTTGAAATTTTAAAATTGAAATGAATAATAAAGATATTCCTACACCAGGTCGTAAAATCTACAACACATTTCACATTGGGATTGAAGGTGGAATGCACTTTCTGGTAGGAAGATACAAACAAGAAAGAAGTACTGCATGGTACAAAGTTTAGCAAGTTTTAGTGCTTGCCATATCGAGGTTCGCGATGACGAAAAGGAAAAATCAGCACGCATTTCTCCTTTTTTTTCTATTCATTGTGGTATTACAATCCACATTATAAAACTTGAAGTTGAATTTAGTTTTACTGCGTCTGGCGTCACTGCTAAATCTCCACAAAACTGTACAGCGGGGTATCAATAAGTGTTAACAGATCGATTAAAGACAGGGTACACAAAATGTCATGCAGTAATGTCAAAATAGAAATACAAACAGTGTCTTTCCGTCGCTTTCACCTAAGCGGAAACACTTCTAAAAAAAACCGCCGCTAATGGTGGGTACGTTAACTTTTGATGACCAAAGTTTGATGTTTGGCGCCTTAAACTTTGATGTTTTCACATGTAAACATTACCGGTGTCCCAGAGTGAAACGTTAAAAGTTTGTGAAAGCGACGGTTGGTCTTTCTTTGGAATATACATTGTTTCGGCACACTGATTGTCTCCCTGTTTCGATGTTAGGTTTTTCGCGGTCTAGAAGTCAAGTTGGAGACTAGTGTTGACATCACGCAACGCTGAAGCGGATAAAAAAATCACTTCTTATACTAGAAAACGTACAGAACCTTATACTCGGCCTGAAAGTGTCTGTTAGGCTCAAATACGATTACAAAATTGTAACACACGCCGTCTTTATCCTCACATTAAAAAAAGAGCCCCGCCTTCAACTAAGACCACTTATTACCGATTAATGTTCTGTCCGACTATTCGAATATTCAACTTTGGTTGGGGAAACTCTACCCTGCGAGCAGAGTCTCCTTTTAACTCCTCTACGGGCGAGAGAAGGAAAGGAGACTCTCGCCCGTAGAGGAGTTAAAAGGAGACTCTGCTCGTAGGGTAGGGAAACTCAAGTCCGAGCGGTCCAGTGTAAGTGAATTATCATCATGACTTTGATTTATATTATTTCTGGTGTAAGAATTTTAATATTATTTTTCAATTTCAAAATATCAAAAAACAAAAAAAAGAAGAAAAAATCAATTTGAGTTTGAGTCCGAGTCCGAGTTTACGGGTATGCCACCGCATTAAGGATATTTTAAAGATGAAATCATTTGAAAAACAAACAGTGTGAAAGCGTTCTAGCTTGACCGGAAGCATGGAAACTTGTTAGGACATCGAGCTAGCGCGCGGACTGTGGCTTTTTGTCGAGGGTCCACAAGTCAAGGGTAAATAAGCATATCATCATAGGCATATATGACTGGTATATATCGAGGCGTAAAAACGATATCGAATACAAAGCACACCATTTTCAACGCAACCATAGAGTTCTAAAATTAGCGCTATTTAAGGATGCCATCATCATTTAACCACAACTCCGACACATGACGCAGAGCATACGGCTACAAACTTTTCAGTGTCTTTATTCGCATAATAAATGATACAAGAAAATCGTCAATGAAAACAGCCTATAAAATTGGTAATTTACAACGTAGAACAAAGCAGAAATCCAGCAAATTAAAAATGCGTCTCTGAAATTTGAAAGATGCCTGGTTTATGTTAAGAAACTAATGGACAGCCTGTCAATCATTTTCTTTTTGGAACTTTTCAGTATCTCATAGCCGGCTAGCCTGCTGTGCAGACGTTTTGAGGTCGGCTCGTTCCTTTCCCACTAAAAACTGTACCTAGTGGGTAATTGTCAAGCCATTGATTACACAGACTTTTACATCCCATGCAGTAATCTTATTCTTTGCCGATTATTTACATCAGTTTAGGCAAGGCCGTGACTTAAAAACAAATATAGTTTACCTTATAGTTAATAGTTTATAGGGGGGAGGGGGGGGGGGGGGTTGTACCCGCCGCCACCACTAATATTGATGTGGGGGGGGGGGGGGGTTGTACCCGCCACCACCATCTTTGAAGTCAAAAAACGGGTATCTAAGGCAGCTGGGGGGGGGGGGGGGGGGGTAGGTACCACCCGGCACCCACCAACCTTTCTAAAAAAGTCGGGTCCCTACTTTGGACGACTGTTTTGACCTCTTCCCTAAGGATTAAGGAAATAATAAGGTCAATTAGGCTACTGACTATTTCATTCTCCTTTGTGTTCCTGGCCTCCCAGCGGTACAAAAGAATCGTGGAAGTATGTAACGTGGTCTATACTGGTGAAACAGTATCCGAATTGATCTTTTTAACTCCTTTCCGAACAATACTTCTTTTGTAAATAATTATTACACCTCTCGGTACGGCTACCGTACCGCTTCGAACCCTCATATGAAAGCAACTCTAATCCCTGTATGTATATCACCGGTGTTATGTATAATTATTATACACGTTTACACGCAATTAAAACTGGGGGTCTAGAGGTAACCAGAGTCGTTTATTTGTATGTCTGTCTGTCTTTCTATCTGTCAGTCTGTCTAAATCTCAGTTTGTATTTCCTTCTGTATGTCCAATAAAAAACAAGAAACACCATTTTGTGTTTCTAAAAATGTTAACAATTTTATTTGTTCTTTTTATATACAAATGGATTTAGCAAAATCATTGATCATTATGGCATTTAATTGTACTACCATAGTTGAGTAGACAACGGTAAACCAACTTCAAGCATGCCCTTATTGCATAGGCTTCCAGTAAGTGCCTGCGATTTGTTCACTTGCTTAAGCATTTCATGTTTTCATTTTTTTTCTGTTACACTGAGCATGAAGGTAACATGAAGATTCACGTTAAAATTGTTTTTCCTTCTTCGGGCATGATGTGAACTACATTTCTTTCCTCCCTCGTCTCTTTCATTCCTTTTCTTAATATTCATAGGAAGAACCAAGACTTGATTATTATATTCTCCATACACAAATATTGCCTACAAATCTAACAATTAGTTTGTCCAGTCCAATATCACTGTTATAATTGCAAAACAATTTTTAAAAATTAAAAAAAAAACATTGTTCAACTATAAACCAAGTATTTTTAAAGAAGTATTGTAAAGCTAAACCTTAACATAACCAACATAATCTGATTGGACCAGCCAAAAGGTGTGCAATATGCACCAATAATAAAAGAAGCTAAACATGACGTCATATAACAAACCTACTATATGCCTTATGTACCATAAGGAACGAGTACGTTCACCTGGACTCAATGCTGGCCAGGTTCGTGATGTAGATCTACTAGATATTTTTTATTATACACATCCTATTGTAATAGTTGCCTAAATATTATCCTTGGCTGAGGCCCTCAGCTCCCCACCCCCCCCCCCCCCCCCCCTTTCCCCCTGAACTAACCAATGTTTTTGTAGGTCCAGCCCTCCCCTTGTAACCTTTGTATCCTTTAATTCTACGAGAACTCGATTCATAAAAAGCTAAACCAGGACTCTAAAATCCATTTCGCCTTAAGTTGCCATAAACCGTAAACATAGTAATGGGATCTGATACTGTATGGCCACAAATTTACTAGACTACCATCAAATGAGCTACGTCTACATAACCTATACTGTTAACGTAATGTTGTTATGGGGATAATTCAGATGCGATCCACGTAGTACTGGTATCTGATACTGTATGGACATTTACTAGACTACCATCAAATGAGTTACGTCTACATAACATGCATTTAACGTGGTGGTGCATGATCATTTCCATGATGTCCTGGCGTTTGATCCTGTTCAGTATAAGACTAAAGTCTTCCAGTTTTAACCGCGGGCGAGATGTTTTTAGCTTATTGAGTACTATCTCAGCGGGATTATCTTCCTTTTCGACGCTTATTATTTCTTTATCAATTCGAATGTACGTACATAACTCTCTCCAATTGGGGACACCTTTCTTGTTCAATTCTTTGCAAATTTCTGCTCGTAAACATCTTCTTTCTATGATATTGTACAAATCATCTGTTGGTTGAGGAACACAATCTGAAATAGAAAGCACAAATGTTGAGGAATAATAATCGTAAATATTTATTCCATTTCATAATTATAATCATCGTCATCCTGATTAGCGGGATGACTATGATTACGCAAAATGCCGATATTAGATGATAATGACGACACATGACTATATTATGGCGATGATATACATGACTGACGTCAAGGTGGTGATGATGATGGATAATGATAATTGATGATGGTGTTGCAAAAAGATGATTGAAGATGCAGATGGCATCAGTGATGACATAAGATGAGAAAAGATAGCAGCCAAGCTCAACCAGGAAAACGTCGACCAAGTGACGATCAGGTGAATCATCAACTCACCTTCACAATGACAAAGCTTTGTTACGCGAACATAAGGTCGATACGAACAGGGGGGACCACACGTGCACCGTAAAACATCTGTCAAAGACACAAAATAATTTTAGTTAATCATCAGTTCCGTCCAAAATGGTCAAATTAAGATCAGTGGAGCTGGAAGCAAAGAAAAAATACTTATTTTCTGCATAGAAGCAGCACAAGCATGTTTATATATACTGACGAGGGATTATATCAATTCTCATGGACTACATGTTGCAAACCAACCAAATTCACTTTTTAAACAGACTTTAAAAGAAAGTCAGTACCATCACTTTCCAGACCATTGTCATCCAGTGTTCTCCTTGTTTTCTAGAAAATGAAATAAGCATTTTGTTAAACGTATAGTAGAGTGACCACAGTAAATCCTAAATAGTACAAAATAGTGCTAGTTAAACAATAGAAAACAATGGAATTTGCCCGAAATTGTGCTATTTAGTATTACAAAAGTTTCACGGATTTACTGTGGTCTCTCTACTAGTTATAGGAAACCGGCAAGAGTATGTTAGATAGATAGATCAAGTTTATTGACTAAAAACATAGCAGCCATAGGCTGAATTACGTCTAGCTTACAAATAATATTATACGAAAACAATAATATAATATAATTTAAAAAAATATTATATGAAAACAATAATATAATATTATTTAAAAAAATATTATATGAAAACAATAATATAATATTATTTAAAAAAATATTATATGAAAACAATAATATAATATTATTTAAAAAAATATTATATGAAAACAATAATATAATATTATTTAAAAAATATTATATGAAAACAATAATATAATATTATTTAAAAAAATATTATATGAAAACAATAATATAATATTATTTAAAAAAATAATATATGAAAACAATAAAGACTATATGTAAAATTTCATGCAAAAAAATCCTCATTATAAGATATGAATTAAAGATTTGAAAGTAATTTCATTCAGTAATTATCTATTATTAAAAGCGTGAGTAAACTGTTCATTTTTGCAACGTTATGCGGTTACCTTTTTTTCTGGCTGTTTCTTTTTTCGTTTTCCATTTGAACTAATTTTATCTCGTTTTCCCTTCGAGAATTCTAAAACACAAACACACAGGTTTAACGTCTTAAATGAAGTTTGAGACTAAAACGGACGTCGTGTAAATTGCTGGATATTAGGCTAATATTTCATTACCTTTCCTGATGAATTCGTCGCTGATCATCCCACGATGTTGTCCTGTTGCTACGATAACGGTATTTTCTCCACTGGCAGTAGCAGGGATGGAAGTAGGTGGTTCATCACTATCACTATGTTCTTGTCCAGGTTTACTATCCAAGTTAACCTTCATGATCTCCTTTATATCTTCTGCATGTGGAGGTGGTGGTTCATTTGATACTACCTCTCGGGATGATTCATCTAGTTGTTGTAAGCTTCCTGAATTGTTTCCTTGCGTGGAAAGACAGTCATCCTCAATATCTTCACTTCTCAGTATTTCGATATACTCTCCATATCCTGGATTCATAGCCACCTCTGCTCTGGTCAGCGGCCATCTCATTGGCCTCATTTGGACCGCGCCTAGGTCGGTCGAATCACGATAGACCCATGGATCATGATAAACAAACTCATCATAATCAACATCACTTTGAGAAATGGTGGAGCCTGGATGGGAAAACAAACAAATACGAATAACTTTTTCACATGAGTAACACACAAGGCAGCACGCAGAAGGTTTAGTGATAAAAACGCATGCCAAGATTACTAAACTAGCTAAAAGTAAGTAGGGTCAGTCTCAGTTGACTTACGGTTAAGTAGAGCAAGTTGTTGCATCATGTGATCTGATTGGCTCTCCATTTCTTCTCCTGGTAAGATCCTTTGAGCGTAATCTGTATTTGTAATTAATCAAGTAAGAATTAACAATCTAGAGTGGATTTTGTGTGACATTCGTGGACGTGGTGCTGTGATTGGATGAATCATATCGTCATGTACTCATTCAAAAAAAAAAACATTCTAACAGTGACTTACTTGTGATAACTGGTGGAGCTGGTGCTTCAAATCTTTCTTCGACTGTGATCACTGAGTTAGAGGTATCGTCTTCTACGTCTCGTTCGCGGGGTCTAAGAAGAACTTTTATCCTCTTCAAGATGTTAAAATGCTTTAGCATATGAAACAAGATGGTCGCAAAGAGAACTATGCCAATCACGGTTGCTACCAGCCAACCAGTAAAAAAACCTGTGATAAACGACACTGATAGATCTAATAATGCACCTTATTTATTCGCCAAAGGCGAATTGAATATCGGGGGATAATAACCGAAACGGAGTTAAGGTTATTATTTCCGATATTCAATAAACCTCAGGTCAATAATTGTTTTAGTAGAAATACACAGGTGATAAAAGATAAAAGACACATTTTTATCCGGTAACGGCAACAAAACGGCTGGCCGCCATTTTGGATTATCGCTGAAGGTAATTATCGTGTGATAATCTGAGTTTCTCGACCAATCTGCGAGCGAGATTTTCAATAATCACCTGTGTATATAAACTTATGGGCATAAATACGATAACAGACATGTAGTTGCAAATTATAACAATGCATGCTATTGGCTATCAGATAGAATAGAAAACATATTATCAGTTGGTAGATATAAGAGTGCACCTTATTGGCTATCAGATAGAATAGAAAACATATTATCAGTTGGTAGATATAAGAGTACGCCTTATTGGCTATCAGATAGAATAGAAAACATATTATCAGTTGGTAGATATAAGAGTACGCCTTATTGGCTATCAAATAGAATAGAAAACATATTATCAGTTGGTAGATATAAGAGTACACCTTATTGGTTATTAGATAGGATACGAAACATTTAATGACACTACATCTATCTTATTCTAGCAACTCACTTTGTTCATTTTCTTCTTTCTTTTGGTCATTTTGAGATTGTAATACAGGAATGGTGGTTTTCTGTGTCTTTGTAGTTGGACTTTTTGGTTTTATTCTGGTGTTGTTTTGAATGGTGGTTTTCTGTGTCTTTGTAGTTGGACTTTTTGGTTTTATTGTGGTGTTGTTTTCGTTGTCTTTTTTAGTCGTACTAATGATCGTTGGAGGAGACAACGTCTTTTTGGAAGAACTTCCTGTTAAAAACTTCAAAAATCCTTTCTTACAATCTCCATACGCGAGTATATTGTCAGGACAACGTAAAGGGCTACAAGAACATGACAACATCCCAGCCATTTCACATTCCTCTTTTACAGACTGACTTGTGTAAATCGTTGGTGTTCCACAACATTGAGAGCAACGCGTACAACTGCCATCAGACTCAGTAAAAAAACTAAAAATAATTACAGCAAAATACGCCTTAACACTGAATTTTTTTCAATTTAACGCATTAAGCGGAACTCACTTGCTTTAGCATTGATAAACGATTTCTTTTTCACGATAGTGACAGGTGAATTAATAGAGGAAGATCTTCTTCGACACGTTAAAGAGCCAATATCACTTTCATACTATAGTAGCCCGTACTCACCCCTTTGGACACTTGGAGCATTTCATGTCATGTGTCTTGTTACACGGGTGAATCATTTTAGTTCCTTTTGGACATTTCCTCTTGCATTCGTCACACATGTGTTGAGATTTACTGCTTTTGTAATAATGGGGAGGGCAATCTTCACATTCTTTGTTTTTGTCTGGTTTTGTTATGTTTCCATTTTTCTCTTCATATCCACAGTGCGTGGTGTACTCTTGTCCCGCGGGACATGCGGGACAGTCGATGCATTGATTGCCATTATTGATCGTATATTGCCTATCCTGACAATCTGAAAGTGATAGACCACCAGCCAGTACTAAGTCCGTCTGGGGAAAAATCAACACATCGTTAAAAAGTGACTAGCATGACAATAAGCTAGTTTTTAATAATCAGTTTGCATTAGCAGTTACCAGGAATTATCTATACAAAAGAGCCGAGTGAGCCTAGGTCGAACTACTTCTGTGACATTTTCCACAACCGAATCTCAGCCTTAGTCCTTCTGACTGTTATTGTAATGATAGATCCAAATTGACCCCAAGTCGACAGCCCAATACAAATATCTAAAGGCACTTTTTCACTCCAAAAGATAGTTAACTGTTTTCTGACAGAAGCATCTGAACTTACGCCTGGCCGCCTGGCTGGGACTGTCAAGCAATGCCAATGCTGCAGCAATTAAATTAGGGAAAGATGATTGCAAAATACAGTGGTCCAGGTCGTTTACATTCTTCAAATACTATCGTCAAAGACAATTAATCGTAAGCTTCAAGTACCTAGGCTTGTTTACCAAACCTTTGTTTTTTACTGCTGCCAAATAAGGCAATTCTAAGGTCTTACTTTCGATTGAAGCTTTGATTTCATGACATGTGAACAAAAAAAGACAATAGTAGAAAATGCGTGAAAAACCTCAGGTCATTGAGTACAAGAGTGTAAAGCGGTTAGAGTGTTAACGTGCAAGAACAGATCTCTTTTATCTATTGAATGGATTTAACCTTGTTTGACCCACGCTACTTCATACATATTGCTACTCTAGATTGAATGACAACTTGCTTCCGGATGTTGTAACGTTTTGCCTGGTAATTAAGACATTAAACGACAATTTCTTGAACGAAAAACTCGTAATATGATCAAAAAGATGTCTTCATCAAATCACCCTCAGTATCACAACTATACAGTATACTTCTCTAAGATACAAACAGATTGGTTAGATTTCTATCGCAGGTATTTTATGGTAATCTGATATTGAATCGACCGTCGACAAACCAGCATCATCAATACACGCGCTGGAATCCCATTCCACTTTTGATTAGTGGTGAAAACAAACACAGTAAAACACAGCCCTTTGGAGGCATGTTTGTGTAAAGCCTTGAAATATTATGAATTTAGTAATGAAATAATAATAATAAACCCTGAAACTTAGTCGTAATAGCCCTTCAAAGAGGTCTGGAAGAGGGTTGAAACGAGGACATCTTTTAAATAATGATTAAAACTAGCACTTGTAAAAAAAATCATTAAAAAATCAATGGAAAGTTGTTCCATTTTGGAAACAAAAGTGTCAAGGTCGATCAGTGGAACAAAAATCTTTAGTGTTTTGGAAAGTGAGATAGTAAGATATTAATTGATTCGATGAACTTGGACATCAAGAATGTTTCGTTTTCACACACCGATTCACAGCATACATCAGGTAAAACCAAGATGAGCAGCTTACGAATTTTCTCATCCATCATAAGATCCCGTATAAAACTAACAAAACATAAACGTACTTGTAGTACGCAAGAAAACATTCTCCTTAAACTGTGTTCTGACGGGTAGAAATTCAAATGCTTGGTGAAGTGAGCATAAAAAAAAGACATTGTACAGTTTTTAAAAGACATGAAAAAAGTATTTTTCTGCTTACAAGTTTTACTCGGATTGTACTATCGAGCCTGACAAAATACTACAGGTAATCAATGAATGAAAAAATCTCAGAAGAGTTAATAATTCAAGATACTTTGAGACTTACCTGTAGGGAAAACCCTATAAAAATGAACGCTTCAACCCAAATACACAGCATTACGGTATGAATAAAAAAAACAGGCCAAGACAGCACTCGATAGACAGACAGAAAATGTTTTTGACTTCGAATTCGCGAGAAGCAAGCGCCAACCATCAAGCGTTGCACGAATTATTCTTTGGAATATAATTTGAATGAGGAAACGAAACTGGGCGGTCAATAATCTATTTTCGATTCGTCTTCTGAATGGATCACTGTCAACTTCCTGTTTCGAAGTCCTCAATCGGAAAATCTGAATCCAGGAACTTTAGGACGTCACGTTTTGGAATGGATGAATATCATCTTCTTCTGATTTGCTCCTTGGAAACTGAATTCAATTTTTAAAAATTATCTAATGTACAGCGAGAATGCTTTCGTTTCTAACTTGCCTCTCTTGGAGGACTAAAAAAGGTTTTAAAGGAAAAACCAAGGGTTTTAGTGTTAATGGCACAAGATGCAATTTCCACGCTCCAGTTCCTTTCATTCCTTATCGTAATTGGTGGATTATTCGATCGTTTCACGACCCTTACAGAGCGCTGTCAGACTTCGTCAAAATTGAATGTTTGGTTACATCTTCCACGAATTAAACCTTTTCGTTCCACTACAGTTCACTGAAATACATTTGTCAGGCTAAAATAAATACTTTGTATGTGAATACACACATTTTTGAATGAAATTTAATGCCGAGTCGACGAGAAACTACACGGCCACGTTCGTGACGTAGGAGAGCTTAAAATAGAACGTGAATAATTGATGCAAGAAATGCAACATGAGTCATGTCATGGAATATTACGGAACTAACGATGAAACGGTAACGGCTTTTTTATCACAAACCCTGATCGAGTCGTCTAAATACGTCTATTTCGAAAGAACTAAGAAAGGAAAAGAGAAAAAGAGGTGTTCTAGGAAACGAGGTATTTCATATCCTGAATGATTTCATCTTCACACAACAGCTGCACTATACAAATGCATCCTGTGTTGTTTCATAAAGTTGTTTTAAATGTATCGTCTAGGTCAAAAGGCCAGCAGTCGCTGGAACACATCTTAAACGAGTCTACAGCTTGCTTTAAATAAGTTGAATGGCAGAAAAGTCACCTGTATACTGCTTTTGAGTGTTACATGGTTATAGGAATAAAATAGCTTAACATGCAATAGTAACATTTTCATAGTTTCAAACTGTGTGTCCATCTTGTATCGTTCTTTTTGATTGATGTACCTAGATGTTCAAAGAACCACATTGTGCTTGTTACCAGCAACTGGTGCCTTATTGTCCTTGCAGTAAGTGATGCATACTAATTAATAAGAGAGTTTTTGATGCCAGTTTACGAGTATGCTTTATAAGCAATGGCATTCTTACTGACCCGTATAATTGATAAGGAAGCTCCATGCACCGTAACAGATACTATGCAACTATTACAGCTATGATTGCGGTGTTCAGTCAAGTCGTTACTATTTTGCTATTCATTTAGGTATTTAGTAATTTAACGCAATAGAAAACGAAGAATTCATATGTACTTCTATAACTACCACCACCACTATGATCTAGGGTTAGTTGTGTCCTTGTAGCAGCAAAGACAGCAATAGTGACAGCAGTATTGGTGCAATAGTACTAATCATCTGCAATTATTGCCATGTGAAACTCGTGAAAGGACTAATATCAGCAATATCCTGTCTGTCCATTGTATCTTATGACTTGTTATTATTACTTGAATCAGTCTTTATTTGTCTGCAAGATATATTTTCTCATCATCCGCTTCATATCTAGCTCGTTTGCAAAGTTGTTCCGTCTTCTTTGCTCAACTCTTTTATTGTTTAAATTGCATTACTGATTGATCCTTGCTGTTTTAGGTTTATAAATCCCCAAAAAAACGACTAAAAACATCCTTGAGAACTGAAGCCGGATTAAATTTTATTAAGTACATTTTAACATTATTTACACTTTCTGGAAAACGAAAATATTACTTTTAAGTTACAATAGAATATAGGCTAAAAGTATGTGTATTTTTTCCAAATCATTAAAATTCTCCTATTTTAGAACTTTCGTTCACAATGTTAGCGTTAGTCAAGCGATACCAATCCTCTTTGTTTGAAAATGGAAATGTTTATCTTAGTTAGATCCAGTAATGATAAAAAGGTAAATTATACACCGTGAAAAGATGAAAAATTTAAAAACTTACTGACGTTTCGGACGCTAGTCCTTCGTCGGAGTAAGAGACGAAGGACTAGCGTCCGAAACGTCGGTAAAATTTTTTCATCTTTTCACGGCGTATAATTTACCTTTTTATCATTACTGTTTCATTAGAAACACCGACGCAGCTCACACTAGTTTTTATACTAGTTATATCTTCTTAGTTAGATCCATATCATTAATATTCTTCTGTTAGTAGCTCTCTCTTTCCAAATGTTGGTGTTAGTCATGTGACGTCAATCCTGCTTGTTTGAAAGTTGAAAGGTCACGACCCTGCGTAAAAACAAAAAGTGTTATTATTTGCTCTAAATTACTATTAGGATTTGAAACACGTTTAGGCCATTTTGGATTATCGCTGGAGGTGATTATCGTGTGATAATCTGAGTTTCTCGACCAATCAGCGCGCGAGATTTTTAATAATCACCTGTGTACGTGTTTATACTTATGGGCATAAATACGATAACAGACATGTAGTTGGTAATTATAACAATGCATGCTATTGGCTATCAGATAGAATATAAAACATATTATCAGTTGATAGATATAAGAGTGCACCTTATTGGCTATCAGATAGAATAGAAAACATATTATCAGTTGATAGATATAAGGGTGCACCTTAGTGGCTATCAAATAGAATAGAATACATATTATCTGTTGGTAGATATAAGAGTGCACCTTATTGGCTATCAGATAGAATAGAAAACATACCAGTTGGTAGATATAAGAGTGGTTATTAGATGGGATATACAAAACATCTAATGACACTACATCTATCTTATTCTAGCAACTCACTTTGTTCATTTTCTTCTTTCTTTTAGTCATTTTGAGATTGTAATCTGTGTCTTTGTAGTTGGACTTTTTGGTTTTATTCTGGTGTTGTTTTAAATGGTGGTTTTCTGTGTCTTTGTAGTTGGACTTTTTGGTTTTATTCTGGTGTTGTTTTGAATGGTGGTTTTCTGTGTCTTTGTAGTTGGACTTTTTGGTTTTATTGTGGTGTTGTTTTCGTTGGGTTTTTTTAGTCGTACTAATGATCGTTGGAGGAGACAACGTCTTTTTGGAAGAACTTCCTGTTAAAAACTTCAAAAATCCTTTCTTACAATCTCCATACGCGAGTATATTGTCAGGACAACGTAAAGGGCTACAAGAACATGACAACATCCCAGCCACTTCACATTCCTCTTTTACAAACTGTCTTGTGTAAAACGTTGGTGTTCCACAACATTGAGAGCAACGCGTACAACTGCCATCAGACTCAGTAAAAAAACTAAAAATAATTACAGCAAAATACGCCTTAACACTGAATTTTTTCAATTTAACGCATTAAGCGGAACTCACTTGCTTTAGCATTGATAAACGATTTCTTTTTCACGATAGTGACAGGTGAATTAATAGAGGAAGATCTTCTTCGACACGTTAAAGAGCCAATATCACTTTTATACTATAGTAGCCCGTACTCACCCCTTTGGACACTTGGAGCATTTCATGTCATGTGTCTTGTTACACGGGTGAATCATTTTAGTTCCTTTTGGACATTTTCTCTTGCATTCGTCACACATGTATTGAGATTTACTGCTTTTGTAATAATTGGGAGGGCAATCTTCACATTCTTTGTTTTTGTCTGGTTTTGTTACGTTTCCATTTTTCTCTTCATATCCACAGTGCAGGGTGTACTCTTGTCCCGCGGGACATGCGGGACAGTCGATGCATTGATTGCCATTATTGATCGTATATTGGCTATCCTGACAATCTGAAAGTGATAGACCACCAGCCAGTACTAAGTCCGTCTGGGGGAAAATCAACACATCGTTAAAAAGTGACCAGCATGATAATGAGCTAGTTTTTAATAATCAGTTTGCATTAGCAGTTACCATGAATTATCTATACAAAAGAGCCAAGCGAGCCTAGGTCGAACTACTTCTGTGACATTTTCCAATACCGATTGCTACTCTAGATTGAATGACAACTTGCTTCTGGATGTTGTAACGTTTTGCCTGGTAATTAAGACATTAAACGACAACTTCTTGAACGAAAAACTCGTAATATGATCAAAAAGATGTCTTCATCAAATCACCCTCATTATCACAACTATACAGTATACTTCTCTAAAATACAAACAGATTGGTTAGATTTCTATCGCAGGTATTTTATGGTAATCTGATATTGAATCGACCGTCGACAAACCAGCATCATTAATACACGCGCTGGAATCCCATTCCACTTTTGATTAGTGGTAAACAAACGCAGTAAAACACAGCCCTTTGGAGGCATGTTTGTGTTAAGCCTTGAAATATTATGAATTTAGTAATGAAATAATAATAATAAACTCTGAAACTTAGTCGTAATAGCCCTCCAAAGAGGTCTGGAAGAGGGTTGAAACAAGGACATCTTTTAAATAATGATTAAAACTTGCACTGGTAAAAAAAATCATTAAAAAATCAATGGAAAGTTGTTCCATTTTGGAAACAAAAATGCGGAGGTCGATCAGTGGAACAAAGATCTTTAGTGTTTTGGAAAGTGAGAAAGTAAGATATTAATTGATTTGATGAACTTGGACATCACGAATGTTTCGTTTTCACACGCCGATTCACAGCCTACATCAGGTAAAAACAAAGACGAGCAGCTTACGAATTTTCTCATCCACCATAAGATCCCGTATAAAACTAATAAAACATAAACGTACTTGTAGTACGCATAAAAACAAACTGTGTTCTGACGGGTAGAAATTCAAATGCTTGGTGAAGTGAACATAAAAAAAGACATTGCACAGTTTTTAAAAGACATGAAAACAGTATTTTTCTGCTTACAAGTTTTACTCGGATTGTACCGCACAAATCGAGCCTGACAAGTTACTACAGGTAATCAATAAATGAAAAAATCTCAGAAGAGTTAATAATTCAAGATACTTTGAGACTTACCTGTAGGGAAAACCCTATAAAAATGAACGCTTCAACCCAAATACACAGCATTACGATATGAATCAAAAAACAGGCCAAGACAGCACTCGATAGACAGACAGAAAATGTTTTTGACTTCGAATTCGCGAGAAGCAAGCGCCAACCATCGAGCGTTGCACGAATTATTCTTTGGAATATAATTTGAATGAGGAAACGAAACTGGGCGGTCAATAATCTATTTTCGATTCGTCTTCTGAATGGATCACTGTCAACTTCCTGTTTCGAAGTCCTCAATCGGAAAATCTGAATCCAGGAACTTTAGGACGTCACGTTTTGGAATGGATGAATATCATCTTCTTCTGATTTGCTCCTTGGAAACTGAATTCAATTTTTAAAAATTATCTAATGTACAGCGAGAATGCTTTCGTTTCTAACTTGCCTCTCTTGGAGGACTAAAAAAGGTTTTTAAAGGAAAAACCAAGGGTTTTAGTGTTAATGGCACAAGATGCAATTTCCACGCTCCAGTTCCTTTCATTCCTTATCGTAATTGGTGGATTATTCGATCGTTTCACGACCCTTACAGAGCGCTGTCAGACTTCGTCAAAATTGAATGTTTGGTTACATCTTCCACGAATTAAACTTTTTCGTTCCACTACAGTTCACTGAAATACATTTGGCAGGCTAAAATAAATACTTTGTATGTGAATACACACATTTTTGAATGAAATTTAATGCCGAGTCGACGAGAAACTACACGGCCACGTTCGTGACGTATGAGAACTTAAAATAGAACGTGAATAATTGATGCAAGAAATGCAACATGAGTCATGTCATGGAATATTACGGAACTAACGATGAAACGGTAACGGCTTTTTTTATCACAAACGCTGATCGAGTCATCTAAGTCATCACAACAGCTGCACTATACAAATGCATCCTGTGTTGTTTCATAAAGTTGTTTTAAATGTATCGTCTAGGTCAAAAGGCCAGCAGTCGCTGGAACACATCTTAAACGAGTCTACAGCTTGCTTTAAATAAGTTGAATGGCAGAAAAGTCACCTGTATACTGCTTTTGAGTGTTACATGGTTATAGGAATAAAATAGCTTAACATGCAATAGTAACATTTTCATAGTTTCAAACTGTGTGTCCATCTTGTATCGTTCTTTTTGATTGATGTACCTAGATGTTCAAAGAACCACATTATGCTTGTTACCAGCAACTGGTGCCTTATTGTCCTTGCAGTAAGTGATGCATACTAATTAATAAGAGAGTTTTTGATGCCAGTTTACGAGTATGCTTTATAAGCAATGGCATTCTTACTGACCCGTATAATTGATAAGGAAGCTCCATGCACCGTAACAGATACTATGCAACTATTACAGCTATGATTGCGGTGTTCAGTCAAGTCGTTACTATTTTGCTATTCATTTAGGTATTTAGTAATTTAACGCAATAGAAAACGAAGAATTCATATGTACTTCTATAACTACCACCACCACTATGATCTAGGGTTAGTTGTGTTCTTGTAGCAGCAAAGACAGCAATAGTGACAGCAGTATTGGTGCAATAGTACTAATCATCTGCAATTATTGCCATGTGAAACTCGTGAAAGGACTAATATCAGCAATATCCTGTCTGTCCATTGTATCTTATGACTTGTTATTATTACTTGAATCAGTCTTTATTTGTCTGCAAGATATATTTTCTCATCATCTTCATATCTAGCTTGTATGCAAAGTTGTTCCGTCTTCATTGCTCAACTTTTTGTTGTTTAAATCAAGGGCGCCAGGACAGACGGATTGGGTTTTAGATGTATGTGTGATTGTTTCAGTCATTCGAAGATTTCTAATTGAATTGATATATGTTTGTTTCTAAATAGATACTAAATAGTGTTCACTTATCTTTCCAACCAACGGTCTTTCTGGATTGAATCGGCCGTACGATATGAAATATATTTACTACGTCCAACGGTCTTTCTGGTTTGAATCGGATGATGTGAACGCTCTGAGTATTTACCGCTGCACTATCAGTGCCAAGCAGCGCCGGCGTCGCTTCGTTAGCGATTAATCAAATTTACCTTCAGTACAGTATCCGTCTGTCCTGGCGCCCTTGGTAAATACCATAAAAACGACTCAAAAGCATCCTTGAGAACTGAATCCGGATTAAATTTTATTAAGTACATTTTAACATTATTAACACTTTCTGAAAACGAAAATATTACTTTTAAGTTACAATAGAATATAGGCTAAAAGTTCGTGTATCTTTTCCAAATCATTAAAATTCTCCTATTTTAGATCTTTCGTTCACAATGTTAGCGTTAGTCAAGCGATACCAATCCACTTTGTTTGAAAATGGAAATGGTTATCTTAGTCGATCCAGTAATGATAAAAAGGTAAATTATACACCGTGAAAAGATTAAAAAACTTAACTGACGTTTCGGACGCTAGTCCTTCGTCGGAAACTAGCGTCCGAAACGTCAGTAAAGTTCTTTCATCTTTTCACGGCGTATAATTTACCTTTTTATCATTACTGTTTCATTAGAAACACCGACGCAGCTCACACTAGTTATATCTTCTTAGTTAGATCCATATCATTAATATTCTTCTGTTTGTAGCTCTGTCGTTCAAAATGTTGGTGTTAGTCATGTGACGTCAATCCTGCTTGTTTGAACGTTGAAAGGTCACGACCCTGCGTAAAAACAAAAAGTGTTATTATTTGCTTTAAATTACTATTAGGATTTGAAACACGTTTAGGTCTATTTTTATTTAAAGGTTTTACTTTTCTCCTTGCTTTACGTTGCTTTCTGTCCTTCAATGTAACTGATATCTGTTGATTTACATACAATGAGATTACGTCAACAGTAATTAAAATGACTATAAATAACTTGATACCCACTTGCACTGGTTTTCACAATACCTCGCAGCTATCCAGATGCCTGGCACTGCTATCCAAAATTCTCTGCACTAATACCCACAATGCCTTGCGCTGCTACCCAATATTTATGAAGTATTTCGATAGATCTATGAGTATAAAGTACAGTACGTGCTTACTTTAATTATAACTCTTCTCTTGTATTTCGATAATAGCTTGCGAAGCTGTCGCAAAATAGCCTTATTTCTGCAATCTTGTTTATTGTTCTCGGCCCCTGGCAGTCTTTGATTTGGTTTTGAATGTTGGGACGTTTTTCCACTTGGCTGTTTTCGTTGGTTTCTTGTTGTAATTGTTGCGGTGGTTGCCGAAAGAATTGATGATCTTGCACAAGCTCCACTGTTGTCGACACAGTTCCTTATAGGACTACAAGAGCACTGCCCCATTCCTGCATCTTTACATTCTTTTTCCACGAATATTGCAGATCTCGTTCCACCACAGCAAAAAGAACATCGAATACAGCTACCATCAGCAACTGTGTAAAACCTAATGAATACATAATATATTGAATGGTTGGCAGCATAATTAGGCAGCAAAATAATAATTGTTGAATGACTAAGAAAAGTTCTACTCACCCCTTTGGACACTTGGAGCATTTCATGTCATGTGTCTTGTTACACGGGTGAATCATTTTAGTTCCTTTTGGACATTTCCTCTTGCATTCATCACATATGTATTGAGATTTACTGGTTTTGTAATAATGGGGAGGGCAATCTTCACATTTTTTGTTATTGTCTGGTCTTGTTATGTTTCCATTTTTCTCTTCATATCCACAGTGCAGGGTGTACTCTTGTCCCGCGGGACATGCGGGACAGTCGATGCATTGATTGCCATTATTGATCGTATATTGGTAATCCTCACAATCTGAAAGTGATAGACCACCAGCAAGTGCTAGGCTCATCTAAAGAAAAAGAAATCAAAATTTGTTACATAGCATTTAAACATTTTCCAGTAAATACCTGGAATGTTCCAGCTTCTTTCCTGGAAAAATAGACGAGCATGCTGCTTGAATACTGTACATGACTTATTGACTGTCACTACTTTTTTGCTTTGGATGAATAAATAAGATAAACAAATTAAAGTATCTTTATTAAAGTGTGTAGCCTTCCTAATTTGGGACACTTTTTACTAACACAATACTATTGTACACTCAATGTTCTAGATGCACACGAGTCTTATGTTGATTTCAAAAATATAACCTTAACTAATGATTATGTAATCAAATCTTCCAGTTATGCATTCGGTATTACTAATCAATCAACGCTGGCCCAGTGACAAACACTATTATTGTGACATATACTACATGATATATTTCTATATGTTATATGCGTAGTTTGTTGTCAAACACCATGTACTCATGGTACTGTATTGAACTGTAGTTATGCTTATTGATCTTTCGAAATTCTTTGATAACGGCATTGTCGATATTTATTTCTATAAATAAATAAAACTAAAATATAAACAAAGATATAAATAACTACAGATGAAAATAAACAATAATAATAGTATAAAATATACTCAGTTAAATTAAGAATTACTCTCAGTATAATATATTTTAACTGTCTGTTCTTGTTTTCTCTTTTTTTTAGATTTTGAAATGATCTTGTTAAAAAAAAGTCGAAACTAACCAAACTCCCTACACCATATAATAGTCAAAACAAGAACCTGCCACATCTACCTAACCTTAGATTATGCTCAACTAATTTACTGATAATGTCACTTGTATGGTGCACGGATCACACCAATATAGTAAACACTGAGGTAATGCTTGTAACTGAAGAAAGATGTCCATTCACCCGTCACCCCTTTACACTACACGTTGTGTGCGTCATGGCCCGAAGGGTGTGTCAGAGTTTGGACAAGGCTCACAAAAAAACCATTTGGTTTACAGAGCAGCACGTTTTTCTTATATTTGTAGACAGTGTTGCGTCAATCTAGTATTGCACCACAATAGACTTTATATACCGTATATATATACTGTATGCAGTGAAGAGTAAGGTATACTTTAGTGATGGACCAGCTTACTGACCTGAGCATACAGAACAACAGCAGCAAAAAAGACAGCAAAACAAAATGAAGATTCCATTATTAGTGACATTACATGGAAATAGTGTGTTTTAGACTAAGAAAAGCAAGAAAGGCTGCTCCAAGCAATGAAATCTGACGGCAAGTCTGAAGAGAAGGGCCGGGTGACAAGCGAGACGTCCAGTTACAGTGAGAGTAGCGTGGTTTGTCGTTCAGGAAAGAAAGGGAAACGAAACTAAAACTGTCTATCTTTCAGCTGATAAGGTGGTTTAATGACAATCACAGTTACAGTGAATGTACATGATACATTCCTTACTACAAATTACGGACCATGAGCATGAGTGGGTGGACATGTTCTTCCAGTTGAACTGAACTAATATCAGTAGAACCAAAATTAGTCATGAATAAACATCAGTTTGTTGTAAAAAACATATATATCAATCGATTTTATTTTTGTATCCTTGTGTAGAGTTTAAGCCAGCTGCAAGATGCATTTTTTTAAATTTTAAAGACTAGGCAGAGTATTTATTCGAATGTTTCTTAAATGCTTTAAAACTGTAAAGGGTTCCTCCGGGTCTTCAATGTGGTTTGTTTACTGATCCAAGAGGGTGACTCCCCCCCTTAAACAAACCGTCTAAGTAATGCGAAATACCAACTGCAAGACTGTTTTCATTAGTTCTTCCGTCCACAAGTTTCGGATTTGATTCAAAGATATTTTCTTCATTATTCTTAGGTGCTGGGGTAAGAATGAATTAATTTGTGCTTGTTAAGGAAAGGGTTTCTTCTACAATACACAATGCTGCATACTGCAAGTTTTTCACGTGACTTTGCAGAGAGCTTATTGGTTAAAATGCTTATGATTATTCATGAGGTGATTATTGGACCATCGTCAAGCATACAATGTATATGTGTTCGTTCTTTCTTTCTTTAGTAGATTTATTCACTCAGATATCTTGCCTTAATTAATCTGGAATCAGATTTCCTACCCGGTCCCCCATGGATGCTCGATGAAACATGATCCTTGCCAAAACACAAACAAGACGTGTCAGGATGAAGCAGAGTATTGTATCAGAAAACAAGTGCCGTATTTGGCTACTTGGAAATTAGGTGTGTTCTCTAGGTCTTTGTCTGCCTGCCTGCCTGCCTGCCTGCCTGCCTGCCTGCCTGCCTGCCTGCCTGCCTTTGATTAGCCCCCCGCCCCTGCTCTCTCTCTCTCGAAAACAAACACAACGACCCAATGCTACCATTTCTCTGCTAAAAAGAATTTTAGAGTCAGAGACTAAGAGACCGGTCATTATTTAAGTCGTAGGGGTGGAGAGAGAGGGAGAGAGGGGTTAACCCTAACCCTAATTAATTGAAAAATTCAGGACCCCCCCTGATATTTTACAGTGCGATTTTTCAAATTATTTCATTATGACCTCTTTTTTATGAAGGGGCTCCAGTTGCTAGTTATCTAAAAACATGGCATAAAAAGCATGTTAAGAACACTCTTCTCATGTGCATAGATTAACATTGCATGTGTATCAACTGTAGTACAGAAAACTCTAATAGAAACAGCATGAGAAAATTTTTTTTAAATTTAAGAGATTGAAATATGGATTTGATTATATTAACATTCATATATCTTAATATACGGTAGTGAGATAATTAAAGTCTCCATGAACCATGGTATTTATATCATGAAAGATGCATAAATATAGTTAAATGTAAAAATTCCATACAGAGTTTGGTGCTTAACTATTTAACACTTTTCTCAAGCACTCTATAATATCACTTTCAACTTTCAAGTCCCTGATTTTTTTGCTAGCGTCATCACATCTTTCCGATCAACTATAATGTAGGAATTAAGAGAAGATGACAAAACTCATCCGGCAAATCACTTCTGGATAATTGCATTTTGCACCAATTTTTCTCTTTGACTCACGTCATGCGGTCCGAATGTACAGTTAACTCAATCCCGCGAAGGTAGTTGAATTATCTGGAATCAGTTTGGAAAATCCCCTCTGATTGGTCAAATTAAATCAGAGAATAATCAAATATTTATGACTGCTGATACATCAGTTACATTTATTATTTTGCGGATATCTATCTGCAAACTCTAATTAATGCTTTTGTTACTAGCCGACTAGACTATTGTAATAGTCTCCTTTATGGTCTACCGGCCAATCAGTTATGTAAACTTCAACGAGTGCATAATGCTGCGGCGCGACTTATCTGTAACATCAATAGATTTGACCACATAACTCCCACCTTGCACAAACTACGTTGGCTACCCGTCAGATACAGAATTGACTTTAAGATATTACTTATTACCTATAAGGCTATCCATGGACTATCACCTGAATATATCCCTGAACTCATTAACTCTAAGGCAGAATCACGATACAATTTAAGATCATCCAAAGATCTGTTGCTCGAGAGGCCAAGCATTAAATCTTTAACAACTCTTGGCGACCGCGCATTTGAAGTTGCTGCGCCTAAGCTGTGGAACGCCCTCCCAGCAGAAATACGCAGTGTCAGCAGCATGCATTCATTCAAGAAGCTACTTAAAACCCATTTATTCAATAAGCATTTTGCTGATAAGTTTTATAATTAGATCTAATATATATATATATACACGATTGTTATTAACCATTGACCCCTTGCAGCATCTCCTGTTGGGCATGATTCGGTGGGCAGAGCAATAGACACTACCTATGGCCAGTCCGTTACTGCCCTTCTGGTTGCGCTGCTTTGGCGCTGTTGCAACGGGCCAACATGTTACTGATTCAGATTATAATTTATATCTTTATATTTCTATTTTAGTTTGTAATGCGCGTGTGAGTATCTTCCTATGTAACACGCGCTATAGAAGTATTGAATTATTATTAAAATATTACGTTTTTGAAATTTCATCATGGGAAGTTGGTAACACCACAGGCAGCCCGGTCACACCTCGCTGTAGACCGTTCCACAGTCTATCGCTCGTCCCAGAAAGTCCTTTCGGTCATTGTATCGTTACAGTCTCTAAGCGTGGAGACGGAACGGACGAGCGAGAGACTGTGGAAGAGTCTATCGTTTTCGCCGCCATCTCGAAAATATTGAAACGAGAGACACTGTGGACGAGTATTTTGGTCCCCAAAGCACGCTGGGTCCAAGTTTTCGAGACCCATACGTCCTTTCGGTCATTGTATCGTTACAGTCTCTAAGCGTGGAGACGGAACGGACGAGCGAGAGACTGTGGAAGAGTCTAACCTCGCGGTATTGTACGTATCATCACCTATCGTACATTCATTTGTCAAATTCAGTATTTTTTATAATTGCATGTAACTTCAGCAGAGAAGATGGATATAAAAGGTTACTGCAGGTGGTGGTGTTTGAATCAGTTTGCAATCATCACATTTGGTGCGTTGTTTCTCGTTTCCTGAAGCTAAGCCGACAACAAACAAGTTTCAAACCAATCGATCGTCCATAGTTTTACTTTAAATTACGTTTGTATCTGTTAGAACAAACCGCCATATCTCATCACATCAGTATTTTCTAACTTCAAATGTTTATTTTTGTTTGAGTTTCTAAAATTAAACATTAACGAATAGAATAATTTTGAAGCCAATTGACCGACCTATTTCCGGTCAGTCTCTCGGACGACAGGCCTCGAATTTCATCCAAGTAGGAAAAGAATCGTTGACAGAAAGTCCACCTTCCAGCCATAAAAAATCCTTACATCTGGACAGATGTGTTTATGACTTTAGAATTATACATTGAGATGCTTTATTTTGTGAGCCGAAGAATAATTCTAGCTTGCTAAAAGAAGCGACCTTGTGCGACTTCATATTGGATTTCCCGAGAACCATTTTGTCTCGAAGTTAACGTCTAGTTTCTATGGTCGAAGAATTTCAGGTACAGTAATTATTCAAAGGATAAGTATATCTGTAATGGAGGACATTAGATGTCGGTAAGGGCTCGCTTGCTCATCGCTGATTATCTCTCCTCACTCCATAGTAACAGCCACTGAGATTTCATAACATATAGGCATCATCATTCCAAATCGGCGATACAGTAAAGACGTCGTCTGACGATGCATCAGCTAACTAAAGTGCCGTCCACCAACATTTTTTATACCATACTTTGGATTCTAATTTTGTCATTCAAATTTGCTGAAGTATGGGGTTTTTGGCGAGAGAACACATTCTGTGTGCCGACTACTGAGCAGTAAATTTATTCACAGCATCTCGCATTATCTACTAAACATTTTCATCGATCCCTTTTCCATGGCATTCTGGTCAGTGGAAAACCAAATATTGATGGAAAAATCATTAAAACTACAGTAAACTAAGGGTATTTTGTAAAGATAACAGAGGCTATTTTGGTTTTCAATTTATTTTTCTAAAACATTTAAGATTGTTATCAATTCATGTTATGCGTAACGCTAAACACCTTTAGTGCAAACAGAACCAGAACACCATGTACACCATACGCGCTGCCTTTCAATGTCTGTAAGGAGCACTTCTTAAATATTTTATTGTACAAAAACGAATTACATCGATTCAAGGATGGTTAAAGAATGTTTTGTAGCATAATATAGGCGGAAAGACTCATTAATGTCGTTGATGTACTGTTTGCTCGAGAGGTCACTCGGTAAGTAAGTGAGTGTACATTCAGCTAGAGGAAAGTATCTTCTTGCTTTGTCAATAACAAACGCAGTTCACACAAAAAACCTTTAACTCAATACTTCGTTTGTTATCAAAAGAGCAGCGAAGAGTGGTCATGGCTTTACCGATTTCATTATTAGAACCATAAGTATTATTTTTTCAATCTTTTTATCAACATAGAATATGGAAATATACTCTCTTACCTTTTCCTAATGTTTATTGAGGTGATCACGTGATGACGCGCTTTCCTTTGAAACGCTTATCGAGGCCATGACAGCTCTTCAATTTGTAAATAATATATTTTTTTACTTGACCGCTTTTGAATAGATAGGTAACGCTGTACAGAAAGAGTTATAGTCTAATTTGGTTTACTTTCTTTCTAGATATACAGACGTTGCTATCGAGATTAGTACCCAATACTACCCACAAACCTTAGCGGTATGTGTCAGTGGGTCTCTCGTTCTGTCAGCCACTGTGATGTGTAGACTACAATGGGCTACACTTGTATACTATCTGGTTGTCATCATCATCATAATCGACGATTTGTCGTGCTTCATGAAGACTGGGACGGCAGGTAAGAGAGGCACCTTTTCTAAGGCAAGGAGAAAGTACGCCAGTTATGCTAATGAATATTGCTTGATTTATTAGCCGATGTTAGTAGCTGTACAAATACAAACAGAAGCGTCTGTAACAGTTCTGCATTTCAAGTAATGCCTTCTTGTAACTGTGGTTACTATAGAGACAATACAAGCTGCAAAGGTCAGTATACTTTATCGTGTATATGCACCTGAGTATGACATCATCTGACTATGACAGATCTAACATATATTGTATATTGTGCAGCATATACGCCCCCTTTTAGTATTAGTTCTAATACTAGTATACCTAATATAGCGATGACCTCATCATCTGACTACGACAGATCTGTACTAACATATATTGTATAATGTGCAGCATATACACCCCCTGTTGGTATTAGTTGTAACGCTAGTATACCTGATATAGCGATGACCTCATCATCTGACTACGACAGATCTGTACTAACATATATTGTATAATGTGCAGCATATACACCCCCTGTTGGTATTAGTTGTAACGCTAGTATACCTGATATAGCGATGACCTCATCATCTGACTACGACAGATCTGTACTAACATATATTGTATAATGTGCAGCATATACACCCCCTGTTGGTATTAGTTGTAACGCTAGTATACCTGATATAGCGATGACCTCATCATCTGACTACGACAGATCTGTACTAACATATATTGTATAATGTGCAGCATATACACCCCCTGTTGGTATTAGTTGTAACGCTAGTATACCTGATATAGCGATGACCTCATCATCTGACTACGACAGATCTGTACTAACATATATTGTATAATGTGCAGCATATACACCCCCTGTTGGTATTAGTTGTAACGCTAGTATACCTGATATAGCGATGACCTCATCATCTGACTACGACAGATCTGTACTAACATATATTGTATAATGTGCAGCATATACACCCCCTGTTGGTATTAGTTGTAACGCTAGTATACCTGATATAGCGATGACCTCGTCATCTGACTACGACAAACGTCACGCAGCGCGTGATGCAAGACTTCATAGTAATTCTAGTGCTTGGTGTGCTAACAACAGTATGAACTCGTCTCAATATTTAGAGGTAAGATACTATTACTCTTTCGATTCTAAACGTATATGTTATCAACATCGCCTCCATAATAACACGATCTCTGTAGTTATTGTCCGACCATACAGTTCGTTGTTTGATCATAATTAATAGCTATTAACTATGGTTTGGTTTCAGATCAATATTGGCAAAGTGTTTGAATTATCACGCATTGCTACACAAGGAGCAAACAAAGGAAACGTTACTGGCTATGTTACGTCATATAAGATAAAATACAGTTTAAATGCCGATGCCTGGTACACGTACCAAGACACTGGTAACTCCTCAGATAAGGTATATATTACCATATGTTAGCCTGTGCCTACATGGTGATTGGACTTTGATGGTGATTGGACTACAGATTAGTATTGGTAACCATTTCAATACCGATATAAAACCACAGGGTTGCCATCTTTTAAAATCAACATGAATAAAGAGATAATTCATTAATATGATTTTTGACCTTGACTAGATATTTCCTGGTAATCAAGATTCATTCAACGTATCATGTAACGAACTGAACACGTCTTACCCCACCCCACTCGTGGCAAGATTCGTAAGAGTTATTCCAGTCACGTGGGTGGGAAACATTTGCATACGTATGGAACTATATGGAGGTAAGCAACCATTGTATTGTCAAGATGTGTGGATGGTAACGTGTCATCGACATCACCCACTATCACAATACATGTATTGAGCATGATATTTAGATGTGTCTTACAAATGCCATGGTTTATGAATGCTATTATTATCTTATCTTATCTTTTCGTTTGTCTCCAGTCTTTCACAAGTGTCCACCAGTAAACAATACTTGTAGCTTAAATGCAACATGTGCTAATTTTAGAAACTCGATCGTTTGTCATTGCCTTGATGGATTCATAGGAGATGGTTACAATTGTACAGGTATGTACTATCTAATGTTCACGCTAAATGGTGAACAAACTAGACTGAACCAGAAAGCCGCCGAGGAAAACGCGCGCTGTGGTGTGGAGGGCGAGCGCAATAACTTACCTCAGTAAAGGTTCCTTGTGTTGTTTTTTCAGACAAAAACGAGTGTGAGACACAGATAATATATCCTTGTCATCATTCCAATACAACTTGCGTCAACACACCAGGATCCTTCAAATGTGTTTGTAAAGAAGGTTACCATGGCAACCTCAACAACTGCACAGACATCGATGAGTGTTCGTCCAACACTCATTCGTGTTCACCGCACGCGCAATGTCTAAACTATAATGGCTCTTATTCCTGTCGATGTAACCCTGGTTACCACGGCAGCGGTTACAAGTGCCAGGATATTAACGAATGTAGTAGTAAAGCTTCTCATCATTGCCATGGTAACGCAAGCTGTATCAATAAATACGGGACGTACACTTGTTCCTGTAGCGATGGATTCGAAGGGGATGGATGGAATTGCACAGGTAAATTGACATCTAGCTAAGTGAAGGAAGTCTTTAGCATTACGATACCTTTATTCGAAAGCATCATAGAATAGTAACACGGGTAGATATATCCCATCAGTCTGGATAACATATTTTTCACTGCCACCAGATATCGATGAATGCAGGTGGTTACCTCGTGTCTGCCACCGTCATGCTGGGTGTATTAATACTCCAGGATCCCATGAATGTCGTTGCTTAGAGGGATATTCAGGAAATGGTTACAACTGTACAGGTAAAATCTGATGCATTCTATGAAAACCCTCTGCCAAACAGCAGGTTCGTTAAATCTACATCAGTCAAAATTAATCTATTGTTTTGATTTTTTAGCTCTTTATGTCCATACTTCAACAAAAACTCGTTCATCGTTGTTCCTTGGCATCGTGGTTGGGTTACCAGTCGTGGCATTGTCTCTAATCGTCTCAATAATATGCGTCTTTTTATTCACCCGCCGCAGGTATGTCTGGAAAATCTCGCGTCACTTTATAGTCTTAGCACTGACTTAATTTCAAGAAGCCTCGGCCTAATTTCCCGTGACCAAAAGGAATTAGAGACGAGGTTCTCAGCGGCTTCTCGGAGACTGGGCAAAGTATTTGGGTAGACAGAGATCGATATTGCGAGCAAAGTTCGCAAAGTTTAATATCCATACGTATACTCCATTATTTTCAACTCAGAAAAAGAAAAGAAAAGAAAAACAAAAAATAATTAAACAAAAGCTTAGTAAGAATAAACTTTTGGTCACCCATCCAAATGCTAACGCCCCTTGAACGGGCTTGACTCAGTATCTTGAATTGGAAGCCCAAGCAGAGATGTAAGGGATTAGCCGATATGGTCTGGGGGCCGGCTGGTCTCTCCCCTGATGCTTTGATTAGAACATTTTCTTGCGTAATTCGTACATCCAAGGGCAGAAGGATTTAATCGCCGTCAGGTCCGAAGTCCATACGACGTCCCAGCTCTGCGAATATCCCAGAGGGTATGGCACAGTGGAATCGTTTTTTTTAGATGTCTGTCTTTGGGTTCGAATTCCACCGTATTCAGAAAAGATTTTAAAATTTTTGCATATTTTTAATCCTTAAATTCTTCCGAATTCTCAGTCAATATGTATCATTTTTTTAAATGTAAAAACTACTCGATTTTTTATGCATATACGTTCGATTGGATCCAAACGAGTGGAGCTGTACTTTCATAGTTTGTAATACTGCTTTGGAACAGTTTACTGACACAATCTTTTATCCCTGTTGTTTCCGAGAGACAAATAAGATGCACCTACATTAGAAAGCCAATTATAAACTAAACAGATGTCCAATCACAAAGATTTTATAATTTATTTCCATGTTAAGCACCAATGTAGACAAGCATAAATTACTACTCAGGTTAACGACACATACGTGGTTAAGTTTTAGTCGATAACATTGATAATACTATGCTTTTTTCCTCCTTTTCAGACGGAATCGAGTGACACGACGACCAAGATCTTCCAAGGTATCCCGCCCATCAAGTACAGTCATTGGTCAAATAGACCAGCTCTTCGATGAAGAGCATTCTAAAAGATCTTTACGTGATTCGGTGTCTTTAAGGTCACTACAGTTTAGTATACCCAGCGTACATCCTTCGTTAGTCGCGCTAAACAATATTGGTTCTGCTACTCCAACCAAGACCGCTCCAGCCTATGAAACTCTATGACGAATCTGCGGGCAATCATTGCCAAATAGCAGATCTACATATAGCAGGAAAAAATATGGTTCGTATTTTTCCGTCAATAACTCACCGCCCTAATCACGGCATCACCGCTGTTCAGTTCTCTTTTAAAACCATTCTTGTTGTTGCATTGGCCGGGTTTTCCATACTTTGCTCTAAAACTTGACTACACTGCAAACTGAACTGGTCCTCTGAACAGAGCAGTGAAACAACAGTGCTTCTCCTAATATCGCTTCAATTCTCAACGGCCATAACAGCTTTTCAGTTAACATTTTCAGCATGATAAGATCATAAATTAGGTTGCTGTTTTTGCCATTTTTCATTGGTACTGTTCATATGCATCGTAGTAAATAAAAAACGGTATTAAGAAGTGATGATACCAAAGACATGCAAGGAACGACGATCAACAGATATCTGATGTGATAATGTAGAAATCTATTTCATAAATAGCAGAAATATAATGTGTAAGTTTTATTGCATTGTACCATAGATTTGTATTTCTAGGCTTTTACGATACGAATAAACTATTTTTAGGATCAAGATCCTATGGCAGATTTGTGAGATTAAGAATAAAGAGATGGTATAATGAAAAATAAAAATTGGTGGACCTCCCTGATCTTGTTATTCACTGGGCTGCCTGTAACAACTGGGATAAATTGTTTTCCACAGGGCTACCATAAATGGGAGTACTGAGTGCTATGCTCCTGAGGACTGTCGATAGTGAGCGAGCATGACTGTTTGTACCCTACCCCACTACTCTTATTCTTATTCCCTCACGGGCTCCATAAAAGCTGATTTGAAACGTGATTCGGACTAAGTTATGTTTATTCTCATTTCTTCCGATCGAGAAAGCGTGTATACGAGAATATACCGGCATTAAATTTGATTTGAACCTTATTTCATTTGTGGTGCGATTAACTAGGACTGCAGATGATTGATTGAAGTTATTCAGGAATGAAAAATATCACGGCCGGATCTCATATTTTTGTAACTATAATTTCACTAAAATTTCATTTATGTTTAAGTCTAAAAACATTCATATTTCCATCAATCTGATTGATTACTGCTTTGTAATGACCCAGATTGTGGCGTTTCTTTATTTTAGTTAATGTTATTTTTTATTGTAATTATTGGATCAGTATTAATCTAGACCGGGCGTAAGCCTGGGAAGGTGTGGCGAATGAACAACACTAATGAGCAGTACCGCTGTACGTAGATGGGCCCGCGGTACTGGTTTTCTCGGGATTTTTTACCTGTAAACAGAGGGTGCGGGCGATTGAAAGGCTAGTTTTATTCACTCGTATTCTACTGCATTCCTATCTGATTGCTTCATCTGCAAGACTACATAACCATCAAGGTGGATTTAGCTTTCGATCTTCGCGTTTGAAGGTAATAGTTTGATTAATCATGTTTGTATTGTGCAGTTTGCTTTGGCTTCTAGTGCTCACGCTTCTTTACCAACTCGTGATTCATTTGATGCTGGTTAGTTTTCTTTGCGCTATTTACGAGCCTGTTGATTCTTCTTGTCTCATAAGTCGTGTATAACTCTAGGCTTTGACCTCGACAAAGAGCTTGTTTTTTTCTATTCCTTGCAATGTCGTTCAACCCGCCCTCTCTTCGATTATCATGCAGACTCACACCGCCACCCGATTCTTTTTTTCTCGAACAAGATTGATTCTTCGATGTTCGTGCACGGCGTTTTCCGAGAGAGCACTTAGACCAGATTCCTTCTAAGATATCTTTAGATTGCTTTTTCTATTTTGACCTCGGCAAAAGATGAGATCTGCGTAATTTCAGTGTAAACCGTTCTGCCCAAGTGTGCCAGTGTAATTATATTACACCAAAATGGCGGCAGAAAGGTTTTCGAGACAGTTTTCCATGGAAAAGCCTACCCTTTCTTCTCATGCAAGCCCTTGGGCATATCGACTCAAAATGGTGGACAGAATCAAATGAAGCCAGTTATAAGTCCTACTAGCAATTATTGTTGAAGAACCATGAATCAATTCTAGTATGTTTTCTTTGAATTGACTCCAATAAACGTGGTATCAGAGAAAAAAGTCAAGTTATTATTCAATGCGTAGGTCTTTCCTTCCGAAATGATTCGTCTTGGAAGCTTAATGTTTTTCTTATAATATATGCCTAATTGATAACATCAATTGAAATAAACTTTTAGAAGATTCAACTTTAAAAAATCATAACAGGAATCAAATCTATAATGTCGTGATTATGAATTACCTGCTATAAATTACTGCAAAACAATATGTGCATGTAGTCACTTTCCAGTTGCTTCTGGAAAATCACTTAAACTGTTTTCTTTACATGAATTAATGTTTTTGTTGACTTAATCAATCTATTTCTGTGATATAAAATGTTTGTAGAAAACCACGGTTTGAAGTATATATGTGAAAATACTACAATAAGAATATGTGGTGTCATCTGATATGATATAAAGTGTTCTAGAAGGATTGCCATCATGTTGTGGTCCGTAGTCATTATAGTGCTGATGGAGGGTTTTCCCTTGCACTGCTAAAATTAGATAAACATGGTAAAAGTGAAAATGAATTATCATAGATTTAGAATACATCCAAAAAAAGAAAAAACGTTAAATTATTATAAATTATTTTAATAAGTTTGTGGTGCTTAATTGTCATGATAATCTGTGTCAGGAAAATATGGCAGAGAAACTTAGGATTTCCTATCATCATCACACATATATTACAGTATTCAATGCCTGGGATATAAAATATGCATACATGTATTAACTCATAATACGTTATTGATATACTACATAGGTGTAAATATTTTTGATATTTGATATATTGACTTTGTTTCTTGATAGATTATGTTGCCATTTAATTATTTCCATAAATAATCCATTGATGAAAAACAATCAGTAAGCATTTATGAATGTGCTAACAATAATTGTTGATAAAGTATATTATAGGTTCTAAATCTTGCATTCTATCTGTCTTATATGAATTATCTGCAATTATGTAAGTAAATATATTTGGCTTGATTGATAGGATTATATTTCAGCACATCGCTGTATTTGTCTACATCATGTTACATGAAGTATTAATTGTCTTTGTCTAAGTTGATCTTAGGCTTCAACTATAAATAATACAGTTAATCTTTCATAATATGGTACAAATATGAGAGCTGTAATGAAAGGATATTTATGGTAAACAGCTTGTTTATATATGATTCCAAGGACAGTCTCAAGTTACTTTGAGTAACTTACAAATAAATATGAGGCAATTTGTATGGCTATAGCAATTGCAAAAGAGTTCCTTTGGTGGTGTGAAGCTGTTGTTATTTTTGATCATTATGAACTTACTAGTTGTAATTACAGCGGATATATTTATTGACAATGATGTTGTATCATGTATTCCTTAGGATAAGTGAAGTTTAGAGATGTCAGCAGAAAGTCCAACTCATGGCAAGCTGAAACCTGGTGGGAATGAGCCAATCTGCACCCTCACAGCATCTGAATGTGACCCAGCTATAGGATGTCTTGTTCTCATCCCAAAAGACAACAAAGACCTTCGAGTAAAACTTGGAATTGGTTCAGCTTTCTCTAGTATTCAACATTATGCTTTTGTTGCTGCATCCCCAGCCTTCAAGGAATCAAACAATGACATTAATGTTGTCATTGCTCGTGGATACACCAATACTGGAGACAAAAAATTCACCATCAAACCCAGCCACAAAAAGATTGTAGCTCCAGAGTTAGGCTCCACCAGAGATGCAACCTGGCTACTTGTGTCCTGTCAAGAAGGTTTGAAGGGATCTCGTATGCGCAAGTTCCTAAAGGGGATTCATATCTTTGATGAAGAAGATCCTTCTGTGATTTGCAAGAATAATTCTGAATTAATTGCAGTTGGAACAAGTGAAGGCAAGCTTGTGTACCAGCCATTTAAAATAGTAACAACAGATGAAGATACTTTTGTTGTTGGTCGTGATGTCTTCAGAGATCTTAAGCCATCCGGTCCCATTTTGGATAAAGAAAACAAAAATGTTCTTGGATACTACTGGAGCAGAGAAAATAAAATGGTTGTGTCCTGGATAGCAAGAGGTGGGTCTGTTCAAATCACTTTTATATCATGACCATATTGATTGATTTGAAAAATATATTTACTATTTTAATATTTTTTGAGATTCTCTTTGCAGTTAAAATGATTGGCTGATCATAAGACTTGACTGTCAACAAAAAACCGTTTTTCCCCCTTGCATAATTATTTTTCCATTTCGTTTTTTCCCCAGTCTTAAATGCTTTTAAAAACTGTAAGAAAAACTCCTGCAACTCAACTATTATATGGCAAATAACTTCTTCCAACAAGCATTTTGTAGTCTGGGACTTGAACTGAGTTGATTCCTTGGTGTGAAGTGTGTGAATATAATCTTGAAATCTGCTTGTTTCCAGGACAAGTTGTGGTTGAGATTGCAGATCAAATCATCTACATTGATGGTCCTAGCAGTGAGAAAAATGGAGGTATGTAAAATACTGTATATAAACAATAAAATATGAACATATATTTACTGTGTAATACAATATGTATTATTATGTATTATTATTAAGAAATAAACTTTAGTTTAATATTTAAAACTACTATGATAAATCATGAATAAATCCATAAGGATTTTAGAATAATCTGTTCCTTCTCCTCTAAATATCATTGCCATTTGATATATATGAATTTATTTTAATAATGGTACAGTATGAGTAGTTTTAGAAAGGCAGGTTTTCTATAAAGTATTTTGAATGTTCAATTATTTTCATTATTTTGCAATAATAGAGGGTACAAAACATAACAACTTTACCCATTTTGAATGAAAAAATGTATTATTGGACTTACGTTCAAAAAGTGATATTTGTCTTTATTAGATTATGGCAAAGTATCGTATTAATAACAGTATTTTTTATTTTTTATATTAAAATATTATTTTAAATAATCATAAGTTAAACAAAATATTCTGAAAGAAATTCTTATCAAAGTAATTCTTTGTCCAAAATCAAATAACTTATATGAGGGTTTTAAATTTAAACATGATGGCAACTTATTTTACAGCTGTGGTTTCTGTCGTAAACGCTCAACAGCTGGAAAGTGAGCCTCAACAGAAAGGTCTGTCTGTCACAACAACAATATTTTGAATGATGGTGATCTCCAGCTGAGCTAAGATGTGATGCATGTTTTTGGTGCACTAAAATGTACACTGTGTTGAAGTTTTTCTTGAGATGCTACAGCTGTTAAAATCAAATTATTTGCATGTAAATCTATGTAAGGCTAAAACTGCTAGCAAGTAAACCAAGTTATAAGTGATTTAAATGTTTAAAATTTGAAGTAGCAGAGTTTAAAATAACAGCCAGTTGTTATCTCAGTCACCAGTCATGATCACCAGCCTACATGTAGGTAGTTACATTAGCTTGGTCATATGTTATTCTGGCCGAGTTCATTACTGGTCAAAGTAACTTGCAAGACATATTTGACTGGACAAGTTCAAATTGTGTCCAGATATTGTCTAATGGCAGGCTTTTATTTTAAGCCATGAGTTGCATGCTGCATTCACTTTGCTTATTCTGCTGCAATCACTGCATGCGTGTTGCATCCATACTTTATAAATTGTTGTGAACGAGATCCAGCTGTATGTAACTGCCAATAAGATAAATATTTGTGCTTGCTTGGGCTTTTATGGTGTTGGGTTACATAAACTAGCTTTGATAACTCAGCACTTTTTTGATGCTTTATGATTATGCAATTTTTTTCTTATTTTAATTTATTCTTATTTCTAAAAAATTCTTTTCTTATTGTACTTGTTATTTCTTGTTTTATCATTACTTTGAATAACTTAAAGCTCTTGCTTGCCTTCATTGGACTTTGTCTTACACTATTTAACGAATAATCCAGTCCTTTCCTTCCTCCCAACCCAACCTACCCACCTCATCCAACCCCAACCCCAACCCCAACCCCAACCCTATCCAACCCTAATATCATCCCACCCCTATCCCATCTCAATCCCACTCCTATCACAATCCCACCCAAAAGTATCCCCATCCCAACCCCAATCCCACCACTTCCTGTCCTATCCAAATTCTTTACCTATACTTAAGTTATTTATGTTTTATGACAGTTGTCCTCAAGCCAAAAGTTAGCATCCAAGAAATTGAAATGGACATTTACAGAGGTGAAAAACCAAAGGATAGTGAACCTGAAGTGCAAATTCAAGTTTCTCCAGGTAAAATGAGAGAGTGTTCTCTCATGAATGTGTGTGTGTGGTCAGTTGTGTTTGTTGTGTTATATTAGTTAGTGAACACATTCACCATGAATAATCTTTTCCATTTTGAATTTGTGATTGTTGGTGGTCTTAGTGGTTGTTTTTGGTTATTTTATTGGGTTGTGTTTAGTTTTTATGTCCATAAATATGAGGTATTGTAAACTGCTTAAACTGTATCATAATAATTAGTTAATTACTTGTCATTTTCTTGTATTGTTTGATGCATTTTCTTACATTGGTATGTTCTAGATGACGACTTGGAAAAGCTGTGGGAAAAAGATAGTGAATTCCGTAACCAAATATGTGTGAGCCTTGATCGTGTGTACAAGATAAAAGGAAGTGTTAAATTCTGGCTTAACCTCAGTGAGGAGTTCAAAGTTCCCAGAGCAGAACATGAGAACTTTTCAAAGGGAGAAACATTCAGTCCATCGGAGAGAATGTTTCGATACATTGAAGCAGCAAAACCTCGTCTGACAATTGAACAGCTCCAGAATGCTTTCTTGGCATGCCATCATGAGGATATGAATAGAATATTACAGGAATACATTAATGGTATGCATAGGCGGTTTTATTTTGTCTTTTCTGGTTATTTGTTGGTTCTCTCCTGCATTATATATTTTCACTTGCTAAATGTATGTCTGTTTATTTTGTACAAGTGATAAAATTTTTTTGTGCTGAAGTCACCCTTCAATGAATGACCCTTTTTGTCTTTTTAACAGCTGGATACATGAAAAAAGTCAAGTTTGTTGCAGAGATGGGGTCCTTCACTCCAAGCATTCTTGGTCAATTGATGGTTAAAATGGATCGGGACAAGTATTGGAAAGATTTGGCAACACAGCTGGAAATCCCTAAAAGAGTATTTGAACAGTTTGGCGAAGAGCTGGAGAACAACCCTACTCGTCAGCTGTTGCATCTTGCTCACACGAGAAATACCAAGATCACAGTAGAAGACCTTAAAGCCAAGCTGAAGACCTTAGAGAGAGATGATGTGCTGAAAGATTTTGAAGAAGTGCCTGGTAAGTAATTGTCAGTTAAATACAGTTTGAATCAAGAAACTTGTTTGTTCATGTTCAGTGCATACATTTTTGTAAGACATTCAAGTATTTTTCGTTCTCTCATATTTCAAACCTTTGAAAGATAACCAAAATATTTTTATCTTTACAGATAAGATTGGGATAGATGCTCTTCTAAATCACTTTGATGTCACTGAGCACATTGAAGCCAAGCTTAACAGGGAAGACTCCTTCCTTCAGAACTGGAGGCAACTTGCACAGCTGTACAAACAAGATGGTCTCATTGAAGAAGAGGACCTTCCAAGCCTGGAACCCAAGAAAGACCCTCGCAGTCCTACGGCTGGATTGATGCTGCATGCCTTGAAGCATGATTCTGGTTCAGTCAAAGTAGAAGATTTGGTCGTTTATCTGGCCAAAATGAGAAGAACAGATTGTTTGAATATTGTTGCTCGTTATCTTAAAGGTATGTCATATCTTATCCATTCCAGTTCATTATCACAGATATACCCTATGCTGTTTGCTATGCTGAGGTCCTCTAGTTTTTACTGTACTCCCTAAAAAAAGCATTTCCTGAGTACTACACTAGGATTCAAAAGACAGAATCCAGGGTAGCTAGTGTGTCGTTGCTGTCTGAGTTTCAAAGAGTTGAAATGTCCTATCACATTATTTTATTGTTTTTTTACTTATCTTTTTTTCAAAGGTGGATGGAGAGATATTGATCACATTCTGGCCAAGCACCCTCAGCTGGGCTACACAAAAACCTATAGAGAGCAACGTTAATGCCGAAAATGCATATCACTAAAACAGCAGTAGTAATAAAAGAGTAAAACTCTTTAAAAAACATCCACCTTGGTTCCTTGCTCTGGCACTGTGAAGAGTGAAAACATTCAGTAAAAGCTGTGTTTATTCAAGTCCAATGACAGGATAATTGTTTTAATTTTTATATCTACACAGGAAAAACATTCAATTAAAGTATTTTAGTATCTGTATCCATCTAAACAAAAATTCAGTTTTCAAGTTAAGTAAAATTTGTTTTTACTCTTAGTAGATAATTTATTATTACTGGGGTTTAGATGTGATAAATGACCCAAGAACTAGAAATAGGTTTTTTAGCTTTTAGTTAAATAAGAGTGCTTGCAGCAAATTGAAAAGAGTTTGTTACAGGAAAGCTCATCATTAACAACTAACAATCAAGAAATACATACAAACTACAAAGCTGTACAGCATACCTACTCATGTCTTGTTTAATTCAGTATCATTGATCGGTTAGAAGCCAACTGTAAGCCAGATCTATAATGAATAAGTACCTCAATGGCAATGCATGTCTATGGGGGAGTTTCAAGGAGCAAATTGCTGCCATTATAGCCACAGCCAAGAAAATGTAATTTTAATGTCTTGTGTGTCATGAGATCTTGGTCCATTCTAGTCTACTGTCATTCAAGCAACATTGACTGCATTTTAACATCTTTTTCTTATTCTTTTACTTTGTGAGTACACTGATCATAAAGATATAAAAGGAAAGAATTTGGAAGCGCAGGCTTTTTTTTCCATTGTTGAATTCATTTAACCTTTTCATCTCTAAATACTGTATGACCAGCCATTACTAATATTAAGTAATATTAAGTGCTCACTTTGATGTTTTTTACTTTTGTGCTTTAAACAGCTTCTATAAACCGAATCCAAATGTGGTAACCAACTAGAGTAACTATTGTCCTAGACTAACTAGCCTTGTGTTTATGTGGAAACATAAAAGTGCTCTTACATTACTCAGTCCAGAACAGTTATTATAGTTATTCAAATTTGTAACCATGATGTTTCGATTTGGCATATATCAATCTGCTGATACATCTCAGTTTGTGAAAATAAGAGGGTCGTTAACAAAGGGACAGGGATCCCATAGCACTTAGTTGTTTAACTCATGGATTCAGCACTATAAATTCTGTTGTAGGAGTTAGGATGTTGTTTTATGCATGAAAAAATAATGCATGTTGCTTTAGTAATTACCCAGCCAGCTGAGGTCCTTTTCTACCCCTGCTGGGAAGCAAGAGGGATCATTGATTTAACATCTGAATGACATAGACATGACATATGCATAAATCCAGTTCTGCATGCTGAACATGATAATTTGCATGTGCTGACAGGTTTTTCCCTCTCTCTTCCTAGTGGGGTAGAAAAGCATCTCTGCTCGCAGGGTATTTCTTAACAAAACTCTACTTTAGTTTTTCAAAAATTGTGAAGAATTTGAGCTTCCTTGCTCAATGAAAGTTCTCTTATCAAGTGAATAATCATATTAGTTACTTAATAATCTCACTACTCATAATACCATCACTGATTGAAAAGATGATTGATAAACACAATAAGTAAGACTAGTGTCATCTATCATATAAATAGTTGCACTACAGTAAAAACCAGCATAAAAGAAGAAGTGAATTAGGAACACATTCAGTCTGAAAAATGAATTGTTCTTATATAATTTTGGCTGCCAAAGTCAGATAAGAATATTAACCTACTAGGGTACTGTACTAAATAAATCAATATATGTAATAATATTTTTGCCTTGATCAATGCAGTTAAGGTTAGTTCCATCCATTTATTAACTAAAATGTCATGCTTGCAAATTGATTTCATCTGTTGGTAGTTGACTATGCAGTATTTAATTTTTAGAAACATTTTTAACAAACATTTTCAGACTGATTTAGCAGAAAACATCTGATATATGAGTACAGTCAGCCTAAACCCCCAAAACACATGTTCTTTTATGCAGGATTACAATTTCTACTGTGTAGTGTATAATTAATGATAATAAAGAGCAGAATAGAGTAATTATTTGCTTACCAAGGAGTTTTGAACTTATTTTATTTTTGAATGTTACTCAGTTTTAATGGAAGGCAGAATTACTTTCCTCAAGAGTGGGCTACCTGCTGTGCAATATATACCCCATGAAGGCAGAGTGATGCTAAGTGTACTAGAATTATACTGAAAGTATACTAGTATCCCCCTTGTGGACTACCAAAGATGTCCAGAATAAAGAGGCGTACAATATTGATGTTTATTATGCTTCTCAAGAAGGCTCTAAATATTCACTACTAATAGATATTTGTTGAAAAATGATATAGAATACAAACACTAAAAGTGTGTAACATAAATACCACTTATTAATACTGCTAAATTATTCTAATCCTATTGTTTTGTATTGTTTAATTAGCACTAAACCTGTTACGGTATTCCTTATAATAATAATAATGATAATAATATATATAAACTTGTAAAGCGCTTATACAAATCTGTTCTAAGCGCATTGAAAATAAATGATGATGAAAAATGTTAAAGCAAAAACTATGTTTTGAAAGCTAATTTGAATAAATAAGTCTTAAGTTGTGATTTGAATGAAGCCAAATTAGTAGTGTTTCTTATTGATGACGGGAGCATGTTCCAAAGTTTAGGGGCAGCAACAGTAAAAGAACCTAGACCATAAGATTGAAGATTGTAGGACTTGAAGTTTAGAGCCAGATGAGAAGACGATCGAAGATTTGCGTGAAGGTTTATAGGTAGAGATGAGATCTTGGATGTAGACAGGAGAGAGATTATGCAGGGCTTTGAAGGTAAGCAAAATTATTTTAAACTTGATCCTTTCAGCCACAGGAAGCCAGTGTAAATCAATGAGGACAGGAGTTATGTGATCATGTTTGCGCGACAGGGTGATGAGACGAGCAGCAGCATTTTGGACAGCTTGAAGCTTGTTAATGAGATTTCTCATCTGCTCGTAATTTGTTTATATTTTTCATTTTTTCAACTATGATTTGATGTGAGGTAAATGTTAAAATAAAAATAAAATATTCTTCTCTGGTGACGTCATTTTCCTTAATATATGTGTGTTCCAAGAATGCTTACGAAATCTGCACTACCATGATGTCATAGATTTATAAATAGGTAATGCAAGATGGCGACCAAGCGGTTTCTATAACTCATTTGTGGCTTTCCTCTCTTCACCTTTTAGACTTCCGAAGGCTTAAGCTTGCTAACTATCTTTAAACGGTTTAGATAGTCGTAATGTGAGCGAAGAATTTCATTTGTTTTGAATTTTAAAAATCAAAGTAAAACAAGCCCAAAAAGTTGAAGAATTTGAAAGCTATTCAACAATGAAAGAATTTGACACATTAATCGTCGCTTTAGTTTTATGGTCTGCAAATAAGGTGAGTTTTTTTATCTTATCTAAAAGAATTAACAGACATGAGATATTTTGAGCTTTTGTTAATTGCTACGTGCTGGATGCAATCTGTCTTGCAAACGCTGTTTTTTTAAATTATCCAGCACATATATTTGTAAGACATACAGTAATGACGGTATATTTGTTACGCTTTCTTCCAATCTGAATGATCAGTTCTGCAATCTAAACATAATAGTTATTAAAATGTTAACCTGATTGATGTTTGGCAAATGAATCGTTTTGAAGATTAATATTATTATTGCCCAACCCTTTTTAACCCAATTAGACAAGTTGCATAAAAATTTGCCTAGTGTTATATATAAACATACTTAAAATAAGGACCATTCATCGGACAATTAATGTCTGGACAGAATTGGAAATTGTGCAGTCAAATCTTTGCCTTTCCAGTCATTTTGAGCCAGAAACAATATTTAAGGCCTGTATATATGATATGACCAAGTTAAAACTAATTTGCTGGCCTGTCATCATCATATGACTGACCACTCACTACTGGCTGAGAACCTGTGAAAATCCTGTGAAAAACCTGTGAAAAATAGTTTTTCACAGAATTTTCACAGGATTTTCAAACATCCAGACCTGTGAAAAGGAACACTTTCACAGGTTCCAGAACTGTCTGGCCGTTATTTTAAGCCTTGATAGATAATATAACTAAAATTCAAATTTCGGCACCAACTTATTTTTCATTTCTTTCCAGATATTTTTTTCAAGCACAACTACAATTAAATAACCTCTTCATTCTAATTTAGCTTATGAATTCAAACTTATTTGATTTTTCTCTTATTGTTCTTTTTAAGCTTGTTGACAGCAAAATAACATGCTTAAAGAATGAATACATCGTTGATACAAATGGGACAGAATCCTGTTTACCATGCAATCACTGTCCTGTAGGCTATGGCCTCTCTCCTCCTTGTGGTAGCAAAGTAAGCCACCCTCCTCCAATTGATTGTGTTCCATGTATACCTGGAAAAACCTACTCAGATGGACATGACCCAAGTTCTTGTAAAAACTGTCATCTTTGTTCTGCAAAAGAAATAGTGATAACAAACTGTACAATTTCTGATAATACAATATGTTCCAATATATGTGAAGAAGGCTACTATTATGAGAACTCCACACATGACTGTCAAAAATGTTCTGACTGCTGCAATAAGGGCAAGGACGTAAGGATCACTCAATGTAAAAGTATGCCATCAAACAAACAGTGCTCTGTACTTAGTACACGGCAGTGTGAACCAGAGCCAACCACAGCTGTACTCACTGCTTATCCTAGCGGAACAACAAGTATATCTGACAAACCTAGTGGTGCCAAGAGCATTACTACTGGAGGGATTGCAGCTATTGTTATTGGAGTTGTTGTTGCTATTATTCTAGTTATTGTAATCATATTTTACAAAAGAAGGAAGAAAACTAAAAGCAGAAATAACAATCGTAATGTCACAAATAACCCAAAAAGTGAGGTATTGATGGAAGATGGTGCTGACAATCATTTACTAAACAACGATGAACACTGTGACCTTGATCACCTACCATGGAGCATAACTAATAAATCACCAATTGAAAAATCAGAAGGACAAAGAATTTGGTTATCAATTACCTGTGATAATCGGAATGGTGATGTCAAAGGAAGCAATAGAAAGTGCAGCTTTGGTTTTGAATGGAAGAGAGATGGTGACAGCATATCAAAAAACAATCACCAGAACTTTTCCAAGGATCTTAGTATTGATCATGTTGAGGTGGCTGATTCTGGTCGATATTATTGTGAAATACGTTGTGATAAACATTCAAACCACAAACAAAATAGTTCTACAGTAGAAATACGTATTAATCCTGGAGCAGGAAAAGGTATGTATATTTCATACATAGGCATAGAATAAATTATTCCAGAAAATGTGTAGACAAATTTTAGGAAAGTTTCATATTACAATGAAAATAATCGAAGAGATTTGACATTTCAACGTCTCACTGGACATCATTTTCAAAATGAATTTTTTAGATGGTTTTGAATTTTAAATACAAATAGTGTCAAAGTGTCTTAGTAGTGTCTTTGTTTATTATATGTAAAATCAAGCCATCGCTTAACAAGCAATCAGACTCTGTTTGTTTTTTGGCTAAAATTGTTTAATATCAATCACATGACTATTTGCAGTGTGCTACTCAGTCTGAGATTTCAAACAGTTCTGAAAGTTAAAGTTCAAATTCAAGTTCAAATTCAGTTATAGCATATATGCAGAAAAAATGATGTGAGCATTTTAAATACTCTCATCTAAAATAACATTTCAACCAATCATAGTATGCATTAGAAATATCATTCATAAATCACATACTAATTATCTCTATTATTTTCTCTACTTGTTTTCTTAGAGTGGAAACTATTCAGTGAACTTGATTATGGTGTTGAGGAGAAACTTGTAAACTGGTTGACACCTAAAACTGTGGGAATTGGGAATTGGAAGGATCTTGGTAGAGAATTTGAGTTGGATAAAGATGCACTTGAAGCACTTGAGAAAGACCAAGCTTTGAAAGTTTTAGAATCCATCAAATCTAAGTGCCCAGAACTAACAGTCTTTGAGTTCTGTAAGGTCCTAAAAAGAGATACAATGAAGCAAAAGAAGATAGTGAAATTCCTTGATAAGGAATTAACTGTTACAAAAATGAATGCAAAATCAGGTTAGTTCAGTACTTCTTCTTGTTTGTACTTTATTAGCTCATTATCAAATCTTTGCTACTTTTTGTATTATTGTAATATCTATCCAGATATCTCAGGTATTGTTTTTCAACTATGGTTTTTGAGCTTGCTAAGTGTCATTCCTCTAATACTCCGAGAATGAACAATTAATCCAAAAAAAGCTTAGCAAATTTGATTGACAATAAACCAAGTTGAAAAAATAATGCCTAGTATAAATCCTTTGTAAAAAAAATATTCATAAATGCAGCATTAACATTAATTTTAATCAAACCAGAGGTCCAATGATATTATTATATACAGAAAGAAATCCTATTAATTTTGTTATTTGATGTCCAACTAAGCTGAAATTTTCATAGAATATCGGGGAAGTCGAGGTTTATAAAATGATTCATTTTAAAGAGGTTATGACATTTCTATGATGTCATGTCCAGCATCTGCTTTTATGGCAATTTCTTATTGTTGATCGCTGTCTTTATCATTGACTTGATCAGATGGAGAGTAACTCACTACGATGTTTCTAACTAAAGTTATTAAAGATTAAAGGATTTTGTGATGTCACCCAATTTGACGTCATCTTGAATTATTGTAACCAGTTACTTCTCTGAGCATAATTGTTAGCACTAAAGCAGTGTTGCTACTCAAAAACATCCAAAAAAATCTTATTGGGTTAACTTATATGAGCATTTTGAAATTCACGTGACATCATAATGACGTAAGCATTATTTCTTGCCTTAATAATAGCGCTTTGGCTTTAAAATTCAAAAATCAAAAAAGATACAATTTTAGTTCATTACTAGTGTAGTTTATGTAGAAATTTTAGTCTGACGTTGTTGTGAATTCAAAAAGATGATTGAAGCAATAATTTTTATCAATGCTTTTAATATCTTTCAAATCATTCAAACTATGAAATTTAAAATTTCTATAACTTTTGACTGCCATGATTTGTCTAAAACACATTTCAGGAAGCATGAATCCGGTTCAAATTATATGAAAACCATTGGAAAACAATGTTATACCTGTAACAGTAACACTAAAAACTATTTGTTTTAATCCATCTGGTCAACCCTGATATTCTTGCCAAGTTTGATGAATAATACCCCATCCATGCAGATTTTGAGGTCATTTGTGCCCGGCGTGGAAACTGGATACTCTGGCTGCTGAGTACTCTCATATTTAGCATGTGCCACCAGCTAATCAGAAAGCAAGATTTATGACAGTTATTTTATGAGTAGCATTTTGTATGTGGTTTGTTTGTTTGAAAACAATAATGTTGTTGCTAAGATTGAAAGAGTAGCCAATAAATATCATGACTAATGTCTTATATTAATTTCTTTCTTTCTTAAGTTATGGATGCCAGTAACAGACCTGATAGTGGTATAAGTGAAGAATCTGATTCGGATGGTGGTCCACTGAAAAAAGCAGCAGCTTCAAGTCAACTTAGTCGTGCAATAAACCCAGCATTATTTAACCTTAGTTATGCTGATTCCAGCCGAGAAAATTCTAGGGAAAGTTCTTTGGAGGATTTAACAAGCTCTGCATTTCGGGTCAGTGTCCAGAATTATAAGCCTGTGGAAGAAAAACGTTCTAAAGGATTGAAATTAAATATGAGAAGAAAAAAGAGTGAAGATTCTCAAAATAGTTCTGAAGAAGACAATGATTCTAAAGATGACAAAAAACAAGATCAGAAGTCTGACGTGAGAAAGAAATCAAGATATGGTAGACAAACAAGCAAGGATTCTCAGAAAAGTGATGGTGAGTATTTTTTGAAGGAAAAATATTATTTTAACAAATAGAAGACACTGGGAAAACAGACTGAACACAGGGAGAAACATGCAGCTTAGATACTAGATGAATGAAACATAGGTCAGTATACTTGAACATAGTTAATAGAGGGGAATGGTTATGAAACCTATTGTTATATGTCTTTGTTCACTTTTTTCAAGCGTGACCGTGCACAATCCTTTGTTTTACCATTGTCTTACGATTGTTGGCAATGGCTGAGTGAACAGACAAAAATCTTTCTTTTGGCTACTAGTTCAAAATACTTAAAGATTTATAAGAGATATTTGAATATTCCTTACAATAATCCCGTAGGCAAAGCTTATGTTTACTCATTTTGCAATTTCGGACAAGCAAAAAGCAAACATTGTGCACGGTCAAGACCAGTTCAACATCAAAAGCGAACAAAGACCTGATAACAATAGGTTTCCTAACCATTCCCCTCTATTAACTATGACTTGAAGGATAACTAGGAAAGGGCAGGGATAGACCATTGGCAAAGTACTTGGTTTAACTGGTAACAGCATGTCCCCTGGGTTATATTGTTGATAACCTTGTTATTTTGAGTATTTTTATACAGCAATAGAAGGATTGCATGAATGATTTTATATTTATTTTACAGACAATGAAGTTGTTGGAACAAGGGAGCGCAAAAGATCTCGCAGTTCATCATTTACTAATAGCATTAAAGAAATAGTCAGCCTAAAAGCCCCACCAGTAGAGTACAGTTATTCACCATTAGATCATCACCATGAAGAGAGTGAAGAAGGCATGTAGACTTGATGATAAAAGGTAATGTTGTAAATTCTGGCAATATAGTATTGTAGATAATATTAGGATTATTTACCATTAGATTATCATTGATAGAATCGATCAGTAAGACAGATTTCAAAATAAACTGTATTTTAGTGTTTTGTAACATGTAGTAATAATAGATTTTGTAAAAAATATTTGAAATGACTAAAATGGACTTTGAAAATCTTAAAGAGCAAAGCCCTTGGTAAAATCGCAATCCAAATAAAGATTGCATGTCCAAAGATATGAATTTTTCTGGTTATTCAACCATTTTGATACTATTTTTAAAACAAAATGGCAGATGTTTAAAAAGTCATATCTTTGGACCAATACATATGATCGTTGTCATTTGGGTCGATCAATCAATCAATCAATCAATCAATCAATCAATTTATTTTATTTTTCTTGACATGTCGCGGACGTCATTTTCTTGCCAAAATGAAAAAAAAATCCAAAAATCTAATAAGATACGATTTCTGTGAATATATTGATCTTCTTGTTGGACAATTTCATTATCTTTGGTTTATAGAACCAGAAATGTTATATCACTTGTGTGAATTTCAGGGACTTTTGCTTGTGTGCCGAACATGTACATTTATTTTAGATACTACCATTTCATAGTCTGAAAGGTGTATTTATGTTTTACATATCTTTTTTTATATGACTTATTTTTATCACTGACAGAGCACTGTGGCGGATCCAGTAATTTTAGGAAGGGAGGGCATGACTATCAAGTGTTAGAAGACTTTAAAAAGTCTTCCGAAAACGCGATCAAACTACATCTATAAGTATCATGTATATTATCAGTATTTGAATAATGCTGGCGCAATAATTCTGACATCAGCTAGTTTTGGCAGTTTCACGTACACACGGTGCAACATTGCAAGCAACAAATTTGAATCGGGGTGACACACATTGAAAAAAAATCACGTAACATCGCTTGCGTCAGCCTGATATGTTAAGATATATGGTCAGAAGTTATAAATTTGTTGCAAGCTGTGGGTTGGAAATGTCATGTTGCAGCCATGTTCACATGATGAAATTCGTTGCGCGCAATGCTGCAAAAGTAGAGCGCGTTTCGACTACAGATTTGTTGCATGCAACATTGCGTGCAACAAGTTTGAGGTAGACACGCTGCAACCGTTTCGTGCAATGCTGCATGAATGTTGCACCGTATGACAGCACCTTTATTGGTTGTGGTATTTGTAGGCCACCTGTTCAATATAAGGACCATTAGTAGTGTACTATCAAACTCTTGTAAAAGTAAAAAGAGCTTATTGCAAAATAATGCAATGATTATAATGGAAAAGGATCGCCATGTAGAAAATAGAAGAATGCGGCCTGTATTTTAGTTTACATATATAAAAAAAAAAACCAAATCTGTAAATGCTATGGATACTTTCTGAGAGTCTGGAGGGAGTATAGGGTTCAGTGTTTTAGGCAAGGTTAAAGGAAGGTACAATGACATATCTACTTAGTATGATATTTTATCTCGCATAATTTTGTTATTCGCCGAATTGTTATTTGCGAATTTTGCAATTTTCTTTAACAGTACTAATAAAAAAAGTTCGCAATTTTCTTGATACCGTATTCATATCATATACTAATAAAAAAAAGTTCGCAAATTTATCATCTTAATTTAAGATTAAAATTCAGATAAAATATATGATAGTAAAATATAAAGTATATGGTGACGTTGAATAAACATAGCAAATATAACAGTAATGATAAAAAGGTAAATTATACACTGTGAAAAGATGAAACAACTTATTGACGTTTCAGATGCTAGTCCTTTGTCGGAGTAAAAGAGAAAGAGGTGGTAGAGAAGAGTGTTTCTATGATAGTGGGTGGTACAAACCAGAGTTAATATAGTTAACCGGCTGTACAAACAAAATGGTCAGTGATTTTAACGGTGGATTTAGGACCGACAACAGAAGTTTGAGAAGCTATTAGAGGACAAGTATAACAACGCTTGCGAGAACAGCGAATAGTAACAGGTTCTTTGTCAGGGAAGGACTCCCTTGACCAAGAAAGAACGGAAGATTACGATCACGTTTATAAGAAAAAAGAGGGCGGTTGTTGAAAATAGCAGAAGTGCGAGTATCTGAGTCAAGCAGAGAAAAATTGCGTTTAACGATGGGTTTAATGGAATTATCAATAGGATGATAAGTTAGAGTGAAATGCATGCGAGGAGTAGGAGCGGCGGTACGATCAATAGTAGAAACTTTGCGGCTTCTTGAAGTTACACGATCAATCCCCTTATGAGTTTCTGCTTTAAAGAAGAATTATATCCGAATAGGGACATGTACATCATGGGCCGAGTCATCGAATCTAATGGTATATTTCCTTCTTGCTACATCTATGACTCAACCCATGTACCACCCCCACTGGCTTGCTCCTTCGTCTATCTCCACGTTCACTTTTCTTCCCACCAGACTACCAGGATAGACACCACCAAAAAGCAGGAAAATGACAGTAAAGCATTTGTCCAAAAAAACGATAAATGAGATTGGCTACTACCGATGAGTCATTCCGGAGAAAATCATAATTTGCATAGGTGTTTCAAGGATACCCTGGGTGTCAGAGGCCGTTTGGGGTTGGGGGCGCCACAAGCCCCACGCCCCACAAGGCCTCTGGCACCCATGGGTAGCACAAGGAAAGACGCCACCAAATGAAGGAATGATATGATATGAATACGGTATCAGAATTCGCAAATTATGTGAAAGTTAATAAATTTACGAATTTTTTTTTACTAGTATATGATATAATTTAAATTATTTTAATACGGCATCAGGAAAATTGCGAACTTTTTTTTATTAGTACTGTTAAAGAAAAAAGTGCAAAATTCGCAAATGTGTATAAGCTCCGTGCGCGGTTCGAAGTAGGATTTTGCTTATTTTGCGCAATACTTTCTAAAGAAAATTCGAGAGTAAATCGGTATTTTTGCATATAGTGCTGACTAATCATGTTTTGTTATTTACGTTCTGAATGAAAGGGGCATTAATACAGACGAGGGCATTTACGCGTAACTGATTTATAACCCTACTGTCAACTCCGGGGTTTATGGTAAGTAACGGGTCATTTTATACCACCATCGTCGCCAAAATCTTCAAGGTGCTTTTCGTTATCATAGACTGCCGATGGTGCTAGGTTTAAATGGACTACAATATATGTAAGGACTGAAACTTTTTAAAACTTTAGACCCACAATCGATCAAGGTTTTAAAAACTAAACACATTTGTTTCGCACTGGGCTCCCTGTAGTAAACAAGTCTGTGCATGTTCATACATTATTACGTCATCTACCGTAATATCTACCCCTAACCCATGGTATGAAATAGACATGCGCTACTGTATTTATTCGATCACCAAAGTGATCAAAACACCAGGGAAAACTATGACGAAGGTTATATATATATGTCTACTGTGTTATAAATACAGCTCTATAACTACTAAATTTTGATTTGAAAAACCTGTGTTATCGACTTGGATGGCTTCCTAGAATGTCTTGACTGAATTTAAAATCAAAGAACTAACATGAAGTGGTGTAGGACAATCTCGGCGCTAACAATTTTGGCCCTCGAGGTACGCATGCTAATCTATGTATTATAACCTTGCTAAGTTAATTTAAAAGCAAATGAATGTTTTTTTATATAAAAATGTATTCATTATATTTAAGGATAATCAAGTTTAGCTTGTGAGGAAAACATAGTTATAAGCTTATCTTACACAGCTGTTAATTGGCATTTGGCTTCGTAGTACTTTTCGTAGCTTATCGAAATTTCACTGGCATCGAGCAAAACTAAATTTTGAGAAAAAAAGTTTGAAGGATTTAGAAAACTTTAGCATCGCAATTTTACAAAATTATGAATCTGCTGATTAATCGAAAAATCGATTAACCATCCGAAACGATGAGAGGTCATGGGTAAAAGCCCCTTTCAAAGTTCTGCAATTATATAAATAGGCTGTAGAATGATCTCGTCTTTGATAATGAGATTATGCAACTCGCAAAAAAATTATAAGAAAAAACCTGTTGCTTAACTTAATCTTTCATTTCTTCTTTCCAGATATTTCTTTCAAGCATATCTAAATTAACCTAATCATTCCAGGCTTATGAATTCAAACTTATTTGATTCTTGTCTTATTGTTCTTTTTAAGCTTGTTGATAGCAAAATAACATGCTTAAAGGATGAATACATCGTTGATACAAATGGAACAGAATCCTGTTTACCATGCAATCACTGTCCTGTAGGCTATGGCCTCTCTCCTCCTTGTGGTAGCAAAGTAAGCCACCCTCCTCCAATTGATTGTGTTCCATGTATACCTGAAAAAACCTACTCAGATGGACATGACCCAAGTTCTTGTAAAAACTGTCATCTTTGTTCTGCAAAAGAAATAGTGATAACAAACTGTACAATTTCTGATAATACAATATGTTCCAATATATGTGAAGAAGGCTACTATTATGAGAACTCCACACATGACTGTCAAAAATGTTCTGACTGCTGCAATAAGGGCAAGGACGTAAGGATCACTCAATGTAAAAGTATGCCATCAAACAAACAGTGCTCTGTACTTAGTACACGGCAGTGTGAACCAGAGCCAACCACAGCTGTACTCACTGCTTATCCTAGCAGAACAACAAGTGTAAAGACTGTACCTGAGAAACCTAGTGGTCCCAAGAGCATTACTACTGGAGGGATTGTCGCTTCTGTTATTGGAGTTGTTTTTGCTATTATCTTAGTTATTGCACTCATATTTTACGAAAAAAGGAAGAAAACTAAAAGAAGAAATAACAATTGTAATGTCACAAATAACCCAGGAAGTGAGGTATTGATTGAAGATGGTGCTGACAATCATGTACTTAACAACGATGAACACTGTGACCTTGATCACTTACCATGGAGTATAACTAATAAATCACCAATTGAAAAATCAGAAGGACAAAGAATTTGGTTATCAATAACCTGCGATAATGAGAATGGTGATGTACAAGAAAGCAATAGAAAATGCAGCTTTGGTTTTGAATGGAAGAAAGATGGTGACAGCATATCAAAAAACAATCATCAGAACTTTTCCAAGGATCTTAAGATCGATGATGTTGAGGTGGCTGATTCTGGTCGATATTATTGTGAAATACGTTGTATTAAACATCAAGACCACAAACAAAAAAAGAGTAACACCATAGAAATACATGTTAATCCTGGAGAAGGAAAAGGTATGTATATACCTGATAGTGGTATAAGTGAAGAATCTGATTCGGATGGTGGTCCACTGAACCTGCCGCCTGATGATGGTCCTGTAAAAGCAGCAGCTTCAAGTCAACTTAGTCGTGCAATAAACCCAGCATTATTTAACCTTAGTTATGCTGATTCCAGCCGAGAAGCTTCTAGGGAAAGTTCTTTGGAGGATTTAACAAGCTCTGCATTTTGGGTCAGTGTCCAGAATTATAAGCCTGTGGAAGAAAAACGTTCTAAAGGATTGAAATTAAATATGAGAAGAAAAAAGAGTGAAGATTCTCAAAATAGTTCTGAAGAAGACAATGATTCTAAAGATGACAAAAAACAAGATCAGAAGTCTGACGTGAGAAAGAAATCAAGATATGGTAGACAAACAAGCAAGGATTCTCAGAAAAGTGATGGTGAGTATTTTTTGAAGGAAAAATATTATTTTAACAAATAGAAGACACTGGGAAAACAGATTGAACACATTAAAAAGGGAGAAACATGCAGCTTAGATACTAGATGAATGAAACATAGGTCAGTATACAAGGATAACTAGGAAAGGGCAGGGATAGACCATTGGCAAAGTACTTGGTTTAACTGGTAACAGCATGTCCCCTGGGTTATATTGTTGATAACCTTGTTATTTTGAGTATTTTTATACAGCAATAGATCGAGGATTGCATGAATGATTTTATATTTATTTTACAGACAATGAAGTTGTTGGAACAAGGGAGCGCAAAAGATCTCGCAGTTCGTCATTTACTAATAGCATTAAAGAAATAGTCAGCCTAAAAACGCCACCAGTAGAAAACAGTTATTCACCATTAGATCATCACCATGAAGAGAGTGAAGAAGGCATGTAGACTTGATGATAAAAGGTAATGTTGTAAATACTGGCAATATATATTGTAGACAATATTAGGATTATTCACCATTAGATCATCATTGATAGAATCGATCAGTAAGACAGATTTCAAAATAAACTGTATTTTAGTGTTTTGTAACATGTAGTAATAATAGATTTTGTAAAAAATATTTGAAATGACTAAAATGGACTTTGAAAATCTTAAAGAGCAAAGCCCTTGGTAAAATCGCAATCCAAATAAAGATTGCATGTCCAAAGATATGAATTTTTCTGGTTATTCAACCATTTTGTTACTATTTTTAAAACAAAATGGCAGATGTTTAAAAAGTCATATCTTTGGACCAATACATATGATCGTCGTCATTTGGGTCGATCAATCAATCAATCAATCAATCAATCAATCAATCAATTTATTTTATTTTTCTTAATATGTCGAGGACATCATTTTCTTGCCAAAATGAAAAAAAATCCAAAAATCTAATAAGATACGATTTCTGTGAATATATTGATCTTCTTGTTGGACAATTTCATTATCTTTGGTTTATAGAACCAGAAATGATATATCAGTTGTGTGAATTTCAGGGACTTTTGCTTGTGTGCCGAACATGTACATGTATTTTAGATACTACCATTTCATAGTCTTAAAGGCATATTTATGTTTTACATATCTTTCTTATATGACTTATTTTTATCACTGACAAAGCACTGTGGCGGATCCAGTAATTTTAGGAAGGGAGGGCATGACTATCAAGTGTTAGAAGACTTTAAAAAGTTTTCCGAAAACGCGATCAAACTATAAGTATCATGTATATTATCAGTATTTGAATAATGCTGGCGCAATAATTCTGACATCAGCTAGTTTTGGCAGTTTCACGTACACACGGTGCAACATTGCAAGCAACAAATTTGAATCGGGGTGACACACATTGAAAAAAAATCACGCAACATCGCTTGCGTCAGCCTGATATGTTAAGATATATCGTCAGAAGTTATAAATTTGTTGCAAGCTTATAGGCTGGAAATTTCAAAATGTTGCAGGTAATGTTGCAGCCATGTTCATATGATGAAATTTGTTGCGCGCAATGTTGCAAGAGTAGAGCGTGATTCAACTTCAGATTTGTTGAATGCAACGTTGCATGCAACAAGTTTGAGGTAGACACGCTGCAACAGTCCCGTTTCGTGCAATGCTGCATGCAATGTTGCACCGTGTGACAGCACCTTTATTGGGGTTGGTATTTTTAGGCCACCTGTTCAATATTAGGACCATTAGTAGTGTACTATCAAACTCTTGTAAAAGTAAAAAGAGCTTATTGCAAAATAATGCAATGATTATAATGGAAAAGGATCGCCATGTAGAAAATAGAAGAATGCGGCCTGTATTTTAGTTTAAATATAAAAAAAATAAAACCAAATCTGTAAATGCTATGGATACTTTCTGAGAGTCTGCAGGGAGTATAGGGTTCAGTGTTGAAGGCAAGGTTAAAGAAAGGTACATACAGATTTGCTATTTGCAATGACATATCTACTTAGTATGATATTTTATCTCGCATAATTTTGTTATTCGCCGAATCCAACATATTTGCGAATTTTGCAATTTTCTTTAACAGTACTAATAAAAAAAGTTCGCAATTTTCTTGATACCGTATTCATATCATATACTAATAAAAAAAAGTTAAGATTAAAATTCAGATAAAATATATGATAGTAAAATATAAAGTATATGGTGACGTTGAATAAACATAGCAAATATAACAGTAATGATAAAAAGGTAAATTATACACTGTGAAAAGATGAAAAAACTTATTGACGTTTCAGACGCTAGTCCTTTGTCGGAGTAAAAGAGAAAGAGGTGGTAGAAAAGAGTGTTTCTATGATAGTGGGTGGTACAAACCAGAGTTAATATAGTTAACCGGCTGTACAAACAAAATGGTCAGTGATTTTAACGGTGGACTTAGGACCGACAACAGAAGTTTGAGAAGCTATTAGAGGACAAGTATGACAACGCTTGCGAGAACAGCGAATAGTAACAGGTTCTTTGTCAGAGGGAAGGACTCCCTTGACCAAGAAAGAACGGAAGATTACGATCACGTTTATAAGAAAAAAGAGGGCTGTTGTTGAAAACAGCAGAAGTGCGAGTATCCGAGTCAAGCAGAGAAAAATTGCGGTTAACAATGGGTTTAATGGAATTATCAATAGGATGATACGTTAGAGTGAAATGCATGCAAGGAGTGAGAGCGGTGGTACGATCAATAGTAGAAACTTTGCGGCTTCTTGAAGTTACACGATCAATCCCCTTATGAGTTTCTGCTTTAAAGAAGAATTATATCCGAATAGGGACATGTACATCATGGGCCGAGTCATCGAATCTAATCGTATATTTCCTTCTTGCTATCGCTACATCTATGACTCAACCGATGTACCACCCCCACTGGCTTGCTCCTTCGTCTATCTCCACGTTCACTTTTCTTCCCACCAGACTACCAGGATAGACACCACCAAAAAGCAGGAAAATGACAGCATAGCATTTGTCCAAAAAAAACGATAAATGAGTTTGGCTACTACCGATGAGTAATTTCCGGAGAAAATCATAATTTGCATAGGTGTTAGAACTAAGGCATGACAAGCCCCAAGCCTCACGCCCCACAAGGCCTCTGGCACCCATGGGTAGCACAAGGAAAGTCGCCACCAAATGCAGGAATGATATGATATGAATACGGTATCAGAATTCGCAAATTATGTGAAAGTTAATAAATTTGTGAACTTTTTTTTACTAGGTGAGTATATGATATAATAAGGTATCAGAATTCCCAAATTATGAAAGTCGATGAAATTGCGAACTCTTTTTTTTACCAGTATATGATATGATTTAAACTATTCTAATACGGCATCAGGAAAATTGCGAACTTTTTTTATTAGTACTGTTAAAGAAAAGTGCAAAATTCGCAAAATTCCGTGCGCGGTTCGAAGTAGGATTTTGCTTATTTTGCGCAATTCTTTCTAAAGAAAATTCGAGAGTAAATGCATTGTTGCATATAGTGCTGACTAATCATGTTTTGTTGTTTACGTTCTGAATGAAAGGGCATTAATAAAGACGAGGGCATTTACGCGTAACTGATTTATAACCCTACTGTCAACTCCGGGGTTTATGGTACGTAACGGGTCATTTTATACCACCGTCGTCGCCAAAATCTTCAAGGTGCTTTTCGTTATCATAGACTGCCAATGGTGCTAGGTTTAAATGGACTACAATATATGTAAGGACTGAAATTTTTTTAAACTTTAGACCCACGATCGATCAAGGTTTTAAAAACTAAACACATTTGTTTCGCACTGGGCTCTCTGTAGTAAACAAGTCTATGCATGTTCATACATTATTACGTCATCTACCGTAATATCTACCCCTAACCCATGGTATGAAATAGACATGCGCTATTTATTCGATCACCAAAGTGATCAAAACACCAGGGAAAACTATGACGAAGTTTATATATATGTCTACTGTGTTATAAATACAGCTCTATAACTACTAAATTTTGATTTGAAAGACCTGTGTTATTGACTTGGATGGCTTCCTAGAATGTCTTGACTGGATTTAAAATCAAAGAACTATCATGAAGTGGTGTAGGACAATCTCGGCGCTAACAATTTTGGCCCTCGAGGTACGCATGCTAATCTACTTATTATAACCTTGCTAAGTTAATTTAAAAGCAAATGAAAGTTTTTTTTATATAAAAAAATGTATTCATTATATTTAAGGAAAATCAAGTTTAGCTTGTGAGGAAAACATAGTTATATAGTTAGAGGCCCACTAATAGTGTTGTCAATTAAAGCTTATCTTACACAGCTGCTGTTAATTGGCATTTGGCTTCGTAGTACTTTTCGTAGCTTATCGAAATTTCACTGGTATCATAGTTAACTATGCTGGTATCGAGCAAAACTAAATTTTGAGAGAAAAAGTTTGAAGGATTTAGAAAACTTTGGCATCGCAATTTTACAAAATTATGAATCTGCTGATTAATCGAAAAATCGATTAACCATCCGAAACGATGAGAGGTCATGGGTAAAAGCCCCTTTCAAAGTTCTGCAATTATATAAATAGGCTGTAGAATGATCTCGTCTTTGATAATGAGATTATGCAACTCGCAAAAAAATTATTAAAAAAAACCTGTTGCTTTTACTTAGCTGAACGTTATCTGAGGCTGGAGGACAAAAACATCTAGCTGCAAGGGGTGGGTGTGTTTTGAAGCCACTGTAGCTGAGCAAAAAGACTTTAATAAGCTTACATTTTTGTGATTCTTTTTTTCTTCTTTAGGTTATTTGTACAAATTGTGCTCAAGAGTGTCCCAAAGATTATTACATCATTGTTGATAAAAATGGAGATAAGATAGAATGTTTATCATGTGCGCGATGTGTTGTTGGTCGTGGACTCACACCATCTTGTGGAAAAAAGTTGACAGAAGCACAGAGAGCAAATATTGAATGCATCCCCTGTAAACCAGGAGAAACATACTCTGATGAACATGGACCAAGTTCATGTAAACGTTGTCAGATCTGTCCTGTAACACTGAAAAACTGCACAGCTGAATCAAACACCAAGTGTTCCAAAAACTGTGCAAGAGGGCAGTATTATGATAATGCAACATATAATTGTCAGCCATGTTCTTATTGTTGTAGGAAAGATAACAAGAGAATAGCCGAGTGTGCAGGTCAACCAGTACAGTCACAATTATGCTCTGTACATGACTCACTGGAGTGCTCACCTAAAACAACAAAGAATCCTAGTAGCACTAATAATGATGATGATTTCACTAGTGATGATAAAAGGAAAAAGACACTTGATATTATTATTATTGCTCTAGGTGTAGTTGGAGGTATTATTTTAATTATTGTGGTGGTTTTCTTTCTAAAATGGCTCTTAAAACGTAGACAGCAAAGATCTGGTGGTTGTCCACCTGAACAAGTACCACTTGCAAACAGAAATAATTGTGGAATTACCAAGGCATCATTTTTTATAATGGTAAATCCTCCCATAACTTCTGAAGATGAGATTCAAGAGGATAAAAATATATCAATTATTTGTAAGAATCAGGGTAACGCACAAGAGAATTGCTGCATTGATTACATTTATTATTGGAAGAAAGATATGAACGATTATCAATCTTCTTATGGAGAAAAGATTGAGTTTAACCCAGTTCGAGTCAGAGACTTTGGAAAGTACACATGTCAAGTGAAGTGCAAGCAGCATCCTCATCAAGGTGTTAATGCCATTGAATTATACCTGGATGTTCTTCCTGGACCAAACAAAAGTAAATATAAGTAATTCATGTGTAGTATTTAAAAAAATACCTGGACAGTTTAATTTCATAAGATGTAAAAGCACAAGAATAGGACATAACTAAACATGTTCTGACGATCCTTTTCAACTAAACTTAAAAAACATGGACTTGTACGTATACTTTGATAGATTGTGCAACACTGTCCAGAAAGTCTCCCATAAGTTAAAATAGTGTGTCATTCTCAAGACAGGAGTGCTGGCTGATAAGATTTTGCAGCTCATTTTAATTAATTTTATGGAGCATAAACATCCATCATTTATTTATAGTCACTTTAATTGAACCAATGTCATGAATTATTCATGAATTTAACTGCTTTTTCTAGTTGAGCTGCCACATCATGTCATATTTCACGTGATTGAGAAACATTTCAAGTAACAACCAATTATCTCATCCCATCCCATGCACTGACTGATTTTATTTCTTTAATCCTAGGGTATCAAAAATTCAACAAAATTAATTTGCCTGAGGTATATGAGAATATTGCAGACATGTTAATCTCTGCACCTACTGGTATTGGTGACTGGAAAAGAGTTGCTGAAAAATATGAAATGGAGCCACTGAAAGTTAAGTCATTACGAGGAGATAGTAATAGAGGAACGGAAGTAATTGATTTTCTCCATGTATCCCAGACAAAACTCACTGTCTATCATTTCTGTAAATTCATGAAAATAATAAAACAGAATCAAATTGTGGAATTGCTTGAGGATCACCTCTGTTGTGAACTAGAACAAGAGAGGACAAAAGTTGATGCAAGAGATAGTGGATATGATCATGACTTTAATGGAGAACCATCATCATCTTCACATGACAGTGTTCATTGTCATGTTCCAATATATCAAGGAGTAGGGCTGCAAAAAAATCTTGGTCTTAATGATTCACGACAAGGTTCCAGTAATGAGAAGGCAGATGTGCGTAATGTTAAAAGCAACAGGAAACTTGACAGACAGATCAGCAATCAGTCTGCTAGAAGTTCAGGTAATACATACTCCCATTTCATAAAAGGTTGCCATAAATGTCAAAGGTGATAGGCAAAAAGTGTTAAGAGATAGCAGGTCATTTTAAGATCCAGGAATAGCTGGAATAACTCATGATTTTGCTTCTTATTCTCTTCAACAACATGAACCTTAGTGTTGAGACTGATTCAGTTATTTGTATTCAACAAAACCATTACCATGTCAGAATGACCTATCGCCTTTGATGATGACAACGTTTTATGAAATAGGTGAATTTAGCAATATATTATTATTATTCCCTGATGGCAAAGTGAATATCAGAAAATATTTACTGAGCAGCGTAAATACTCACCATATTCACTGAGCCTGAGGTGAATAGTTATTTTAGCACAATTATGAACTCGAACACCAGAGAAAAGTCGAAATTCAGTATAAATGTTTTAAGTATTACCTTTGCTCTGTCAATTACTGCAAGCAATAAATATCGTCTCATCACTGGTTGCTCAACCAATCACAGTGTGGCACGATACTCTATATTCAAGTCTATGGTTATATTTAATACACCTTTGCTGTTCATTAACAGAAAATGTACATTCATTTCTGCCAATAGTTGTATCAATTCATCAACACCACAAGTAACATCATTAGCGCGGGTCAACTTTCAATAACGATAATTGAATATGCATGTACATTCATAGGCATCAATGGACAATCAATAGCGTGTGGGTACATTCATATGCGCCAATTGTATTTTCTTGTGCGCGAAAGTAAACTTCAATAACACCAAATGGCAAACAATTGCATTTATGGACAATCATTTACCCAAAAGTGAAAATTCATTAGTGCTATTAGCATAACCATTGACAATCTATAACGCATTTGGACAATCATGAGGGTTAATGTTATATTCTATAGTGTGGTTCGACAAACATTTGCATGATTCGAAAAACAATAAGAGAAATGAATGAATGTACAAACGCGCTATTGATTGTCCATTGATGCCTATGAATGTACATGCATATTCAATTATCGTTATTGAAAGTTGATCCACGCTAATGATGTTACTCGTGGTGTTTATGAAAGTACATTACACGTTATTGATACAACTATTGGCACAATTGAATGTACATTTTCTGTTAATGAACAGCAAAAGGTGTAAATACTAGTGTTACAAGTATAGTTGTGTTGAATATATCAAGTAAATAAGAAAGATGAACCTAATAACCCTGTATAAAATTGTACCTCAACTTATATTTCAGACATTAGTCCTTTGTTGGAGAAAATAATTTTACACCAATAAAGAACTATCAACATCCAAAACACCAGAATCCTTTACTCAAACTATGCGCTAACTTCCAAAGTATTAGTACAAGTATGAACTTTCTTATGCAATAAGCCCATGCACCTTACAGTAAGTTTGCTCTCTTTTCAAAAAGAAAGCAAATGAAACATTTTGACCTCCAACAGCAAGTGGGAATTGTTGAATGGAAACCATAAAACCAGTTATGAATTTCCAAAATTCATAATCCTAAATTCACATCAATCCTTCTTGATAATTGTAACAGGTAGAGTATTGGTTTTTCTATTCAAGTAGGTAATGGTAAATTCTAATAAGCTTTCAAGTAGATGACATTTTAGTTATAAAGAACACTTTTGTAATAATTATTCTACATATATAATCTATGGGATTCATAATTGTTAAAATCAAGTCTTTTGTCTTGCCCAGGGTCAGGTTCTGCATCCAATTCATTGAAGAAAGCAGTGGGATATGTAAGACAATTCTCCCAAAACTCAGGATACAAGAAGCATGAAAATGAAGCTGGTGATCCATCATTAGGTCATCTTTAAATGAACTTGAAATGTAAGTTGCAGTGCCTCCTGGCAACAGTGCTTCCTCAGTTGAAATCCATGACAGTGTTGGATAATTTGTAAGCAGCTGTTTCCTGGAAAATACATGACATGCAGCCATATCATGCAGATATCCATGACATTAACGAGTAGCATTTTGAATGCATTGTGAAGACTGGTTTCGGTTTTCCTCTTGGCAATGGCTGAGGTCATTCCAGCCAGAATACCCATGACAAAGCAAAGGCCGAAATAAATGCAGCGATTTATAAACTCACAGACTTCATCTTTAACTGCATGGACTGACAGAGATGAATCCCAACTAGATGCTTTCTGGCAGCCTAGGACTGGTCATTCAGCCATGAATTTGCTAATGAATATCAAGAATTAGATAACTTAACCAGTATATATACTACTTAGAATTAGGTGGTTTTAATGGCGTATAACCAGCAAGTTTAATCTTTGTAAGGCAATAATGTGTAAGAATATAATTTTCTATACCCAAGAATTTACCTAGTACTCTGTTAAATGGAAGTTTAATGCACCATTGAGGGCAGCAAATACATTAATAACAATATTGTTCTTATATATAAAGATAATGTTCCAGATACCATATAACACTTTCTAGTAGTTAGTTATAATAATTATTATAGTAAAATAGACTCAACCAAAAAAAAATTTTGTTTCCTCAAGGCTTAACTGCATTTATCTACCTTTTCTTTCCCTGGAACATCCAATTTAGGCATCCATTTGGTAACCCACTCACCAGCAGGCATTCCTATGTTATTAACAATACACCTATTTCGAGAATCGTTGTCGCACCAAGAGCTCCAAGTAACAAGTCAAGGCTCCAGAGAACATCGGTACTTTTAATTATAATTGATTTATTCTTGGTTCATGCAAGTGGCTATAGCTCTCTACTAATTATCATTTCAAGCAGCTTTGCTTGGAGCAATTCGTGAAGTCAATAAATGAAAATGCACCATGAATGAAATAATTACAGCTAAAAGTACCAGCATTTTCTGCAGTCTTGTCTTGTTGCTTGAGCGACAATAATTATTATTTCTGAAATAGGTGTATATAATTTACTAACACTAACTCGTAAGGCAGGAGTATAAAATGTCTATTTCAAAAAAATTCCAGTGCATAAGGCAAAGAAACAAAACAGCTCTGACAGTCCTATCTTGTCTTTTGAGCTATACGGGATAAAGAAAACAATTTGTTTATTATAAATATACACCATTTTTTTACTTTATTTTTGTACATTTAATTAATGCTTTATTAAGACTTACATTAGAGATTAGTTAAAGCAAGCTTGAATAAAATTAAAAATTCTGCTACATATACCTGACTGGAAATATGTGTGGAAAGCACAGTGTTGATTGTTTCTGGATTTCCTGGTTGATTTGTCTGGTGATCAAATCCTGAGCCCCCTTGTTCACTCTATCTATCTTAGTCACAACAACCTATCATAAGATGAGAGAAAAAATATCATTGGACTATTTTTACCTTACATTCGTACATTGCCGGACCCATTGCAGGTAACACAAAAATAGAATATTATAATTTGAAAATGACATAAATTCAAAGGAATAGCCCCTTACGTGAAATGAAACATCCATTTCTTCAAGCATCTCCACAGCAATCAAGTCATTGTTCTTAATGCCAACTTTACCATCAATTAGCAGACAAACACTTCTCAATCTAAGAGTAGGATTGAGGTAAATGAAAAACAATTACAACTTGTAAGATAAAATAATGGCACTTAGCTAGGTGATTATTGAAGCATATGGTCTTACTCTTTGCCTGTTCTTGCTTGCAAATATTTTTCAACAATATTAACAAAGTTTTGACTTCCTTGTCCTTGACCTTCAACGTAACCATAACCTGGAAGATCAACCAGGTAAAACTTTGATCCCACATTAAAATAATTAATCAACCTTGTATGACCCTGCAAAAACAAAAGAAAAAAATTCAGTTATAGTGCTGGCTATTTTTATCTAGTTGCTACATCTCTTTCCATCAGTGAACTGTATAATCCACAGAAACATGTATGATCTGCAATAGCTCAATATTGTAACAATTTTTTATCAATAAAACAGTAAATTAACTTATTAGTGTATTTGTTGTCTACAAAATGCTTGAAATCACAGAAAAACATAGCCCCTAGATTGAATACACAGAGTGTCGACTCTGTTCAAAATTGTTTATTAAAATACTATTAACTGCTTTAAACTGCTTTGTCCAACCTTTGTTCTTGTTATCACGTTTTCCCATGTATACTTTTAATATGTATCATCTAACTTTCAATGTTTCCTATTTCCTACTTCATAATTGATAACATTAAAAGGTTGTTGTTCAAAGTCATCTTATCAGTTGTCATTTAGTTTTTTTTCCCTAATTTTTTTGATACTCTGTGAACTGATTAATTTTTTTGCTGCAGTCAATGATAATAACAATAATTTCGAATTTTTGACTTGCAAAAAGAAACATTAAACAAGTAGCTGTTTATCGAAAATCGCACTAATAGAATTTTATTTAAATAGATATTTTAGTACCAAAATACTTACAGGGGTTTTCGAGGTTTTCGCAAGCTTCTTTTGATGTAATAATGCATTGATAAGAGAGGATTTTCCAACACTTGTTCTCCCCAGTAATGCAATCTAAATAAGTATTTGAAAAAATTATAATGCTGAAAGCCAAAACCTTTCAAAATGGCCACCCGCAGGTGTCATAGAGGGTAATTCTGATTGGGGGACTAACGAACAGTGAAGCTGGAAGCATCCGGGAGTTTCAGGGGATCCTCCCCAGAAAAAGTTTGAAATAGACCTTATTCATGGTGTGATAATTTTTCCCTAATTGAATACGACAGATCTCTAGGGGAATAAACAGCTATTGTTTTTAAACTCATGGGATATCATCGTTATTCCTTTCGTATCCTTTGGGATACTCACAAATTTTTCGAAGAATGAAAACATAAGAAAATTTTTTGAATTGGGAAAACATTGTCACGCTACGAATAAGGTTTTATCGAGACCCTCGAAAATGCAATTCCCAGTGTTTTGAGGGGCATTCGCAATATACTTATGCATTGTTGTATGATTTAATAAAGTATTTCAACAAGGCGGTAAACTTATTGGGAGACTATAGATTCCAAGATGTTTTGAAAAATACCTCTGGAAGTTGTTGCAGCTTCGTAAATTTCTTCAACTTTACACCAGACTCGTCCAATACAGTTTTTCCTCCAATGGAATCAAATAGTTTTTCAGTTCGTTGGATCTCCCATTTTGTTGGAGTAAAGACAGTCTTTACAGGATCATGCTTATTACCATTTATTTGTGATGTCCATGAATACTTTTTCCTGGACATTAATTTTAGCCCATTATTTAGACGTTTTTGGTAGTACCAACAGCGCCATAAACCTCTTATTTTATGCATCTATTTATTATATTTTGAACTTAACCTAAAAACATGATATCCGTCAGGCGTTGCTAGCTGTAGGTGCCCGCGATCAAGTGACCGCTGATATCCGGGATATTTCGAACCATGCGGAGAATAAAATGGCGGATGTAGTTGTTCCTACGAGTTTTGTAAAAAACTGGGAAAAACATGGCCGAGAAGAAGTGTAAGTAGGAAAAAACTAGTAATATAAGGTTTAACATCTGTTCAAGTATCTAATGTAATGTTTTTGTTTAGTTTTAAGCTTTGTAAGAACTGTTCCAAGGACCGAGATGGTCGGTTGTCAGACTCCAGTTTTTTATGCGGTGTTACAGGTGAGGGAGCTGCTCGTTTTCTTGTATATAGTTATCAAGGACTTCCTAAACATGTTTTCTGTTATTAGATTTAAAGAGGGTGGTCTATGAGCTATTATGGCATGTCGTTCGAGGAGACTTGAAGCCAGAAGATGCCTTGGCTGTATTAGCAGAGATCAAGGTGAGCTTGAATACAATCGATACTAAAACATGAATATATGTCTACATATTCTTTCTCTTGATTCGTTTAAACGCTCGTTATTATTTACTACTTATATTATATTAAAACGTTAAATACATTATTTCCTCGTGTACGCAATGTAAATTACGCTGAGAATTAACGTGACAAGTACAGCAATACGCTCATGTTCCTAGAATTTACAATCTAATTGTTTGTGTTTTTCTCTTTGTTTCAGGGACTTCATGCATCAAGTGTTTCAATGATGGCAGACTTAATATGCATAATGGGTACCAGAACATGTTGCTGTTACTTCGTTTACTTTTGTTTTACTGACTTTTTAGTTGATAGTAGATACTGTAGTAGTATGGCTCCTGATGGTGTATATGATTGTGTGCTGTATTCTACCCTTGTTTTGGCAAACCTACAGATGTAGAGAACCAATGTTTAGAGGACAAGATCTACAGGGACAGATTCTTGTCACTAGTTGCTGCATCTGTGGTACGTTGTAAAGTATCATTTAAATTTATCTTTATCACTGTTCTTTTAAAACTTTTTTTAATGCTCTTTTGTGACTATTCTTTTGCATCTTTTCCCCTGTATGTATTCCATCACACTATAAAAATACTTAATATGTAACTTTAGTAAAATATTCGCTTGATGTTCACTGTATTTAGAATGTTATCCCTGAAGTGCTGCTTAAAGAGAGGCTTGATGTGGAGACGCTAGATGCCCTTGGGCTTATCCAGTCACAGAAGGCTTTTAACCAAAAATATGTGAAAACCAAGACAAAGCTTTTGTAAGGATAACTTCTATTTATCATATTATAGTACACATATTACAAATGAATATGAACAACGGAACAAAAGAGGTCACCTCAGCTATAATAAAGGATGGTAAAAGTCCAATTCAATGGGTTTCCCTCCTTGTTGAGGTGTTCTGTATTTTGATTAGATCATCATAATAATGTTGTATTATTACATCAATAGACCTCCTTGGCTCAGGCGTAATGTTTTCCCATTTCAGACCATGTGTCATTCCCTAGTATATAATTTCTTTGTTTAACCATTATGGATACCACTCAAACAAAGAATCTTATTCTCAAGGGAATGACACGTGGTCTGAAATGGGAAATATTCACCTGAGCTAAGAAGGTCTGCTGCTGATTCCCACTATACTAAAACAATAATGTTAATTTTTTAATAATCAGCTATAAACAACAGAAGTACAATCTTCTGAGAGAGGAGAGTGAAGGATACGCAAAGCTTATTGTTGAACTGGCTCAGGAACTTGGTGGTTATGTCACTCATTCATCTGTCTTGAAAAACATCAAGTCACTTATTGGTAATATACATTATGAGAGCTATTAGTATAATTTTTTAGTTGTGCATCAAGAATAGCTCATTACAGCAAAAATTTTAGTTGATTGATAACCATAAATTTATTTGTCCACCAGGCCAGTTTCACTTGGACCCCAACAGGACTTTGGATATTATTCTAGAATGCTTTGAATGTAACCTTGGCAAGGAGTCTTTCTTTCTTCCTCTACTGAAGTCCTACATGGGAAAGAGTGGAACTGCTGCCCTCTTTCAAATTTTAGGTTTTAAATTCCAGTTTTATAAGGTATGTTTACTGTGTGTTTGGCAATGGGTAACATGATTTTTATATTACTGGGCTGTGCATCAGTAGGACTTATTCACTTATACGGTATATTTATTACTTCACCAACGTGATCTGTACTAGTTTACTCTCTGCTTATTGGTAACATAATAATATGGTTTATCTTCCAGGACCAACCAGGTGCTTCTACCCCTTCTTCCTTATTTCACTTGGCAGCTTTGCTTATTAAGCATGGATTAGTAGAGTTAGATGATCTCTATCTGCATGTAAGTTACTTGTTATCTCATCTTTAGTGATGTGAAGCACCATTGTAAAAGGAAGTTTATAAATGCTTTCCTTGCTAAACCTACTCCACAGCTTAGTCCATCTGACAGTGAAATTGAAGCATTATGTAAAAAGACACTTATAGAAGCCAAACAAGAAGCAAAGAAGATGACCAGCACAATTCTGTCCTTACTAGTGAGTATTGTAATGCAGTGTATTTGATGTGAATTATAACAGCATTAATACTTGCTTTCTTGCTTCAAGGAATCAGCTAATAATAATGAGGAGGGCAAGGAAAATGATAAAGACAAAGAAAATGAGAAGCCTGAGCCTGTAAGTTTTTAGTATTGTTAAATAATTTTAAATACTTAAACATAAAACCAAAAATATTGCTGAAACTGCATTCAATGGTTAGGATAACATATCTCCTCAGAAAACAAAACTTCACTTGATATCCCAAATGATGTTTAAATCAAAATCACTGATGTACTAACTGCACAAATGATTACTAACCATACTGATGGGATATAATGAAGATATTATCATCGTACTACTTGTGTATTGATATATGATTACTCCATAAATAAACTTTTCTGTCAAGTAATAAATCTCGTTGGTACCTCTATAGGACAGAGTTTATGAATGATATTTCAATATTTGTTTCTAGGCTCCAAATAATCAAAAGTTTGGTCTTTGTGAAGCATTAATCATGGTTGGTGCTTGGGGTAGTGCAAAATCAATCATGGATAAGCTCCCTAATTATGCTACAGTTAGTCATCAACCAATTGCACAGGCTTTATGCAAGCTTGTTCACTCTACAATTGAACCACTGTATAGGAGGTAAGATAACAAATTAATGATACTTATTAGTTTGTCGTGATTAGTGGTGTAACGATACATCGAACTATCGATTAATCGCGATGTTAAAGCCGCAATAGCAATGCATCGATTGTAAAATTACACTATCGATAACTATCGCGATACTTAAGTTGGACTATCGATAGTTTCGATAGTTTTACTAAAGGATTTTAAGCAGAAAAAGTTGTTAGCGGGTAATTTACATGTAAAAATTTGCACTTCAGAACGTGAAAACAACATCCTGTGCATCGGAGTCGCCATTTTGTTCAAATGTGAGGGTCTGGTAACGAAACTGCAATATTGATAGAGGGGAGCAATATACAGTCGTTTGTATCTAAGCGGGAACACCCAAGACTAAAATGTTCTAACTGGCGCCCCAAACGTCTATGTTTCACGGCAAAGTTTCTTTGAAGTGAGCGGCTTTAGTTTTGCGGCGAGACGTCAAACAAACCTTACCGCCTGAGACTCCGGCAAAACAACACGCTTGGGGTGCCAGTTAAGAACATGTTTTAGTCTGGGGAGTTCACATGCTTTGTACGACAAAATGGCTGTTAATTTTGAGATTGTCAAGAATAATAAGGGAAAATCATTCATCTGGAAGTACTTTGGTTTTGTGAAAGAGTACGATTCAGAAGTAGACAACAGGTGACATTGTTACAGCAAAGAGGGCACAATTGAAGTCTGAATATGTTGACAAAGTAATTTTTTTGAAGAAGAATTGGAACATTTTATCATAAAAAAACTCTAATCAAACATCAAAACTAACATAATTTTATAAAGTATTGTTGTAGTTACCGAACATTCTGTGCGAAAATGACTAGTACATGAATAAATTCTGTATTCTTTATTATTGTTGAAGTAATGATTGTGTACTCAATACTATCGCAATACTATCGCAATAGTTAGTCTCCTATTGCAATACTATTGCAATAGTTGGAACAACTATCGTGATACTATCGTGATAGGCAAAAACTGCTCAATAGTCACCACTAGTCGGGATTGAGGGTCATTTGTAGAAAGAGACAAACAAATAAGTATCAAATTTTTAAATAACTCTTATTACTTAAGTGTGAGGTCCATACTGTAAGTTATAAACTGCAAATTGACCAATTATAGTGCAGGAAAGCAGCTTGCAATATTATACATGTAACTTTGAATATTATGTTAGAAATGTGCATAATATTGCTTTTGAATGTATGATGTTGTAGGCATGCATCTAAAGCAGCACGAGGCAGACCATATGCTCCAGTATCAGGGGGTCCACAGCAAGCATGCAACTACAATGATCTACTACGTGATGTCTTCCCTATGTTAACTGTCTGGGGCCTTACCTTTCTTGTGATCCTATATTGATGGCTAAAGTACTTCGTGTTGGCAAAGGATTCCTCAAAGAGGTTTGTATAGTATGTCTTTAAGGCTCTTGCTTACAAATAAAGAAAATGCTGCTAGAAAAAGAAATTATATTCAAGGAAATGATTGATGTCACATTTTCATTTGTTATAATAATATTGTCTTATTGAGTATTTCTAATGATTTTTTTAGCATCCATCAATTTTTGAAGAGAAAGCCAACAGTCCATTGGCACCAGATGTGAGTTTTATTTATTGACAATGTATGGTGTATTTGTTTAATTACTTAATTATTTCATTTGATAATATTCTTGCATTGTATTTGACCCAGATTCAAAATGTTGGTGTGGTTTCTTACTCTGGTTGATGAAGTTCTTCTACCTTCTATTTCTTTACTGGAATGCAACTCTAGTTTAGCTGAGGAGCTATGGGGTATGCTTAAATGCTACCCCTATCAAGTCAGGTTAGATTATCTTTTATATTGTCTAATATAACGGATATTTTCCCTAGTGGAAGGATTTCATTTTTGAAAGTATTGTGTTTTCATTTTCACAATACTTATCATCCATCTTCCTAGATAAACTATGTGGGATTCTGACATCAAGCAAGAGATTTTGCTTGACTTGTTCGTTCCCCCACAGACAGGACTGCTTATTATTCCTATCATTGCTCCTTACAATCAAAGATTAAAATAGGGGGGAAATTACAGAACTACATTTTTAGGTTCAAGACTTGATGAATCTAGCCATACCATTACTGTACAGCATTTAGACTGTGTGGATTAGAAAACAACTCATTTATAAGTATGCCAGGATAAGAATTTATGACAATACATGCATCCATGTTTTTTGCAGTCCAATAATGCACCTTCATTGTTTTCACAGATACAGACTCTATGGACAATGGAAAAATGAATCTTATGAGAAATATATGGAATTGATCAAAGTCAAAGCTGAGACTATCAAAAAAGCTAAATACATCACCAAGTAAGTACATTACAACACATATTTCAGGATATTGTGTTATGAGACACCTGTTTCCCCTTAATTAATGGGTATACTTGCCATAAAGAGATAAAAAACACAGTCCCCTTCCCTTTAACAAATCTTGATCTATAATATCTTTCATTGCTGGGTGGGCCACTGGGCAAAGATGTATAATTATAGATATTATCATAGAAATGAACTCTCTTGTCTTTCAGACGTCTTACTAGAGAGAATGTCAACCCTTCTGGACGTCAAATTGGTAAAATCAGCCACAGTACTCCTGGAATAGTCTTCGATATGTAAGTCTGAAAAATAACTATTAACGTTTTTGATAATATATGTGGAAACATCTAACTGGAGTTTTATTCTATTTTTCAAAGCTTTTAACACAAATCCAAAAGTATGATAATTTCATGTGTCCTGTAGTGGATTCTCTCAAGTATCTCACCCAGATGGCATATGATGTGCTAGCATGTATCCTTTAACCATTTTTAAGATTATGGATGGTTCCTTAAATGATGATGGCTTTTTTAAATCCTACACTAATCACTGGAGAAAAACAGTACCTTGAAAATGGACCTGTGTTCTACAGCAAAGTTTCAGAAATGTTGAAATTAAAATAGAAAAGCTATTTTACAAATATGGATTAGCGGTGGCATTAGTCTGGTTTTTTTCCTTCAGTAGGAAAATTACATGTATGCTTCTAATTTATTTGATTCTTCAACATGCAGATGAAGTTGCAGGAATACTCTACAGTAATTTGTATTTTCCTAACCTGTTTGAAGGTTGCATAATGAGCCTAGCAACCCCTGAGAAGGAAAGACTGAAGCTTTGAAGACACAACATAATCGATGGCTGAAAGAGTAAGATTAAATTATCAAAACAAGAAAAAAGAAAATAAAAAAGAGAGGGTACTGATTGTAATTCAGTGATGAATAGGTTGGCAGTATGGGCACTGTCTTCAGAAGTATCCAATTGACTGAATGGTCCCCTCAATATGTGACCCAATCAGCTCAAAGCTTGTAACAAGTTTTGACCTAATTGTTCTCAAAGAGTGGTCAGAAACAGGTTCTGGCATGGAGATCTCGGAAGAGTCACAGTCTAAACTGGAAGTCTGTGTTGGAGGAGCAGCTTGCTTAAGAAGAGGTATTGATCTGCCCATGTATTTAAACGCTTGGATGCAATGAATAGTGTTTATTTTAACGCCCTAATCAGTATCAAGGCGGAAATAAAAATGGTCTTATGCCTCCCAGACGGTCTTAACGATAACATGGCTGGTTACATTGCCTGTTACATTGACTGGTACATTGCTTGATACAACTGGGTAGTCACGGTGGATGTTACATTCACTGTTACCATTGAATAGCCACATGGACTGGTCACATTGAATGGTACATCACTGATCAAGTGAGCGGTCACAGTGGGACTGATACGGTTCACATGGTACATGATGGTCACAGGACTGGTCCCAGGATGGTCACATGCCTGGTTGCCTACATGGATGTCACCTGGGACTGGTCACAGGACTGGCACATGGAATGGTCCATGGACTGGTCACGTCGATCAGTCCTGAGGTGGTCCTCATCCATTTTTGTCGAAAGCAAAAATATCAGACAACAACATGTTTTACGGCTGGTGGGTTCACACTGAATACTACTATAATAAGTAAGTAATGCTTCGTGATAGGGGGGGTATTTTGGCCAGATAAATTGGGAAACACTAGAAGTCATGCAGAGGGGCGTGAGGCAGTCGGGTAGATGGTGCTCTTGCTCTTCTTTCGGTATCCTAATGGCTCGCCGAGGAATGGGATAGTGGTCTTTGAGGATGCTACTAGCCTTTAAAGCGTTGGTACATATGATCAGGTAGTGTTTAAGGCATCAATTTCTTACAATCATGAGGAGTGCCTACGTTTCTTTTCTTGTCCCAGTGGTGTCAAGGACCTCGTCCATTGGCGTGGTTTTTAGCCAGTCGAGAACGCAGACGAATATGAAGCTAACTTACCACGTTAGTGATTTGGGCAAAAAGTTTCATCTATCCAGAGTTAGCATTCTAGCTCTCAAGACCAATGTGTCTAGCACACATTGAGGTAATGTATAACATTGGGTCACATGCATTAGGCACGGGGGGGGGGTGGGGGACCATGAACAGATAACATGAGACACTCCCTTCACATCTGTCCCTTATCTTTATCCTTCCGTACCATCAATGAATCTGCCCCGTGCAACCACAGGCGACCCGCTCCCTCACAGCACGTGCGTCTTCCCCCCTCTCCGTCTTTCTCCCCTTCAAACCAGGGTTTTGCGCATTTCTCACGCACTTTTGCACCTGACGTCTCCGACTCCAGTCTTTTCTGTCACCTGCAGCGGCGTTCCGTTTGGGGGAGGGGGACCCGGGGTTGCCTTGGGCGCACTAAATCCGGCCCACGTTTTTTTTTGCTGTCCACTTGCCTGTGGTGCCTGTTTTGCAGGTGCCGATACAATCTCTCTGATGCCGTTCCCTCTGTCATTGCGCCCCAGTACCAAGTGCCAGCCTTCTTCCCGCCCCCCACAGTCTGGACCCCCACATCAGGTCCCCGTGTTTTCACTTCCTCGATCTGTCTTCCTGTTGGATATCGCAATTCATCATGGATATGATTGTATCTCGTCCCCCGTGGCGGTTCCTTTGGTCTTTCTCACTGTCCCATGTTCTATGGTCCTGTGGCGGAGCTATGAGCCAGCGATCCCACCCGCTTTTCCCTCACCAATAATTAATTGCCAGACACATAACGGAACTGGTCACGTACCGCAGATATTCGGAAGCTGGATGTTGTTACGTCAATAGATCGTTTGTACGTTACTCCACAGACTGTTGGCCCACATTTGCCACCCGCCCCGCAACCGAAAGGAGCAAGGGTTCTGTAGCGTGGTCTTCGTATCTATCATGACAACTACTCGCAATCAGCTGACCATAAGTAATTACATTTTACCATTCGCTCAATCCTCTGAATGGCCCACTTAGCTCTCACGCACATTAACTTATGGAATTTTAAAAATTGAAATTTAGAAGGCCAGAATTCTGGCATTTCTGTATCATGTTGTTTGTAGGTCGCTCTTTCATTAGTTGTGATACAAAGGCTGCAACAAGTAACAGAAGCCGGAACAGAAGATGGGTTTGCCAGTGCTTGCCCCACTGAAACCGTGAACAAGAGAACAGGAAGACAAAACAAGCAAGTGTGTAAGGCTTGGCTTAAACATGAACGTGATTCTGGTTTCTCCGTAAGGATAATATTCTCTGCATAACATTAAATGTTTGGCCTTTCCTTTCTCTCTTCCTTTCCATTCCTTCCTTTGTCGTTGGGTCTCTTTAACCTTGACATAGTCAAGTTAAAAATTGAGGACGGTTATCTTCAGTGTAGCCTTGTTGGCTATTTTAATTTACTTTGGGTTTTTTGCTATCCTTCAATAGCAATCCACCACGCGTGAGACTATAAAACCGTTCTTCCGTTGTGGTGCCGTGTTCCCGATGTGTCTTCACGGCGTGATGCAATCTCCTGTGCCAAGTTTGTCACCCCCGAACAATCTCCCCCAACCCACCTCCTCATACCTCCTTGTTTTGACGGGTACGGCCTATGGACTGACTATCGTTGTTCATTAACAGCTTAGTTTTCCAATCCCCACTTGCTGTCATTTCATTTTTTTTTCGGTGTTTTCCGATATTTGGCACGTCCGCACGCTTGTACTGAGATGAAGCCAGCAGATCTGGTAACTCTCCATCCTCTACTTGTCCCTGCTGTATTTCTGGGGGTTGCTTGCGGAATACTACCGCTGGGGGCAGTGGCGTGATGATCCTACACTTGATTTATTTAGGTCGCTTTTTTGTTCTCTGCTTGACCTTTCAGCGTTGGATGTGCCCCAAAAGATTTATGAAAA
>WHPX01001112.1:0-36132 GCA_011057435.1 Actinia equina
CCGCTTTGCACTACCCAGATGACAAAGGATGTCTGAGGTGTGCCTTAGGTACTTTCGTCTAACTGCGCGGGGACTTCATCTAAGAGCTGCTTCAATGTCCATATATGTTAATGGAATACGGAAACCCTCAAGAGAAGATCATCTTGGAATGTTGGTGCGTCTTTTAAATGCCGCATGTATTCGTGTAACTGTTCCTTACTTATCTCCCCGCCGTAGTCGCTCAAAATGGTTTCCAGGTCAGACTTGCTCGGCGTATAAAATACGACAAGTGAACCTATGTTTTCCCTGAAGGGCTTAGAGACGCTGGTAAGCTGCTGCGAGAGCAACCAAACGCTAATGTTGTCGTGTCTGCCGCTAAAGGCGAGCTTTACTAATTCGGACGTGCGTCTTTTCACGTCATCCCCGCAGGCGATGTCATCCAATATGAGGAGTGTCTGTGTATCTTTAGGGAATTGTTTGTGCCAGAACTTAAGATGGCTGGATAACTCGTTAGGATCCAGTATGTCCACAAGAAGTCGTCATCTTTCACTCCTATGCCCGTCCAGGTGCGGTTATTCACGTATGTGGGGCAAAAGTAGCACTATGTAGTCGAAACGGTATCTAAAGGGTCCTAATAGCTGCTCCACTACGAATTGGGTCTTTCCGCAGCCGGTGGGTCCTACTATCAGAGCGTTACAAGGCATGTGATATGGGTTCATTTATATCCCTTCTCTCGAAGGGAACTTGTTCCCTGATATATATGGAGCCAGTGGAAGCAGTGCAAAGAATTGTCGCCGACGCAAAAGATAAAAGAGACACCATAGAAATGCAAAGGGAGGAGATAGACCGGTTAAAAGAGCGCGTGCAGGAGTTGTACGATGAAATGTGCGGTCTGAAGCGTGCAGAACGGTTTGGCGCGCTGATAACGATGGCAACGTGGGCTAAGGAGTCCGTTAAGGACTTCATGCGATATCCCCTGTAGAATGTTAACAATAAGGTTAAATCTTTGTTAAGGATGCCTGGAAACTATTTAAAAAGTGTCTTAGAATGTTTACAATAAGGTTAAATCTTTGTTAAGTATATATGGAAAGCCCGTAATGGTTAGTAGGCGGCTTAAAATAGTAAAGTAGGGTTTGTGCAAAGAGTCTCAATCCCATTTTTATTTATTATTATTAAGAATAATTAAGGATATTTAATAATAATAAATAAAAATAAGAACCCCTTTGAAGGGCACGTCTTAACAAAGATTTAACCTTATTGTAAACATTCTAAGACACTTTTTAAATAGTTTCCAGGCATCCTTAACAAAGATTTAACCTAAACGTCAACATTCTGAGACACTCTTTGAAATAGTATCCGGGGCAAAAGAGTCCATTAAGGACTTTATGCGGTATCCCATACAAGGGTTATTAAATCCTTATTATATATGGAGTGTGAGCGGTGTAACAAGGAGTTCAGCTCGAAGCAAATGTTTAAAATATCACGTTGAAAAAAGGTGTGCGCTAAGAAGGCACGCGAAAGGCGTTGTAAGGAGTGTAATCGCCTCTTTAGCAGCGCGCAGATGTTGGATTACCACGTGGATAACCGCGTTTGTCTAAAGAACGTATGTGAGCGCTGCGAGGAGGACAAGAACGATGAATGGCACCGACATCGATGCCGCGGGTAATTACGACCTGCTGAGCGTGGCTTGCGAGGAGCACGGCGACGTTGCTGCACGATGTTGCCCAAAGGAAACCCAAAGGAAGTTAACGCGCCGGAAGAAGGAAATTGACCAGCGCTTTGCGGAGTTTGACTGCGTCGAAGGCGTAAGGTGGAAAAACAGGGAACATTGGGAGGCGCTTTGTGAGCGCTGCGGCTGTCAAAGAAGTGACCAACATATTTGGCAGTGCCTCTACGACGCGGTCAAGGCGGCTTTAAGGAGTACTTATATCGCTTCGAAGCTTGGCATGCCGGCAATGAGGCCGCAAGGAAAGCCCGTAAGGATTAGTAGGCGGCTTAAGATAGTAAAGTAGGGTTTGTGCAAAGAGTCTCAAATCCCATTCTTATTTTTATTTATTATTATTAAGGATAATAAATAAAAATAAAGACCCCTTTTAAGGGCGCTTGCATAATCTAATAATAATAATAAAAATAAGGACCCCTTTTAAAGGTATATGCTAGCCTACGCAGCCGCATTCTTTGGAGGATTCCTAATCGCCCTTTCAATATATGGACTGTATTACTTGCGAACTACCTGCCGACTGCATTACCCCTCGTAAGCCACCGATACCCAAACCGCGTAAAAAATACACCTGCCTTCATTGCGACAGGGTATTCTCCGAAGGATCCTTTGTGGGGCATTGGTGCTCCGCGGATCCTAAAGCGCAGCGGACTTTAGCAGACGCGCTTAACTACAAAGAGGAGATGGAGTGACTCTTCTTTCAATGTCAAACTTCCATCGGCCATTTACCTTACCATAGCTGCGTAAGTGGGTGAATTCCGCGCCCTGAATTACGTACCGCACGCAATCCGGCGCCCAAAGGGAATATTCCTTGCCTTCTAAGTCTTTGAGGACTAACCGTAAACGGTCGATGTCTTCGAAGACGACGTAATTTTTTATTTCGTATGCTTTACCGCAAATCAGGTCACGCCAGTGTATTTGGTTGACGATCATTATATCTATGAAATATTCTTAAATGCGTTGCCCTTGTCTCCGTAGTCTTGAAGCGTTTGCAGCACCACCGACGGGGAATACGGATGCCTTCCGCGTAGTTGCTAAGGGCACGACAGATGACGTCATAATCGTTGCTAACCATGGTCAGGTAACCATTCGCGTCATACTGCGAAATTATCTTGCGTTGGTCTGCGGAGAGTATGCCATTTCCTTTCGGCGTCTTTAATTCGATGCAAAGCCCTTCATACCTTAAATGCGCGTTCAGTATTAAGAGGTCGGGTTGACCCCTTTGATAACCCTTCTGCCAGCATTTTATGCGTTTGCTGTCAGAATCCTGCAATTCCCCTAAGCCGGGCGCTATGAGCATCTGTGGGTAGAAGCGGCGTATGTAGTCCACGACTTTCTTATGCAGGTCAAACTCATTTTCCATTTTGAAGACTAACTTGTTAGGACTATCGAACCGCCTTTCTATTTCATACTTACCTGTCTTTCTCAATGCGGGAAGAACGTCCTCGAGGACCCAATCCTGGAATGTCTCTGCCGTTGGCATCTTAGAGCTAAATATTAGTTGATACAACCCAGATTCGGTTACGTACAGGGAATTAGGCTGTGAATACGAGGGCAGGCGATTCACCTCCACTCTAAGTTTGCTAAGCTTTACCTTATACTTTTCACGAACATGCACCTTAATTGCATCTTTTGGGCGTTCGTAACCCAACGCCAGCGCCACTTCCTTTGCTTTGAAGTATAGTTTATCGCCTTGCACTATGCATTGCAGTTTGGTTTCGTTGTTTTCGAATACGCGAAGCATTATATACCAACGATATTTTTTATCAAAAATATCCTAGACACTAGGATGAGTGAGCGCAGCGAACGAATCAATAGGCAACGCTCTTTAGCTGATTCATTTCTACGCTCAGTTGCGCGTCAGACACGACGAAGACGTAGCAGTTTATTTTGTCGCCGTCGCCGGCACTGGCGTTTTTGGTGCGTTTGATCTCCAATGTTATGCCATCCTGCGTATTTACTAGACGTAAACCCTGGCCATGTAGGTCTTCGTCGTTAATGGTGCGCATGTCAATCCACAGCGCATACTTCTCCTTAAAGAATTCCTCGGGGCTAATTTGGTCGCCAAACTTGCGCATTGCCTCCCTGTACACGTCTGCGGGCTTTATTCCCTGCGAGTAGACCTTGTTTGGAACGCCGTTTATGTTGACCCCACGTTAGTAATGTTGGGGTTGTGAAAGGCCTCGGAGTCGCGCTTACCGGCTTCGTAGGGTTTGGCAAACACCAACATTAACCCCGTGAGACTTCTTCGTGGGAGGTTAATGCTTTGGTTGATAACCTCATCCGTCTTATCCAAGAAGCTAAACGTCTTATACATCACTACGTGGTCGTATAAGAATGCCTTCCCGGAGCTGTATTCCATGCCAGCGCTACGGGCTAGCTCTTCGCTGTACACGGTCTCATACTGCAGCTCTAAGTTGGTAATAGAGTATGGGGTTGTTGTGGTAAGTGCAGTGCTTAGCCCACCAATGATGTTATTAGCATCTGCTAAAGTTACTTTAAACTGTAGCTCGGATAACTGTCTTGGGTAATACACACCGTGATTCGTAATCACTTCAAAGTCCAACGGTATGACATACTTGCTACCATAGGCGGTCTTTATTCGCTTTGCGTCTGCCACTGCGGTTTCTCCGCTGCCGTCAGTAGGTTGCGTTTTCGTAGGTGTGCGGACCTTACGTAGAATGACACTACCAATTCCTTGTTCTATCCTTTGCGCGCGGTCAAAGGCCGTCAACCATAAGTCTTTGTACGTGGTATACAGATCGTACCTATTTAAGTCCAGCAAGGATTCCCCGGCGAACTTTACGCGCATCTTAGAAACAATGTTGCGACCCACGTTGTTAACGATAATCCTTTCATCTGTGGGGTCAGACTGCACCGCTAGGTCGAACCTTAAAGCCAAGGTACCGGGTACTAGGACTAGGTTATCCGTTAGGCGGGGCACGCCTACGTACAGCGTTTCTCCAGGTTTAGCGCTGCTGGGCGTAAAGGTGACCCGGTGAAAGGTGCGTTCTGCCTTTAGTCCGCCAACCTGCTTAGGTAATGCGTTGGGATTTAACTTTGAGCTTATCATATATAATGGAAGTAGAAGGAACAGACCCCGACTTCGATCCCACCACTGAGGAAGGTCAGGCTGACATTAACGACGGCGACGAAGAACCGCTGCTTCCCACCCAACAAGTCGACGATTCCCTAAGGGATAGGATTGCAAAGGCCCTAAGACATCCCAAAGCACGCAAGTACACGTTTCCGCGTGAGCACATAGAGCTTCAAAACATAGGCGAGCCGGAAGCAGCCGCGCGGGAAACCGTAGAGTGGGCAAAGCAGGAGCTAGAGCTGCGCTACGACAACTTTGATGCTGACGACGTAAAGCTCACGGAAAAGGGAAACAAAGTCCTCATAAGCGTCCAAGACTTAAGATTTCCCGACAAAGACCGCTGGACAAAACCGCAAAACCTCTTTGATGAGGAGGGCAACGTTAGGGGTGACGTCTTGAGATTAAGAGGCTTTCAGCGTGCTACTAGAAGCCTGTTAGAAAGGCTGCACAACTTAACCGAAAGGACCAACGCGGAAAAACGTGCCGCGGATCTGCAAAGGGAGTTAAGAGAAAAAGATGTAGAATATGCAAAGCAAGGTCAGCTACTTGCCGATGCTGAAAAGAGGTCCGCCCATCAAGATGAAAGAATAAAAGAAATAGGAAATCAGGTGGATCAGGCCCTGCGCGAATTAGACAAAGCACGGGAGGACTTAGGAGAAGCCCAAAGCTCTGGCGCCTCAGTGGAAGCGCTGCGGGAAACGTTGGAAGAAAGGGAGGAGGAATACATGAAGCAAAACCAGCGGCTTGCCGACGCGCATAGGAGGGAAGTCGAATTTAAAAATCAAGAAATAAGGGAGCTGGTAGACCAAAGAACCCAAATTCGACGCGAAAGAAATCAAACTCAAAGGGCTCTTAACCTCGCCCTGCAAGAGTTAGACTTAATTAAAGACGATACCGATAACCTGCAAACCACCATAGCCGGCTCTTTAGTGGAACGGCGACGGTTAATGGCTGAAATTAACACCAAGGAGGAACAAATCCGGCAAAGAGATCAGGCTATCGAAGACCTGGAGGGGCAAATAGAGCGGCAGCAGGAAATAATTGCTGACCAGACTCGCCCCGAAGAGGAAAGGGAGGCTGCCCAAAAGGAAGTAGAAACCCTTCAGGAGAGAGTTGCGGAATTACAGGCGCAAAAGGACAACCTGGAAAAGGAGCTGGGGCTTACCACCAAGGAAAAGGTAAAAAGAGCCCTTTTGAAGTATGGCGTTCCGCTGGCGTTTGCGGTTGCTATTAGCACCGTAGTAGGAGTTATCCTATCCGCGCTTAAGGCTACGGGCGCGGGCGTAAAGAAATTAGGCAATGGGCTGACGGACTTGGGAAAAAAGATGGCAGCCGGCATTCCTGGGCTGCTGGGTTCGGTTGTTTCCTTGGCACTTAGGGCCGGCGGTGAACTGTTGAAGTTCGTGGGGAATAACATTTGGATCTTGGTCGTCGCTATTGGAGTGGTACTCCTGAAGAAGATGAAGGGTTGATCTTATCCTTGTGTATTACTGGGGGCTTATCGTCGTCGGGCATCCGAGGCATCCTCGACTGGGGATAAGTAAAGATAGTATTCGCGCCGCCTTGATAATGCGGAACTAGCGGCAGCACACTCATGGTGCTAATGGGCTTATGATTCCAAGTGGCATCCGTCGGGGAATCTCTTGACGGGGCGGCATTTATCCGAAGGTAGGCAACGTCGTTGGGAAGAACTTGTAACTTCGCATATTGGCAATTGGCTATCATGTGAAAAGTTACCGGCGTTAAGTCTTCTCCGCTTCTTGGAGGGGGTTCCGACGAGAAATGAGCTGGGTTCCTATTATTATCTTTTTTTCTGTAGGGTAGTAATGGGTGGTTATCCTCATCGACAATCCTAAACCCGACATTACACGAATACCCCGTCGAAATGCTAATGGTACACATGATCAATCCCAGGCCCCCAACCTTCACCCACAGCCCGGTGTCATGCCAATGCTGTTCTAAGTAGTCCTTCTCCTCCAAAAAATGTAGAAACCAATCTTCCTTCGCGTGTGGGTTCATATATTTCAGCAAACATAGTTTGCTTCTAGAGACTAAGCACCGTAAGAGTGCTGATGGTTGCGTGGTTATAGATAGTATCCCTTTGATTTTCTATGCTATTTACCGTAACCTTTCCCGTATCGTCTACTCTTATCTGCAGCTTTACTAGCCCATGGCAATCGGCGACCATGTGGAAAGTCCAAACGGAAAGATTCTCGGCGCTGGCTGGGTTGGGCTCTACGGAGAAATGCGCAGGCTCCCTGTTGTTTGTCTTATTTCTCATAGGCTGCAGTACACCATTCTCATCCAGGAACCTAAAGCCGACGTTGGCATGGCTGCTCGTGCCAATGCAAATACTACAAAGGATTAACTTCTTTCCTGAGTAGTTCAAATTCACGGACATTCCGGTGACATCAACCCAAGAGCTCTGGTTGTATTTTTTCTCGCCTGTGTAAGTCGTATAGACACAATCTACTCCAGCTACGTAGGGGTTGTTCATCGCCATATATAATAGCTCAAACCAATGCTTGCGACTATTAGACCGGCTTTTAGTAAGTTATGGTCATATTCCTCAGGCGGCATAACCTTCTTTACTGGTTTCTTTGGCGGCACGTACGCCTTTTTTAATGGTTTTTCTACCTCTTTTTTTGGTTTCTCTACGAAGTGAGTAATGCCCTTGGTCATGTCAGAGTTCACGTCATTCACCCCAAACTTCATATCCTTAGTAGCTCGCTGCAGCTTGTTGTTATAACCCACAACGGAATTGGTGTTAATAACCAAATTACTTGGCATTAACCAACAACCAGGCGACAAAGCGTAATCCAGTCGCACTTTAGACTGCTGCACCGCTAATTGATATCTCTGCACCGATTTAGATATGTCATTTTCTATTATTGCAGACTCAAATAAAGTTAGGAATTCTTGTTGCGTTTCCTGTGAAGCGCCTTGGGATCCAACAATGGGGTTGCGGGTATTTACCTGCGCTCCCAGGATGCAGTACACGAATGCCTCTATGCTGCGGTTAATCCTGGCTAGGTTTCTTAGACCTTTTCCTTTCATTAACACAAACGGATCCCAAGTGCCGGGGTAGTTCGTTTGAATTCTAGTAATTAATGAATTATTACCCCTATTACCACCCATATCACTGAACTCTAACTCATTACTTGGGTATTCCTGATGTCCGTAGTCAGCCGGCTTCTCACCATTGGCACCCCAAACGTAAACTATACCCAGCCCATGCGTCTTACCCTCCTTATAACGAAAGTCTTTTTGCTGTGGTTTGAACTCATTAATTAACCTTTCCAGGGCTGCGGCGTCATATCGGTTATTCATTGGATTAAATGCTCCATCTCCTGGTAGGGGTGCGTTAAGCTCCTTCAACAACCTCCTTACCGTAAAGGCAACGTGAAACTGCATAATTGGAATGCGAAACATGTCCGCGGCAACACCACAACCTTTAGTGGCAGCCCAAATAGCAAAGTCTAACTGCTGCGGCCAATACCGCATATTGGGCCCTGCTAACCATTCCCTGGCCTCTTTACCCGACGTATGCTTCAACATCGTATTCTTATAGATATTTCTTACTACTATGTTAAATGATTGTTTACCCACTGAAATCTTCAGGTGCGTTACCAATTTTTCGAAGTTGTTTACACCACCTTCAGCGTCGTAAAATGGATAATCTTCCTTGGTCATTAATAGATTCCTTGGAAAATTAGGCGGAGCTTCCTGATGCACCGGCGTAGGCTTGGGTACCGGCTTTGGCTTTAAGTCCTCATTGCTGTACATCCTGGAGCCTTGGTAATAAATCCCATCGGGTCTCCTTTCGAACTTACTAGGGTCTGCATGCGGAAACATCTTCCTAAAGGCCCTCCAGTTGTCGTGATGTGGCTGCTCCTCAATATCATTCCCAAAAGCGTCGTACATTAGTATATATAATGGATGTTATACCATCAGCACCTCCACTTTATCCTGAACTTCCTAAGGAACCTAACGAACTAAACGGCGAAAACTTTCGTCTGAATAAAGCAAACTTAATCCTGGCTTACTTGGAAGGGCAGACAAAACACTACGAAAAAGTCCGAAAAAAGTACGTCAGAGCCCGGAGTACGCTACATAAGATTTCGATAACTTCAGGATCCATATCCGTTGTGTTAACAGGCTCCGGCGTTGCTACTTCGCTTACTGGACCGGGAATAATCGTTGGAGTTCCTTTGGCCGGCGTTGGGGCAGCTTGTGGTATCATTTCTGCTGTTGCTACGGGCATTATGAAGCAGTTGTCAAGCAAAATATCCAAGCACGACACGACAATAGCTCTGTCAAGGGCTAAAGTAAATACTATTACCGATCTTGTCTCAAAGGCTTTGCGTGACAGAAAGATAGACGACGTAGAATTCTCGCTTATTCTGACAGAAGAAGACAAATACGAGAAATTAAAGTCGGACATAAGAAATAAAAAAACAGTCGTAAAAGATCTTTCCGAGGAATCTCGCAAAAAGATCTACCAAGAAGCGAAAGAAGAGCTTCAAAGAAAGCTTGCTCAGTAAACATCTGCTTTGAAAAGAGCGTGACGGGATTCTATTTACATATCGAACGTCAGTCTAGAAATTACGCGTAATATAAATTCAGTGAATTATTACGCGTAATATAAATTCAGTGAATTATTACGCGTAATATGAATTATTTGGCGAATTATTACGCGTAATATGAATTATTTGGCGAATTATTACGCGTAATATGAATTATTTGCATAACCTTATTTGGCAAATTATTACGCGTAATATAAATTCATCGTATGAATTACGCGTAATATGTTATTGTCGCCTCGGAATCCATCCTAACAGGGGGTGGTTGGGGTCAATTTTGTAAAATATTTCGTAAATTACGTCAGGATAATAAGGAATATCCTTATCCAGCCGACAAAACATCCACTCGGCTTTTGTCATATCAGAAACCTCGGGAATAGACTTACCGGTAATTTCAGACAAAAGATAGGGAATAGCTCTGTAATATTTCCCTAGTCTTAATTTTTTCAACGTTTTCCGTAGACTTTGTGGGGTTGGCTCTTCTAAATGGTCTATGATTTTCTTCTTTACTTCGTCGCTTAAATATATCGGATGTAAACCTTGGATATGACTCATCCAGTCCCTGAAGTATTTTATTCTTTTGTATGGGGTCTTCTTACGACCTCCATTAGCGTAATATTGCTCTCTGGTAGCATTTGGTACGGCATTACGAATATTCTTACCACACTCGTAACACTGTGCTGACGTGTCATCTTCTATCTGCATTTTCTTACCACAACACCAGAAACCCTTGGGCTTGGGTACGTTAACTTTGGATCTTAGGCAAATTATACAGAAGTCATTGGCGAACTTTTTACATTCATGCATCGTATATATATCGTACATTTTTATAAACACTTATCTTTAATTCCCAACACAGCAGCAGTAAGGACTTATCGCGCGGGTATTTCCCGCTGCCGGCGCCTTCCTTAAACCGCCTGTAAAACCCGTAAATCTTTGACATTGACCGCGAGTCCCCCTTACTGCTGCTAGCGATAATGACATCAATAAAGGCTTTAGACTTAAAGGTACAGATTTAAATGTACAAATACAGATATAGGCCTGGCTTTGTAAATTGAATGCTTGTTAAGCAATAGAAATCTCAGGGCGTTGCCGTGTGCTTGACTAAACACGGTATAAACCATAGACGGGTCTTATAAAGTAACTAAAAGGCTATTATGCCCGAGGCTAAGGCTTAGACAAGGTGTAAAGATAATTACTGTACTTACACATCTGTTCCCGCACTCTAAAGGGCCAGGGGGTTACTTTAACTACTTCTTCCAACAGCTTCCAAATATACGACTCTATCGTGGACGATTCAACTTAACTAAACTAAAACTGGGAACGAAGCTAACATTTCCTGTCGGTATTACACGTGGCATAGCTTGTGACGTAATTGAGTAGACATAATGTGGCAAATCAGAAATAACATGCAAATAATCAAAGACAGAGGAGCCTCGATTCTATGTTTCTAACAGTTGCCATGACGACCGAGTGTCGTCATGAGTTTATTGTTAAACAAGTTAATTTGGGCATTACTTTTGTTTCGGGATTCGATTTTTAGAGCGCAGGGATTTTGAATTTTTAACTCCAAAACTCAACCAAGCAATCAAGCAAGCGAGACCAAAAAAATTTACTTTTGAGAAACGCAATGACTACGTTATTCCAGTTAGGATCTCGAGGCTATTGCGCTAGCTTCAATGAATTCAAAGGACTAATGAAAATATTTTTTTTGAAACAATCTTATTTGTTTAGCAAATTCTTGATAACATCTTTCCATAATTCTTTTAAAAACAAACACCAAAGTTCAGCAATCAACCAAGCGTAAATATTCCAAACTCTAAAGATATCCCTCATCAAACTCAAGAAATACTTCGAGTATTTATGGCGCGCGGAATGGTTCAAAATTGTCATTTCGATGTAATTGAATATTTGTTTGTCAATTGCGTTACTTCGCTTGAATGTGTACACTTATCATTGCATTGCATTACACAAGCACGTTCCATATGTTTTTTTTTTTGTCAATCAATGCTTATAAAACTAGTCAATCACCAAAACTCGGTCAATTCCAAAAACTCTGTCAATTACAAAAAAATCGGTCAATCACCAAAACTCGGTCAATTCAGCAAAAAACTCGGTCAATTCCAAAAACTTGGTCAATTACAAAAACTCGGCCAATTCAGCAAAAAACTCGGTCCTGATTACAAAAACTCTGTCGATTACAAAAACTCGGTCAATTCCAAAAACTCTGTCGATTACAAAACTCGGTCAATTCAGCAAAAAACTCGGTCAATTCAGCAAAAAACTCTGTCGATTACAAAACTCTGTCAATTACAAAAACTCTGTCGATTCAGCAAAAAACTCTGTCAATTCAGCAAAAAACTCGGTCAATTACGTAACAATAAGCACGTGTCATATGTCTTTTGTCAATCATCACGCGTAAAATTCTGTCGATTCAGCAAAAAAACTTTGTCGATTCAGCAAAACCTTTTCGATTACGTAACACAGGTAAGCACAAGATATGTCTTTTTTTTGTCAATCATCACGCGTAGCATCCAAAGCTCCTCTCAGTCGACGTCAGAAATACTATATGAAATACCATATTCTATTGTTTTTTTGGTCTTAGATTGACTGTTAGTCACTAAATACACGGCCGGCCAAGTAAAAGTAAGAGTTAGTTAGCGAGAACAGAGGCATTTAGCTATATACAGACCGGCGATATATCCGGGGATATATGTATCAAGCATGAACAATACAGTACTGCTCATAATCGCATGGGGAGCTTTTAACATTTCAGGCTTTAACTTAGAAAATAATATATATACTTTCAATGAAACAACGTTCTTGAATCAACCTCAATCAATTTGACAAGTAAAAGTAAGAGTTAGTTAGCGAGAACGGAGGCATTTAGCTATATAAAGACCGGGGATATATGTATCAAGCATGAACAATACACTCTAAGACCCTTCTGCCCACTACACAAGGCTTTGCAAGGCTCTGGGATATGACTTAACCATAGTTTATTACTCAACTTCTAACTTCGCAAGTTTTGAGAGAAGGTAGACTGAGCTGAGTACTGCTCATAATCGAGTTGTCAAATTGATTGAGGTTGATTCAAGAACGTTGTTTCATTGAAAGTATATATATTATTTTCTAAGTTAAAGCCTGAAATGTTAAAAGCTCCCCATGCGATTATGAGCAGTACTGTATTGTTCATGCTTGATACATATATCCCCGGATATATCGCCGGTCTGTATATAGCTAAATGCCTCTGTTCTCGCTAACTAACTCTTACTTTTACTTGGCCGGCCGTGTATTTAGTGACTAACAGTCAAACTAAGACCAAAAAAACGATGGAATATGGTATTTCATATAGTATTTCTGACGTCGACTGAGAGGAGCTTTGGATGCTACGCGTGATGATTGACAAAAAAAAGACATATCTTGTGCTTACCTGTGTTACGTAATCGAAAAGGTTTTGCTGAATCGACAAAGTTTTTTTGCTGAATCGACAGAATTTTACGCGTGATGATTGACAAAAGACACATGACACGTGCTTATTGTTACGTAATTGACCGAGTTTTTTGCTGAATTGACCGAGTTTTTTAATTGACCGAGTTTTTTGCTGAATTGACCGAGTTTTTTGCTGAATTGACAGAGTTTTTGGAATTGACCGAGTTTTTGTAATCGACAGAGTTTTTTTGCTGAATTGACCGAGTTTTTGTAATCGACAGAGTTTTTTGCTGAATTGACCGAGTTTTGTAATCGACAGAGTTTTTGTAATTGACCGAGTTTTTTGCTGAATTGACCGAGTTTTTGGAATTGACCGAGTTTTTGTAATTGACCGAGTTTTTGGAATTGACCGAGTTTTTGGAATTGACCGAGTTTTTGGAATTGACCGAGTTTTTTGCTGAATTGACCGAGTTTTTGGAATTGACCGAGTTTTGGTGATTGACCGAGTTTTTTGTAATTGACAGAGTTTTGGTAATTGACCGAGTTTTGGTGATTGACTATTTTTATAAGCATTGATTGACCAAAAAAAAAACATATGGAACGTGCTTGTGTAATACAATGAACTGGTTAGTGTACACATTCATGCGAAGTAACGCAATTGACAAACAAATATTCAATTACATCGAAATGACAATTTTGAACCATTCCGCGCGCCATAAGTATTTGATGACTATTGTATCCAACACAATGCAATTTATGACTCATCAACGATAAAAAATAAGACCTACTAAGTTCTTCCTAATTAAGCAAAAATCAGCTGAAAATGGTTAGTTTTGTTATCTTGTTCTATATTACATAAACAGCGATCATTCTATTTCATACTGGACCGTAGTACAATGATTCTGAAATTCCCTGGCATTAAAGCATATGCTGTCGTATCTCTTTTCCTTCAATCATTTTTTGTCACGTGATAAATAAGACACGGCATCAAAACAATTTTATGAATGCACAAATCTACAGGAAGCCCATATCCGATTTAGTTATTGAAAAACACAGGAAGCCCATGGCCAATTCTTATTTCCACAGGCAGCCCATCCGATTTAGTTTTTGAAAAACACAGAAAGCCCATGCCCAACTCTTATTTTCAAGGCCAAGACCATTTTGAAATACCAAAATTAATAGCTGATTTTATGATAATCTTATATTTACTTATTTTTTTCTATGATCGAAGGTCGATGAGAGGTCGATGAGAGGTCGATGAGGCGAATTAAATGAATACAGTAATTATAAAACAGAAGGTATCATTCTAAAACTTAAATGTAGATGGTACGAGGAAGGGGAAAAGAGTACCAAGTACTTCTTATCCCTTGAAAAGCGTAATAGAGCCAAAACACATGCACGGAAAATAACTGAGAATGATCATGAAATTAAGAAACCACAGAGAATCCAGAATCTTTTGGTCGCTTATTACTTTGAGAGATTATATAAATCCAAAAATGATCGATCAGAAGAAGAATGTTTAGAAATGTTAAAACACCAAAAATCACTCAAGATGAACCTAGTAAATGCAATGTCTTTTCTTAACAAAAAAGGAATGTTATTACGATGCACTTCAAAATATGAAAAATTTAAAAACTCCAGGTAATGATGGTCTGACGAAGGAGTTTTAATGTACTTTTTGGGAAACCGTAGGCACAATACTTGTGGAATGTCTTAATGATGGTCCAGACAAGGGTCACCTTACAACTTTACAAAAACAAACCATTATTAAAATAATTGAAAAACAAGGAAAGGATGTACGATATTTAAAGAATTGGCGTCCAATAAGTTTAATCAATGTCGACGTTAAAATTTGTATCAAAGCATTGTCCAATAGGCTTATTAACATCTTGCCAACTATCATCGATCCCAATCAGGCGGCTGCTTATGTTAAGGATCTAGTAACATTGACGAGCCAATAAGGTTTATAGAGGACTTAATGGGGCATTTAAATGAAGAACAAGAGTCGGGCCTCCTATTTGCAGCACATTTTGAGAAGGCTTTCGACAATATAGAGCATAATTTTATCTTTTCGACATTGAAACATTTTGGATTCGAGGACCAGTATATAAAATGGATTCGTATGTTACTCTCAGGCACACAAAGCTGCATTTTGAATAATGGAACTGCCACAGACTTTTTTGATGTAGAAAGAGGAACTAGACAGGGAGACCTGTTAGGCAAATGATTAGGCAAAATAAAGAAAAAATTGGCATAAAGTTAAGGGAAGACGAGACGAAAATGCTCCTTTTTGCTGATGAGATAACATTTTTCTTAAAAAATATTAATTCATTGATGAAAACCTTAGAGAAGTTGGACGTATTTGAGCAGTATTCATCACTTAAAATCAACCTTGAGAGATCTGAAATAGGGTGGCTAGGCCCGAAAGACACACATGTGGACATGACCCATGCGAGAACTGAGCTCTATAATCTGAAATGGATAGATTTCTATGAATCTGGGATTAAGATATTAGGTATATACTTCTCCTATAACTATAACTATTACAATACCAACAATTTTGAAAGAATTTTGGAAAACTTCAAAACTACTTTGTCTATTTGGAAAGGCAGAATGCTCACTCCAATAGGAAAAATACAAGTAATTAAGTCGATAAATCTTTATTATTATTATTATTTTTTATTCATACACGGTATGCAATAAAGCTAGAAGCTTGTGGGGCCGTGTATCCTCCATGCACACTCCTTACTACATTACAATATTCGAATATTCGAATATAGGTCTATCCAAACTTCTTTATGTTTGTTCGGCAATTGGAGCCAATAAAAGGTTTATTAAGTAAGTTAAGAATAAGGTGGCTAATTTCATATGGAATGGAAGAAAACCAAAAAGTAAAGTATAAAACACTGGTAGGCTCGTATGAAGAGGGGGGTTTGAAACTTGCTAATTTTGAAAATAAGATTAAGGCGAGTATGTTTAAATGGGCAGTGAGATTCAAGGATGGTACCAGTAGATAATGGAAAATTATACCTTTAATGAAATTACAAAGCATCGGGGGCATCGAGTCTATACACATAAATTACGATAGCAATAAGACACCGCGCGACATGCCGTTCTTATTTTATAAGAACGTATTTAAGGTTTGGGCAGAAGTAAGCTATACAAAAAATAGATAATGAAGATTTGGGAACTATCTTAAAGCAACCACTGTGGAACAGACACTTTTATCAAATATACGTGTGATCCATATAACATGAAACGTCTCCTGGACTGTGAAATAGGTTTTCTTGATGACCTTTGGAATTTGGGAAAAGGATTTCAATGGGAGGTAGCAGCTAAAAAGGGTTTAACCAATACTGATTGGTTAGTGTGAATGGGTCTTATCAAGGCTATTCCAGTACAGTGGCAAAAAGTTTTGAAACAAAATTTAAATTCTGAAATATTAGATGTATCTCCAGCAATTCAAGAAATATCATTAAATGATAAGGTAATCAATATCAATAAGATTTCTACAAAGCAAGTGTATTGTAAATTAGTTACTAAGAAGGTGGAAACCTCCTACGTATCACCAGATTGATTGGGGAAATGCATTTTCCTTGATCAATAAAATCACAATAGAGACAAAACTAAGATGGTTTCAGCACAGGATACTTACTAATTGTCTATATCTTAACAAAGACTTGTTTCGTTTTAAGATAATAGATAGCCCTTTGTGCTCTTTTTGTCGACAAGAAATAGAAAAAATAATAGAACATCTTTTTGTTAAGTGTGAAACTACGCGTAATTTATATAGCGGGATAGTGAAATGGCTTTAAAATGTTAGCTTAGACCTACCGATATTAAACACCTATATAATGATTTTAGGAAACAGTGATAAATCAGGTGCTATACTAATCAATTTCATATTATTAATCTTTAAGTCGCATGTTATAGATGTAGGAGTTTTTTGAGCCAGATGGGTCCGACAGGATTCAAGGCTTATCTAAGATATCATGTGAAAGTAGAATGCTATATAGCTTTAAAAAATGATAGGAAACAATATCACTTTAAAAAAAAAAAAGACATTAGATTTAGACTTTCAATAGACAAAATTAAATATGAAAATTGTTAAATGAATTCTAATAAGAAACGTTTTCTCCTGACATTTGACTTTGTAAAGATATGAAATTATACTAATGTATTTGTAAATGATTTTCTCTTTTTCTGTTTTGATGGATGGAATGATGGATGGATGGACCGCGTAGCGGGAGTGCGATTTGTAATTGCAAGTTTGATTTCAGACCAAAATTGCACGACACGAAGTTCAATTACCACTTTATTATATCCATTTTGAAACCTTTTTTGAAAAAGACGTTTTTTCCAGTTAAACCGATATGACTTACAATCTACAAGCAGTCGATTCAAACATGCTGTCAAGAGAACTTGTTTATACTGATCGAGAAATAATTCTCATTTTGAAAACCAACACTTTCAATCCAAAACTAAAATGAATTTATATAGGACCAAAAGGCATTACATGTATTAAGAATCGCTTACTTACATTAAATAGCAAAACAATCCTGCCCAAAAGGGTTGTAATGAACTGGCTGTTGTCCATACAGCCAATGCTCACTGCTTGTATTTTTACGATTTCTGTTCAACATGTTAAGATCACACTTGTGCCGAGAAAACAGCAAAAGTCAAAGGTCGTTTAGTCCTTCGGTTGTCCTTAAGAAGTCACGTAGCTCAGCAAAAATCTTCTTCTTAAGAAAAACTTCTTTTAATGACTGTATTTTCGATGTGTTGTTATGCTTTACAGATTGAAAAGGAAACCACTTTCCACGATCAATCGCCAAGAAGTCACATTCAAAAGATGCCGATTGCATTTTCCCCCACTGCTTTTCGCTGTAATATCTTCAACTTACTTAAGCAGTTACTTTACAAAGATGCTTTTGACAATTTTAAGTGATCAGTTGGTCTTTTTAAGTCCTTTTTATGACTTTTTCAGTCTTTTTTTACGCGGACTTTTGACGGTAAAATCGTTCTTCAGAAAATTTGTTTTTGAGCCGTGGCTCTTTTTTTCCCAAGAAGCGGTGAGCTCAACACTTAGATGGATTCCTTGATATAATTGGCTAGAAAATGACATGTCTCTCTTGTGATTGGTTCATATCAGTTGATGTGCAAAATCGTGCAATTTAGAGCTCAAAATCGTGCAATTTATGCCGAAATCACTGCTGCAGGGAACCAATCAGATTGCAGGATTTGCTTGTGATTTCAAAATGGATGTAATAAAGATTATATATAAAAAAAAAAAAAGAAAAGAAAAGAAAAAGAAAAGGTTGGTCTCAGATAACAAAATCTAAAAACATGTAAACCACTTACCTGCTGACAGTTTCCTTTTCCTTTTTCTTTGCTGGATAGGCTTTCGCGAGGAGAAGGAGACCCTTTCCCCAAACGTCACCTTTTCTGTTGCGCATGTTTGATCATTACTATAGGCAAATGATGACATTGAAAATAGTGGGCTCATTATAGTCCGCAGTTATTGTAAAAAGATATGCTCACTAGTATTTTGGGCTCAAAAATCTTACAGCAGACTTTGCGGTTCTCATGCGTAGGGGTGTTCAATTCCAAAATCGGTTTCAAAACAGTAATGATAAAAAGGTAAATTTAACACCGTGAAAAGATTAAAAAACGAAAGAAAAAACTTACTGACGTTTCGGACGCTAGTCCTTCGTCGGAGTAAAAGAGGGTTTCAAAACATGGACAGCGGATTAGATCGAACAACGTGGCAGAGGCTTCCTTTTTCCTCTCTCTCCCCTAAAAAAAGGGAACCTTTGCCGGCAGGGAGGGAAACCCCTCCATGGTGATGATAACTTTTACATCTTGTCCACCTCCCCCACCTACACTTTGACTTTACATTATGCCCCACCCCTCTAGATTTGGAACCCCTCCTTTCAGAACATTATATGACCGAAGCATGTTTTATTTACTTTCGTTTTACTTATTTAATTTCAGTAGATGTTGTGCCAAATGAGGCCACGTGAATTCACTGAGTTTTCTACACATCATGCATCTTGTAAACACACCCTGTCTTTCTGAAGAAGAATGTTTAGCTTAAGAACACTTTCATGCGGACTAAGAAAAAGAGAGAAAATCAAATTATGGCATAAACCTCCAGGATACAAAAGAATTATTTGCCAGTGTAAGAAAAAGATCAGAGTCGCACGGAAAAATGGTGACATACAGGGACAGCTGAAATATACTTCTCTTCTGGTAGAAATCTATTACTTGCTGAAACTTTACGCTCATGTTATCGATTACAGCAAAAGATGTATTGACGTTGCTAAGGCGGTCGGCGACAAACCAAGTGAGCTGAAGGCTTGCTATTTCCTTGTAAAAACCTATGACGTACAGAGAAAATACGATGCTGATGCTATTTATTACAGTGAGCTATGCACTAAACTCGCAGAAGAGGTTAAAGAAAAGAAGTACTTTTTTAGAGCCTGTTATTTACTGATCAAAGCGTATGGATTACTGAATCAGTACGATTCTGCTGTGATTTATGCTAAGAAATACCTTAAATACTCAGAAGAAACTGGTGACAAAGAACGTGAGTTCAAGGCATGTTATTTACTGATAATAGCTTGTGATTTGTTGAAGCAATACGATAAAAATACGACCTTTTACTGTCAAAAATGCATTGACATCACAGAGAAGACTGGTGACAAGAAAATCAAGTTAAAGTCATGCTTGATACTGGTGAAAACGTACGAATATTTGCAGCAGTATGATGAGGTTGCCATTTCGTATTGCAAAAAATGTCTATACATTTTAAAGGAGACAGGTAACAACCCGCAAATTGAATTGAAGACGTGTTATTTACTGTTGAGAGGTTATGACTTATTGGAGAAGTACGATTATGCTATTCCATACGTCAATAGATATATGGAAATCGCAGAGAACACCACTGACACACTGAGTGAGCGGGAATGCCATTATTTCCTTGAATTTGCATTGAAGCTTGCTAAAGCTCTTTTCTTCAAGAAAAATTACGATGAGGCTGTCACTTATTGCAAGAAATGTGTTGAAATTGCTAGTCAGATGGATGACAAAAGAGGATTAACAAAGACCTATTTGTTACTTGGAAGAGTGTACTACTCCCTGAACCAGTATAATGAAGCTATCGTCTATTGTAGGAAATGCATTCTCATGGAGCTATTTGATGATAAACAAGATGAGATCGATGCATACTCTATACTTGTGGAAGCTCACTGCTTTCAGCAGAACTACGATGATGCCATAACTAATGGAAAAAGATGCATCCGTAGGGCACATGAAACCAAACAAGAACATGCTTTAACAGATGTCTACTATTTTATCGGAGAAGCATCTTACTTTTTGAATAGGTACGATGATGCTATCAAATTTTGCGAGGAAGGTATTGCCATAGCAACGCAAAATGATAACAAATCTCGTGAGATTGAAAGCTGCTTGCTGCTTGCCAAAGCGTTTTATGAACGCCAATGGTACGATGCTGCTTTAGTTAAAAGCAAAAAATGTATTCACATTGCAAATCAGGAGGGCAACAAATTATCTGAAATGGGGGCCCATTTGTTGGCTGGAAAATCTTGTTTTTCCCTGAAATACTACGAAGAAGCCAGCTTTTATGTCAAGAAATGCATCAAAATGGCACAAGAGAACGGCCACTTGAAATTTGAATTAGATGCTTGTATTGTCAATGCAAGGCTTTTTCATTCAAAGGGCAGCACAAGGGAACTTGTATCAGCTATAGCTCAGAGTCTGGTTTTAGCAGAGGAACTTCGTGATAGTCCTGCTAAGCGATCTGTTGTAGAAATAATTTTGCTTTTCTTGAACAGCAGGACAATGGCAAGAATTCAATGACAGATAATTCCAAACCCGAATTTTATCAAACACTTGTAAGTGTTGTAAGTCTGGGCAATGAGAAGGAAACAATGAAGAAAATCGAGAAACTGATGGTTTTACATGAGAGGTACGTTCACCAAGTACAAGATGATGAATGCACAAAAGCAATTGCCACTTTAAAGCAAATAGCAGATATTGACCTAAATTCGATAAAGATTTTCCTTAAGTCATTTTGCCATCAGAAAATGGGTTGTCTTTACTTGGATCTTGACCAGAAAGAGGAAGCAATAAGCCAACTCCGTAATGCAATAGATTGCGCAGAAGAAGTTGGCTCTGCAGTTATCAAAAATAAAATAATTCTTAATTGCAGTAGAATTCTGGGGATGGCATACTTCAAAAGTGGGGAAACTGAACAGTCCATTTTCTTTTTAAGAAAATTCATTGGTTGTATTGACTTCTTTGTTGAGAGCATGGAAGCTGATGAAAACACTATCATTGATTTTATTGACAAAAACAACGATTGCTACAATTACTTGGCAAAAGCTCTGATCAAGACGAATCGGATTCAGGAAGCCCTGCTAGTTTTAGAACAACGTACTGCTAGAGCTTTAAAAGAACAGTTGATGTCAAGACATGAAATTAACAAAACCGCACAAGAGCGCCATAAAGATCACTTAACATATTGTGACATCATGTCACTAGTTTCAAGAAACAAGTACTCGATTTTATTTTGTTCTGTCTTTCCTGATTGTATGTACACATTTCTTGTCGAGGAAGGCACAGTTTTGCAGTTTCGGCAATTTTCATCCCCTAAAGCAGACACTGAAAGCTTAGTTAATACAATGCTCGAAAGTTTCGCAATCAACAAGAAAATCAGAACATTGTCCGATATGGACATCAACATCATTTCCCATGAGAATAGTTCTTGTGACATAGACCAAGATATTGTGAAGGCGGTTGGAAGAATATTGGCGTATTTTGGTTGTTCTCCTCGTTCTAGAACTCCCAAGGAGCCGTGTGAAAACGTTGATGTAGGCAGTATCACAAATGATTTAGAAATTCTGTACCATAACTTATTCGGTAAAATGTCAATTAAGCAAGATGAAATTGTGATCATTCCGGATGGTCCTTTATACAAAGTGCCGTTTGCTGCTCTACGAGACCCAGATACTGGTCGGTATCTTTCAGAAACGAAACGTATCAGAATTGCCCCTTCTATAAAAACACTGAAGTTGCTTCAAGAAATTCCAGTCGACCAGAATAAAAATCCTGCTCTTGTTGTAGGCAACCCTTTGGTTGGTGAAGTAATGCTAGATGGGGAAAAGAAAAATGTTCGTCCATTAAGTGCAGCCTTTCGCGAGGCGAACGCAGTAAGTAGTATACATAATGTCATGCCATTGACAGAAGGAATGGCAACAAAGCAAGCTGTAACAGAACGATTACAACGAGAACTATCTCTTGTTCACATTGCTGGACACGGATGCTTTAACAATGGTACAATACTGCTTGCTCCTACTCCTGCTTCCCCTGAGACAAGAAGAACAATGATCCCAGTTGAAAAAGACTACATGCTGACCATGGATGATGTACAGCGGGCTCGAGTACTCGCTCCGTTAGTTGTGTTAAGCTGCTGTCACACTGGACTTGGTGAAATCAAAGCTGAAGGAGTAGTTGGCATTTGTCGAGCCTTTCTAGCATCAGGTGCTCGTGCAGTGGTAGCGTCTCTCTGGGCCATACATGACCAAGCTACATCTGAATTCATGGGAAGGTTTCACCGACATTTAAAAGCTGGAAAAAGCACAAGTACAAGTTTGCAGCAAACGATGAAAGAAATGAGACAAATTCCAATATACAGTGATCCAAATATTGGGCGCCTTTCTTCCTTCTGGGTGATGATGTCACAATCAACTGTTAGGACGTTTAACTGCAATGATTCTAGAGCTGATTGCATTTAAACTTTTAGGTACAGGTACCAGGAAGTAATTAGTGCGTTTTTATTAGTTCTTGTATACAAAATGGCTTACACGAGCTTTAAAGATCCTGAAACTAAAAGCTAAAGGGCATTTATGGGCATTCTTACCGCGCCTCCCATCTAAGCTACAGTTTGGTTAGCGCGCGCTCATCGTCATGACGTCATTCTAACTTTTTGACAAGCAAAATATCATCATGAAAACTTCTTTAACCTCTTATAGCTCTAAAACAAAGTCGGGGAACCCCCCCTCCCCCCCCCCCCCCCCCCCAAAAAAAAGCAAACGAAAACTTCTGACGGGATCAAATTGAAATTACATAATTTTTGAGTATAATTGCAATTGGCCACTTTATACACGAGTGAAGGACTGGGAGCGAGTATATAGAAGTTATTGAGAGTAGGTCTCTGTAAGACTCAAGCATAATGGGAAATGAAGTTTTTTGACCACCCTTGAAATTTGGTGTGCAAGTAGGACATCATATGGGATGCACAAAAACAACAACAATTTGGTCACCAAATGTACTGTTGCCATGGAAACGGCAAGTGTTTTATGAGACCTTAATTTCCAATTTTTAGAATAAATTAAACCCATTCGAAGGTAAAGTTCAATGCTGTGTTTCTCATACACATCAAACTTAATTTCCTTAAACTTTCGTCAACTATAAAGTATCTTTTCTAGTTTAGAAAAATACCAATTAATGTTAGTTTGTTATTTTGTACATGAAATATTCGTGCCTTCAAGTAACCGATGCATCAAATGTTTTAGCAGCAAGCTAAAATGGTCAAAAAATGTTTTGGTCGTTCTCCAAACGTATTGCAGTTCTAATATTGAGGCTTGGTGGGACGTTTTTTGAGAAATTGAAGTTACCAAATCATGCAAAATCTCTGCGGGTACAATCATCGTTAGTCCGTGGTTAGTCAAATTATAAAGGCCTAAAATTCAAAATGTCCTAAATTCAACTATATCTAAGCTTCGATAATTAGCACCAGAGAAATGCAATAAGCTAAACAAGCCATTGTTTGGGACACAGAGCCAGCGCTGGGGGGAGGGCCCGGGGGAGGTGAAAACTACTAGAAAGACGTATTTTAGCTGGAAATTTGCTGTTGAACGTGATTCCCCTATCGAAAACGGTCAAGAAAATTCGGTTTTCCAAACGAAATGACGTTGCCAAAGGAATTGGCAAAGTTCCTGTTGCGTTCACATACATTTGCTTATAAGAGCATTTTGCTGAATTAGCAAGGACTCCCCCAAGAAAATCCTTAATTTCTCAGCCGGTACATTAGCTGCAGCCCCCAAATAAAAAAAAGCAACGACTTTGGAGCTCTGGCTACAAGACTATGTAGTTTGGTGGGTGCTAACGTGAATGATGGAAGAGTTTAAAGGCACAATGTAATGTGGAGTATAGAACATCCACTTTAGAGGTTGAAGGGTAATACCTAAACAACAAATGTCTTGCAAAATGTTCTAGTCTGCAAACATGGTAAAATTAATTTTTATTCAAAGTAAACAAAGGACTATTCGCAATTTTCGTCAATTTCAACCTACCTTTACATTACATCGTGTCTTTTGTGGTGCTCAGCTTTCCAAATTTTCACAAGGAAATGTTTCTTGGAAACTCAATAAGCATTTAACGAGTTACCTTGGTCGTAAACAGCTAAAATCCAAGAAAATAATAAAGTGGTTCTTTAAAGGAATTTCAACAGAATACACAAGTCATCGAGTTCTCGTTCGAAACAATACAGCATTTATAGTTTCTTCAAGCTTCAAAATTCCTGTATTCGTGGCAGAATTACCTGTAAGCTGTTGTTTAACATGAACGCTGAGCTTTTGAAGGCTACAGAGTAAACGATATCAGCTCATTTTGAGAATATTTGAAAGAAATAATTCTTGATCTAATGTTGTTGTTCTCATTTTCAACCCCTGACCGGAAGTTAGAAAATGATGATAAATGAGACAGATTTTGTGGTGACCAGACATCTTCAGACATTCGGCCTTTGCAAATGTACTGACATATTCAATTCAATGAATCCGACACGCGATTTCTTACTCTGCCACGCAGGTAAGTATAATGACAGGTATTTCATGTTCAGCCATTTTTTAAAATAATTAAACGTAATAATTTCGTTTCGATTTTGTATTTTGACAAGTTTATGTAAAACAGAGTAGTAGGAGCGGAGTTTTTAGTGGCGGAAGAGGGGGTATATCTCTTGTGGTAAAGCATAAACAAGTTATTCGTAGCATGCATACCTTGATGATCTTTCACTTCTGCTTTCACTGCGCTCTTGTCAAGAATTTATTCTGCTCATGCTGGTGCACAATTGCCGAGCAAGTCAGGGGCGGATCCAGAATTTTTTCTAAGGGGGGGGGGGGGGGGGGGGAAGGGCACCATCCAGGATTTTCGTTTTAGGAGGGGGTGCACCCTTTGCTTACAAACTCAAACACCAATAATGCAGTAGATAACATCTCATTTAGGGATCTATGGGGATGGGGGAGCAAAATCCCCATGCACCTCTCCCCTAGATCTTCCGCTGCAAGTTTACTTTATTTTACACGCAACAGCATTTTTGACATATCACTGGAAGATTCTAGTAGTATATTCAGCACCGTTCGAGCCCGGTTTTTGCGCCTGAAATGCGCCTGAACCGTTCGCGCTCCTGATTGGTCCATTTGATAAGTCGGAAATGACGTCAGGATTGCGCCTGAACTCATTTGCATTGCGCCTGAACTGAAATAGATTTCTATTGGTCCGCTCGAACAGGTGGAAATGTATGACGTTACAATTTATTAGCATTGCGCCTGAATCGCAAGTAATTATATGTTGAAAGGAGCAATCTTTATCATTCTTCCTCTCCTCCTTGCCCTTACGATATCACGTAGTTACCGATCAAGAGACCTAAACCATGAAGTTGAGAAGTGGCCGTATTCTTAACCCTGTGCTGTTCAAACGCAGAACAGGACAAAAAGCAATAGCAAATCTCGTGAAACAAATGAGAAACTTAAGCATTGATGAAAAAGACCAGAGAGTTGAAACTGAGGTTATGGGGGACCTAAAGACATTTTTCAGATTTTTATTCTATCAATGCTGTGAAGACCTTGGCAACAAAGTCAGGTTGATGGACATAGAAAGAGTCCAAGGACGAAAGCCAAACTTTTACGAATTGATAAACTGGAAAGCAGATAAGTTCTTTTGGCTAACGACCTTCCAGGAAGCCCTGCGTCGTATGCAATTCAGACTTCCCTTGCCAATATTTTTAGAAGCTTTTGATGTTTTTATGAAGTATGAACATGGTTCAGAAGATCCCGAGTGCCTAAGACCAGTCCTGAGAAACTACCTCAACGAACTTTACAATAATAACGACAGTGAAAAAATGATTCAACTGATGGAGGAAATAAACCAAGTCAAAAGCCATGCCTTTTCAGTAGCTGACAAGAAAATCTACCTCCAAGAGCTTGCTAGTGACTTGGCATCACAAATCGTCAACCCTTGGTTCACCAATCACTCCAATATCATATCTTGGGATGATTTTTTCCAAAACTCCAAATCAAGAATTTGCTATATCCCTGAAGTCGATGGTGGGCGTACTGTGAGAAAACTGCTTCTCGCGACATGCAATTTTTCCATGTTTTCAAGCCCAAGCTACCAATACAGGATTCTCAAGACTGGAGAAACTTTCACTAGTCCCGAAAAAGACATTCGCAAGGCATTTTTCCTCCACAAAAAGTATACGGATAAAAATGCCCAACCCATTGCATGACATTCAGAGAATTTGAGAACTTTGAACATTTAAACTATTAACTATCATGCCGTGTACTCTAATAGTCATATATTGTAATAAAATTCTTTGAAATCTCAAACAAAAGTGTTTCTTCATTAATCAACTATTGAAAAGAGTTCCACACTCCCCAAAACACTGTGCGCGCTAAATTATGAGCGGTATTAGATATAAAGAGCGTGATCCATTCAAGCTCTCGATCATTTGCTCGAAATCATGGACCCCTTCACATTTGCCGAAAAGCAACTTATTTTGATTTACGCATCTGAAGTGTGTAAACAGCTCCACCAAATTGATGAAAATCAGTGTTGTGGCTGTAAAGATAAAACTAGTAACAGCGAGTGTCTGATGCTAACGGAAGATGAAAAGATAGAAGTCAATTTTGACTTGGCCCTAAAGAATGTGATCCTTAAAGTAGTAAATGATAAAATTATGGCGAACTTGTCACCATTTAGATTATCCTATACCACAAAAATTGGACTCGAATCATGGTTGCGGAGCGAGCCAATCTCCTCACGTCCTGATTTACAGAAGAAAGTCAAAGGCACCGTCAAGATCGTAGGCATATATTAAATGGCGTTCTCCGATGACATCAGCAATTGTTTAGAAATATGTAAGAACCCCAGCACTAGACTACAACAATCATTTCTCATGTGGTGGCTGCTCATGCTGCTTACGATTATTCCTCTGATCTTTTGCTTGGTGCGGGATTCTTATCGCTGTCCACTTTGGAATATCCACGAACAAGTTGATGGTGAATATCGACATCAAGATGTCCAGTACGATAGCTCAAAGTATCTCTTGTGTCGACAATGCCGTGGCTGTGATTGTCAGTGATGAAGTGGAGATGGTTGCCAGAGCCAAGATTCGATACGTCCTTGAGTTCTTTTATGTCGAACTCTGCCGGAGAGAAATGATGAAGAAGCTGACAAAAGAGTGTGAAGGATGCGAAAACGATTGGCTAAGTCAGCGCCATCATATATGTTTGATGACCAGTGATCATGATTTGTGGACTTTTTACTTTGACGATGTTAAAAATGTGATCGATTTAAACATGATGCAAGATGTGTGTGCAGATCTTGTCAAGCTGGTGGATGTGTCTATGTCCTCAGAATGGGAAGCCTTTGTTTCCAACCTACCAAGCATGAACTCTAGTGTAGCAATGATGATAGCAAGTGATATGTCATTTCCCGATAGATATAACAGACCGATTGTGAACTTTGTAAATGACATGTGTGATGTCAAACAGAATACTCGTGAACTATCTTCAGAACTATTCAGTGAGTTTGTAAATGCTATGAAGAATTAAATAAATGTTACAGTTTTCGTATCGAGAATCATTTTTTGTCTGACTCCAAGGGGTAAAGACATGGGTTGTTTTCCACCATCCTATCAAATCGGTATTGAACGGTTACTTAATCGCATACGCTGCATCTTAGCGTGCTGTGGAGGGACGATTGTAGTCAAAAACTCAGAGTTTTGCGATGGACAAAGTCCTCAACCAGATCTACTACGATCTTCGAAGCGCGGGAAGTTTTTCGGGGGTGGATGCTGTTTTCCGTGCCGCAAGAGAAAAGGGATACAAAAAGATCAATCGTAAGCAAATCAGAGACTGGTTAAAGAGACAAGAAGTGTACACGTTACATCAGCCTGCTCGTCAAAGATTTCCTACCAATAGAGTGATCGTATCAGGAATAAACTCCCAATTCCAAGCTGATTTAGTGGACTTGAGTTCTCTAAGTAAATACAACGATGGATACAAGTACCTGCTGACATGCATCGATATTTAGCAAGTACGCCTGGGCTATTCCTCTAAAGACCAAATCGGGGAAAGACATACTGGATGGTCTAATAAAAATCTTCAAGTCTGGGAGGATTCCTCAGAAGTTTTAGACCGACAAGGGAACAGAGTTTCTTAATCGTCTTGTCCAAAACTATTTCAAGAAAAATAATGTACACTTTTTCGTCACTCATAGTGATAAAAAAGCATCGGTGATAGAGCGCTGGAACCGTACATTAAAGACTAAAATGTGGAAATACTTTACCTTCAAAAACACTTGGAGATACATTGACGTACTTCCAGACCTTCTCGAATCTTACGACAATAGCTTTCACCGCAGTATTCGAATGAAACCCGTGGAGGTCAACAAGAAGAATGAATCGGTGGTTTGGCACACCTTGTATGGAAAAACCGTTACAGAACCTATTCGCTACAAATTTGGAGTTGGCGATCAAGTCAGAATCATTAAAGCTAAGAAGATCTTTGACAAAGGTTATTTACCAAACTGGACTACTGAGATATTTATCATATCGGAAAGGCTCCCAAGGCGACCACCAGTTTATCGTCTAAAAGACCTACAAGGAGAAGTCTTAGGGGGTGTGTTTTATGAAGAAGAACTTCAAGGTGTTCAAAAAGACGATGATGTTTATCAAATAGAGCATATCTTGAAAAACGAAGAGTGAAAAATCGCTTAGAGTATTTTGTTAAGTGGAAAGGGTATCCAGATAAGTTTAATTCTTGGGTCCCAGCTAGTGATGTAAAAGATCTATAACTTTCTGAATATCTAATAAAGTTTTAATTGTCCAAAATTCGCTGTTGTGTGTCTCAGTATAAATACCTGTTCCAAATGCTAAAGCACTCACTAAAACCTTGGCGGTCATGGAGAACACGCAGTTTTATGTGTGGTTACCCTCAAACAGCAGTGTATGTATTTCCATCCAATACTCTCTCGGAATTTCGAGTCCACCTTCCTCAACCCATACAGCTGACGGGTGATTGGGAAGTGGCTTTGACGGAGATTCAATACCCTCATAGCTGGAATAACGTTCGCGGAGATTTTTGGAATCGATTTTATATCCGAAAGGGGAAGTCATTAGATATGGAAGTGTTTATTGTGCCCCAGGGTCATTACTCTTCATTGGAGAGCATTATTGGCAAGATGAACGATTTGGTCAAGGCGACTAAATACAAAGATACAGTATGGTTCTCTCATGAAACGCTCAATCACAAGGTTACAGTCCATGTGAGGAATGACTATTCTTTAATCTTCTCGGATTTTGGAAAGATGTTGGGATTTTCATTGTCCAAAGTACGCATTGTTCCCATTTTTCGTTGCCTCGTACTCGTATGCCGGCTATTCTGCCTGTTTCTGCGTGGCAGTACCAAGCTAGGAATATTTCTTTCGTTTCCTCGCAGCAAATACACAAACATCTATCCAAGTGCTCATCAAGCGCCAACCACATGTTTTTGGGTGGTTGCACTACGAATATGTTTCCTAGAAGCTCTATGGTCTCCGTAATAGAATTGGTGTGTTCTTTGGAGAAATCCCTACCATAGATGGATATTTCCACTCTGCTGCATCCTCTTGCCTGCACATCTGGGTGCAGGAAAGTCCTACGCAAATGTTCGTTCCGACAATCCACGTACTCTGTCAACTTTGCGCCTACTGGATTTTGCACTTCCCCGGCTTCGAAGTTGAATACTATTTTGTTGTATATTTTCGTACGTTTCCATTCTCTATTCAAGTGCAAACGTGGCTGCTTACTTGGTGTGTGTTGTCCAAAATAGTACCTTTGCGTCCGCCCAGTTCTCCTTGCATTTCGTAGCCCAGTTGTAGAAGTCTGCGCACCAAAGCTTTTCTATCCAAAGTACCAGAGAAATCTTGTGTGTAGTCTACGGAATAGATACCATATCCGTGTGCATCCAGTAGAATAGCAAACTGGGGTATCTTTTCCTCTACGGTTTCTATGGACAATTCCGAGGTGTCTACTTTGGCTACAAATACCGCTGCGGGTTCTCCATGCAAACTGGACCACTTGGCTGCCATGTGGCAAACGCTATCTACTATTTTTCCTTTCCTGCAGCTGTGTACTATTTGGACATGTAGAAAGGTACCAAAGGCTTCCTGTGCCGCAGTGGATGTTTTGGATACCAGCGTTTTTGTGCTCCTGCATATGCGTCCATACATGTCGTTTTCTGCGACAAAGCCATAGACAAACACATCGTCTACGAACGGTGGCAATCCAGACAGCGGCTGCAAACTCGTAGTACCTTCGTTTCCGCGCAAAAAGTCGCATTTGGATATGTCGGGTAGTAGATTCCCGTCGTACGCGTTGTCCAGCAGCAAATGTGCCAGCACTCTATTCTTCGCACGTATCCCCATCTCTTGCAATGTTGCCGAAATACTCTTTTGCTCTTCCATGTATATATAGGGTGTCGAAGGTTTTTGGCTACTACTAGAAGGGGAACGACTCGTTCCTCTCTTGCTACGGTGGGGAAATGCTGCGTAGTACAAACTTTCCGAGAGCGGCGTTTCGCAGCCCTTGCAAAGTAGCGATGTTTCGCCTCTACCTACCAAACCACGGTATATTCTGGCGCTTGTTCCCAGCGCAGCAGTAGTTCCAAAAATACTACTTCGTATAGAAGTGTGTCTACCAGGAAAGCCGTGTGGGAGTAGAAAAGGTAGCCGAAAATGGTTGCCGAAAAAAGGGAAAAAAATATGCTCTTATAACGGGTAATACCCGCTGGGGACCAATGGCACTTGGCGGGGGTAATACCCGACTTATATGGTACCCCCCCCGCGGGTCCCCCTTACTGCTGCTGGGCTAAAAAGTGAGGGGGGCTTAACAAATTTCTTCCTTTAAAAAGTGGGGGGGGGGGGGGCTTATTTTAGAGGGGGGGCTAAATAGAGGATTTACGGTATATTGGATACAACACGGACACGAATACTGTAAATTACTTATCAAACATCTAGGTTAGTTCCTTTGTGTTTCGCTAAAATTTAAGTGAATCTGGCCAAGCAAATTCATCTTAAAGTTTATGCAAATGAACAGGATTCTGTGTCTGATTTACAAAACTCATCACAGCCGTGATTTCTGTTGTGTTTTCCTCATGAATTATCAATGATTTTAAAAGGCCTTATACATAATTTGCGCTATATCCTTTAGCCTACGATTTTGCAATGTTGGAAGTTTTGCCTCCTTTAAAAGCTGCTCGTATGAGCTACTCCTATCGCAGTAAATGGCCCTTAATGCGCGCTCTTGCAATCGCTCTTCCTTCCTAGTATCTGATGCGCAACAAAGGTGTCAAACTGTATGGCAATACCTAAGTTGCGATATAATAAATGATGGCACTTAAGTATATGGCACTAAATAAATGTATGGCACTAAATATTAAATTTATGGCACTAATTAAATGTATGACACTAAATAAATGTATGGCACTAAAAAAATGCATGAAACTAAATAAATGTATGTTTAAACTAAATAAATGTATTGAACTAAATAAATGCATGAAGCTAAATAAATGCAAGGAACTAAATCATTCAAATCAATCAATCATTCAAATCAATCAATCAATCAATCCATCAATCGATAAATAAATAGATAAATAAAGATTAATTAAGAATTTAAAACCACACGAAAATTTGATCACTTTTTTAAGGTAAAATATCATTACAAAGTTTGTTTTTAAAAGTCTTATTGTCTTTTGGTAAATTATTCCATTCTTTAATCGATTTAACAGCAAATTTACGTTCACCTTCTGTTTCCTTTGTATGTCTCTGGCAACTTAGATTTAGATTACTGGAGCGAGTATTTCTGCTGTGTATGTCACATTAGTTTTGAGTTTAAGTATCCATCTCTCTATACTTTTTAATTTCAATCTTTTTTAAGACTTTCTACAGTAATGCTTACAAAAATACATTTTCTACGCGTAAACATAAAAACATGTTTGCGTTCGGTTTGACGTCTATTAACTATGGTTTGGTATAGTAGAAGACTTGAATGAATCGGTTTACCTCGCACACGAGACACATTTTGAGGCACAAAACCTGGTACTGCTTACGAAAATAAGTATTTTCTACGCGTAAAATAAGGTCTTACCTCATTTATTCGAAGTCTTCGCAGTGCAACTGAGGCAAAAATTTGAATCTGCGCCTTATACGAAGACCATTTAAATTCCAACGAGATGTTGAGACAATAAGCCAGTTGATAGCTTAAGGATCTTTTTTAGTGCGCATGCGATTTTATCCCGAATTTCTCACCTTCTTTTGTCGAAAATGTCTTTTGTTCTTAATTAAACAAAAGATGGAAACTCGGAATAAATTGCATGAACACTGATACATGCACAACCTCATGCACTATACTTTTTAAGTTCAGTCTTTTTAAGAGTTAATCTAAACTAATGCTTACGAAAATAAGCATTTTCTACGCGTAAATGTATCTCAGTCTTCGCTGCAACTGACGCAATAATTTAAATGCTGCACCTTAGTTCAAGAATCGCTTTTATCGGCATATTTATTGGCATATTAAATAAGACCTTGCTTACCAATGGAACAAAGGGTTTTATATTTTAATACTATGATTAGATCAGTATTGAATTATGTTAGTACTATATATCTGTGATAAGGAAAATCTAGGCCGTGTTCTTAAACTGCAAAATAGAGCAGCTAGGGTAATTTGTGATTCCAATAATCAGGCATGTAGCGTTAAACTTTTTAATATGAATTACAGTGGCTTCCCTTTTATGAAGAAGCCAAAATAGCTAAATGTTGTCTAGCTTGTAAACGTACTAAGGATAAATTCCCGACATACATTGAGGATTATCTAAAGCTCAATAGTCAGCGTCATAGTCGTATTGCTAGGTATAGTATATATATATTTAGGCACTGCCTAAAAGAGGAGCTCCCGATACGGAAGTCACAGGGAGAACAATTTGAATGAAACTGAAAGGTGAAAATAAGATCAGGGAAATAATCTTCACTTATTTTTTTATTCGAAATGATGACAATTTCTCCCATAATAAAAACCATGCAGTGAAATCGAATCGAAATGCACCACATCGTTTTTTGTTTTTTTGTTTTTTGCGCGAGTATACTCTCCCTGTAGAAGGTTTATTACACAACAATGTTTACGGCGTTCAAATCGATTGGTTTTACACACAGAAAAGTAAAATCCTAGAAAAAAAAGACATTAAGTTAAACACTTATAACACCACGAACAAACGAGGCACATTTAGCTCACAAACAATGCGAATAGAAGACAAAAAACAAGATGAAAATTAAGAGAGAACAAACACTTACCAAACGATGAACGACTCACAATAAGCACATGGCAGACAACACGTCGCGCGGGGTTAATCGGTTAGGGAACCACACGGACACTGGACATACTGAAACGACGGATATACGCACTAACTCAAAACTGTTGAGAAATGCCTCAACATCCTGGGGCTCCAGGCTGAAATAATTACGCTAATTATCAACAACAAATTATAAACGATTCAGGCAAAGTTCTAGCTCAAAGGCTACTAAATGTTCACAGTTCAATCTTGTCTTTAAACTGATTCCTCCAGCAAACATAGCTTCGTGATGGGGCGAACTAATGTTGAGTTCTTGGTCTTGGCTTCTGCCGATCTCACGTGAGCATCTCGACCGGGGAAGACCTTAGTTACACGGCCAAGTAGCCACCTGCATCTTGGTTCTGCGCTGTCAGTTATGAGGACTAGATCATTTACTTTCAAGTCCCTCTTCTTCAACAGCCACTTTTGTCTCTGCTGGAGGGTCGGCAGATATTCACGGATCCATCTGTTCCAGAAGTGGTCTGAAAGGACTTGGGCATGTCTCCATTGTTTCCTTGAGTAAACGTCATGGTCTGTGAATATTCCTGGTGCTGGTGTAGCATTCGATCTGAGGAGCAGGAAGTGGTTGGGAGTAAGTGGTTCAAGGTCCCTTGGGTCATCGCTACTTGGGCAGAGGGGACGGCTGTTCAGTATAGATACAGCTTCGCAAATACAGTGCGCAAGGTTTCAAGTCCGATGGTTGCACTTGGACTTCCAACGATAGCCATCATAGTTTTGCGTACACTTCGTATCATTCTTTCCCAAACTCCCGACATGTGACTGGCTGCCGGGGGCTGGAACCGCCACTTGAAAGTTGGGTAACTGTGGAACTCGGTGCCCTTGGAAAGCATCGCATTCTTTATTTCCTTCTGGTTTAGCTCCTGGATTTCGAGTCGAAGCTCCTTCTCAGCTCCGGCAAAGTTCGTCCCATTGTCTGACCATATCTCTTTCGGGGTGCCTCTGACAGAGATGAATCTCCTTAGGGCTTGGATAAAGGTGTCTGTCTCTAGTGAACTCACGTCCTCAATGTGTATAGCTCTGGAGTTAAAGCATACGAAAATGCATCCGTAGACCTTAACGCTACTGCGACCTCGTTTAACATGAAACGGGCCGAAAAAATCGACTCCCGTGTATGTAAAGGGCGGTTGGTACGGTGTTAGCCTTTCCTTGGGTAGGTTTCCCATTATCTGCTGCATGGTTGAAGCGTTTCGTCTGCGACATTGAACACACTTGTGTAGCACGCGCTTTACTAGAGTTCTTGCTTGCAGGATCCAGTATCGTTGGCGCATAGTAGATAGCACGTGTTCTCTTCCAGCATGACCGAGAATCTTGTGATAGTGCCTTACGATCAGCTCAGATATTGGATGGTCTCTGGGTAGGATCATGGGATGAGCCGTACTGTAGGGAATCGGTGCGCGGTGTACTCTTCCTCCGACGAGTATGACACCTTCATTTAGTACTGGCCTCAGATTGGCTAACTTGCTCTGACGCTTGCCTTGACGTCCCTCTTGTAGGGCGAGGCACTCTTCGTGGAAACAGCTCTGCGCTAGCCTCACGATTTCTCTGCTCGCATCTCGAATTTCAGCAGATGAAAGATAAGGTTGTTGGCAACGGTAAGTTTCTTTCTTTACGCCCCTCACAAATCTGAGTAGCCATGACATCACTCTGGTTAGAAGAGGCCAGGACGAGTAACGTTTCAACAGGAGGTCAATCTGTGACCCTGAGGTTATCACCATTGCAGTTGTCGCTGCGTCTGACTGCTCGTCGGGTTCTTCTGTAATCTCTGGCTCTTCTGTCGGCCACTGTTCTTCCGGCAGCAGCAAGAATTCTGGTCCACGCCACCATCTACAATCTCGTTTAAAATAATGAATGTTTGCTCCTCGAAAGCCTTCGTCTGCAGGGGTTCTGGAGGCCCGGCACGTGTTTCCATTGTTCTGGTAACGAGGCCTCGTGTATTTCGGTCACCCGATTAGCGACGAACACTGGGAAACGTCTTGTCTTGTCCCTGATGTACTGCAGGGTGGTCATAGAATCCGTCCAGAAAATGGTCGAACTTACGGACAGGTCCAGTTCTTTCAGAACAGTCTTGCAAAGGCGTGTAGCCACCACTGCCGCCTGGAGTTCGAGGCGGGGAATTGTCCACTCTCTTAACGGTGCGTTCCGCGCTTTGCCCATTACAAATGCGCAGTGCGCCTTCCCAGTCTCATCAGTCATTCGTAGATAAGAAACAGCAGCCAAACCTCGTCTGGATGCGTCGCTGAAGGTGTGTAGTTGAATGTTCACGATTACACTTAGCTCTGGGCTCTGGAAACATCTTGGGATCTGGACATGCACGACGTGTGGTATCCCTCGAGACCACTCTCGCCATATCGACAGATATGGTTCTGGGATTTCTTGATCCCATGACACTCCCGCTCTCCATAAATCTTGCAGGAGGATCTTACTGATAACGTGAGGGGGGGGCCAGACAATCCAAGGGGTTCGAACTATAGAACCTGGACACAGACGTACTCTCGTTTCGTTTGGCGGTTGTGTTGGTACTAACCTTGATTTGAAGGTATTGACTCTGCGTCCAGGTCACCTCCTAATGCTTTC